>JAQHUG010000114.1:1554566-1596304 GCA_028555095.1 Dicrostonyx torquatus
GTCAGGACCGTGAGGGACTGGCCCACCAACAGAGACAGTGTGCTCGATCTATTGAGAGCTCATCGAATCCTGCTGGACCAAGACTGAATGAGCATATGACCTAACTGGACCCTATGAATGTGACTGCCAGTGGTGACTGACTGAGTAGCCAATGATAAAGGCACCGAGACCTAGCTCTTCTGCATGTATTGGCTTTTTGGGAACTTATTCTATATGGATGCACATCTTCCTAGACTGAGTTGGAGGGGGGAGGGCCTTGGGCTTCCCATAGGGCAGGGTATCCTGCCCCATCTTAAGGAAGCAGGGGGAGGGTGGTGGGGTAGCAGCGGGAGGGCCGGGAACAAGGGGAGTAAATGTAAATTTTTTTTAACAATAATAATAAAAAAAAGACTCAAAAAAAAAAAGAATGGGTATAGGGCCAGCTACAGGAACATGAGTAGTCTCTCATGAGCTGCATCCTCAAAGAAATCTGACTCTCCCACTCCTGGCAGCCCTCAGTTGCCAATTGCTCCTCAGCTGGAGATAGAACTTCCAGACCGACTGGGTCTTGTGTGTGCTGTCACTGCCAGTGCTAGCAGATATGTACCAATTCCCTTATATCTCTGTTGTCATCCACTGCCTTGGGCTCTTACCATTTTTCTAGCTCCTCTTCTGCAAAGATCCCTGAACCTTGGGAATTTGGGGAGTGATGTAGATGTCACATTTAGGGCTGAGCACCCCACAGTCTTAATCTGGGCACACTGACGGTATCTGAATTTTTGTGTCAGCCATCATCTGCAAAAAGAAGCTTCTTGAGGGTTCAGAAGTGTGTTCATCTATGGTTACAGTGATGGATCTTTATGGGTTGGTTTAATTATATGTCCACTTAGAAGTGAGGTCCCAGTCAGAAAGAGGTTGATTGCTCCCTTAATGTTCATGCTACTACTGTGCCTGTGGGGACATCTTGTTAGACCTGTCGTTATTACGGCTTCAGCGTTCACAGCTGAGCAAGCCTGATGGTGGCTTTATTCCCAGCAGTGTGTGTACACTCTTCTAGCACTGTTTTTGTTTGTTTGTTTGTTTTGTTTTTTTGTAGGATGACAGCACTTCTTCTGAATATACTTCAAAATATATTCCACTGTCCTTACTAGAGGCATGAGAGAATCTTTATGCGATTTCCTTCCTGTAAACCTGGTAGAGATTCTAGAAATAAAATTTATTCAAGGGTTGGGAATCCTCTCCTCACCCTGTAAGGTGTACTGTTCCATTTTCAAGACCCAGCCGTTTGCCAGCTGAAGCTTAATCTCCCTAACAGGTGGTTGTATCCCCAAGACTCCTGCTCCTGGAAAACTGTGGTTCTCTGTCCTCCTTCTGCTCTGTTTGCAGAACTCTGGCAGACCTAAGCATTGCCTATCTTAAGATGATTCAGCCGTATTCTTCCTGTCTGGCAGGAGCGATCCCTCTGACGTCTTTTCATATCCAAGTAGGGAAGCAAGAAGTCACAGGAAATCATTTCCTGTGTTATTTTCCTTCCCTCTATGGTCCTTGGTGGCATGTCTGTTCAAATCTTCAGTCATCTTTAATATATGTTTGGGGTTTTTTTTCCTGCTGGGCTTAAGAATTCTTTGTAGGCTTTGGATAAAATTTCTATTAGAAATGAGACTGGTCATCTCAGATACCTTCTTCCGGTCTGTGGAGCTTCCTTTTAACAATGCCTTTTACCAAACAGGACTTTTCAGCACCAGTGAAGTTCATTTTACAAAATTTTCCTGTCACAGCTCTTGACTTCTGAATAATTTCTGACCCAAGATCTCATAGTGCCTTCTCAGTTGGCAGGCTGAGACTTCTGACAAGTCATTAAATATGCTCCAATAATCTTGAACTTAAATACTCCATAAAGCTTATATACATGGGCATGCTATGACTAATTTATCCATTTTCCCATAGTCATGAATTATTTGATTTCCATTTTTTACAGTTATAAATAGTACGTGTGACAAAGCTGATACAACATTATCATTCATGTCTCCATTTAATTCCACAGCTAAGGGATTAATAAATCAAATGTGTGGGTATTGTAAAACCTCCTATTTGGATGATTACATTGTTGTAAAGCTTGCTCCGTCACTAAAATATGAGTCAATTAGTCTTACAAACGTTGGGCAGCTGCGAAGAAGAAGACTTTTTATCTTGTTAAAAGGTGAAGTTAACCTATGATAATAGAGGTCAGAATGGTGGTTTCTGTTGTGGGTACTGATAGAAGGGAGCCTGGAACATTCTGCCTTTTGGTGTATTAATCTCCTAGCTCTCCAATTAAATAGAGGCAGTAATGATGAGGCTGCAGCAGCTTTATCAAAAGGATTGTTTATAATTATGTTTTGACCTGAGTGATGGCGAACTGGTTGCTCATGCATGTGAAATGCATAAAATCGTGCCTTTAAAATACATGTACTTCTCCATATATCAATTACACTTTGATAGAGGCAGGAATCACACAGATCATTTTGCATAGGTTTTATTCATCTTCTTTAAAATGATGATTTATTTGTTATTTGCTTATTTATTTATTTTAATTATATTTATGAGTGTGTATGCATAAATGTGTGCAGGCGCCAGGGGAGCCCAGAAGAGGGTGTTGGAGCCCCTAGAGCTAACATGAGTACTGGGCACTGAATTCAGATCCTATGTAACACCATAGATATCCTATATTACTGTCTTTGGTCTTAACTACTAATGCATCTCTACAGCCTTTATGGCAGGAGTGTGACCAGAGAGGAATTTGGTGTGTCATAGGAGACTGCCTTCTAGTCTGTGGGGATGCCAAGAGTGTCCTATGTATCTGTCTCTGTGGAGGTGTGTTACCTTACAGGTCAGATTCGTGTATGTTTTTCACTTATAAATGAACTTTCTGCCCCTGCTCCGAGCTTCCATAAGCAGAAAACTGTAGTTGCAAGAAAAGAAAAAGAGCTGGTGAGATGAAAAAGGATTAATTGTTAAGCAACTTGAGATTAGTCATGATTCAGCCAACAACTTTCCCATTTCCTCATTTCCTTATTGTGAGAATGAGGAAGTAAGTCATCCCAACTTTGCTATAAAGGATAGAATTTTGGCAAGTTTGGTGATTGACAGGGAGTCCTCAATTATGTGTCAGCTCTAAAATTTGATAGCGGGTGACCAGAAAGTGCTGCAGAAAACTGAACAGACAAACAATGATGAAGTCTTAACTTGAGTAAATGAAAAGATGCTGCGATTGACAGACATATTCAGATCTGTTGTGAGCGTAGCATCAGACAATGGTACTGCCACCAACAATGGTGCAGTTGCCACCCTTGGATTGAGTAGTTTTTATGCTCTTCTTAACTTGCTTCATCTATGACTGAAGACCCAGGTTAATGTAAGACCCTGGGTATTTGCAGAGAAACAGGAGAGCACAGGGTTCAAAGTCTGATTTGGTTACTAGGAAAATAGATTAAAATTGTTACTGAAAGTAGGGCCAGAGCCTGGGCCTTGGCAGTCCCCTAATAAGCCAGGTTTAGTTTCCCATCCTCAGCAGTCCACTTAGCAGCACAATTACTAATGACAAGCAGAAAAAGGAGATTTACTCACTGAGCAATTCAGTTATTGGAAAGGGCTCTAGCCAAAGCCATCTTTTGGGTATTAATATGGGGCTTAGGTATAAATAGAAGGCCAGAGGCATGCATAGAAAGACAGTCCAATGTGTGGACATACCTGCCATCCTGTGTCAGCTCTATGACAATCTGACTTGTCATAAACAAACATTTTATTTTTAGAAGGCAAGGACCCCTTCTGGCTGAACCAAAGACCTCAGCCTTTCCATTCTCTGGCATGAGATACATGGGAAATTTTCTATTTCTAGAGATCTAATGTTTGAATCATCCAATAACCAAAGGGCAGGGCACTCTAGTGTGCTGTTTTAGAATGTCTTCATTTCTAACAGGATATGACAGATAATATAACTATTATCTATGTCAGAAGGCACATGACTTCTTTATATTTGATATTTTAATCTTGCATAGAAACGGAACCCACAGCCGGGCGGTGGTGGCACCCGCCTTTAATCCCCGCACTCGGGAGGCAGAGGCAGGCGGATCTCTGTGAGTTCAAGACCAGCCCGGTCTACAAGAGCTAGTTCCAGGACAGGTTCCAAAGCTACAGAGAAACCCTGTCTCAAAAAACAAAGAAAGAAAGAAAGAAAGAAGAAAGAAAGAAAGAAAGAAACGGAACCCACTGACTGTTAGATTATCTGATATCAAAATTTGCTTTGAAGAATAGATAGTGTATGGTGAGTTCACTAGCTGTAAGCCCTAATCTGGTAAGGTAACTACACATAAATGTGTTGCAAGAGTGAGCCCAAGATCACACTGCAGTTGAGTAATGACAGAATATCTTCTAGATGCAAACAAATGAGGTGTTGGTTGTTACCATAACCCAGAGGCAGGACAGCCTGGGGACTTATAAGGAATGGGAGTCATATCTCAATGTCGATGGACAGCAAAGGGCACCAGGATCCTAGTTCTGTGAGGATTTTGTCTATGTCAGTCTTTGAGTCTCCTTGAGTATGAAACTTCCCTCTCTTGTTTTATTTTTAAAGAGAATTCAAGGAATTCCATGCAAGAAGTTGAAATGAAACTTAAGCCATGCAAGATGAGGTGCTGTTCTGTCCAGGGGACTATTTATGTTGCTCTCCTTTTCTTTCTTTTGAGTGGCTTCCCAATGAGCAATTTTCTAAGGAAAATTGCTAATCTTGCCTGTGGTCCTGTGGCTAATGAAAGAGATCTTGAACTGCAATCAGAAATAGATATCTGGAAAAAGAGGGCAGGGGAAGGGCACACACTGGAACCAAGACAGATTCTAACTTGGTACTCCTGGAAATCAGGTTTTCTGCTTTGATTTTGGGCTCGTTCCCATCCTCAATGGTCACAGTGTTACAGAATTAGTTGAAGGGAACATTTGTCCTTACTCAACTCTTTACCTTTATAAATGAAAGAATTAGGCAGCTGAAATGATTTATGATAGGTCGTACGACTGAACCATGACAAGTGTGTGACCATGTCAAAACAACAGCCATCATGCAACACCAATTAGAGAGAAAGAAGTGGCCAGGAAGCAATAAGGTGCCCAGGAAGTTCATAGTGCACTGGCATCCAGATCTGCCTGTAACATGAGGATGCCATGGTCAAGTATTACCTGGAGGGATTAGTTAGCCATGCTAAATGCAGAGAAAGTTTGTAGAAATGTTGTCTGGAATTCTCTGATTTTTGAAGTTCTCTGTGTGACTGAGTGACTTTTACTCAAAACCATTGGGAGCCATTAAGCTAGTTCAAAGTTTCATTGGCTAATAGATTGAAGCAATGAATAGGAAAACAATTTCCTCAAAATTATTAAAAACAATTCAGTAAAAACTCAAACCCAGAGTCAGGGATGAGTCACTATGCCCAGCTGGGCATTGGGCCTTCTAATTTGTTCCCTTGTTCCTGGTAAAGCCTTTGTTCTTCTGGAATACTTTACAGCTACCAGTTCATGAAATAAGGACAAGCAATCCTGGGCTCCATTGGAAAATAAACCATTTCAAGCAAGCTTGCTTGACATGTCTTAATAAAAGAGACAATAACAGATTCTACTGTGCCTAGGGAACTCCCAGTCCTTATAACTCCAGCTATAATCAATACTGATCTTGCCCTGGTGACTTGCCATGGCTTGCCTAGCTGCACCATGATAACCAAGTAGGCATACTGGAAAAAGAGCTACTACATGTTTACAATTAAAGGGCAAGAACCAGGAAGAAGACTACAGTGGGGTACCCAGGAGACTCTGAGACCACATATTGCACACATATGGGAATGTCTCATTATTGATTACTCTGTAGAGTTAGCTGGGTGTGCCTCTGAATGATGTTTGCGATAAGGCCTGAGTATAAGAGGTGTGCAGAGTTGTTTTATTACGAGTAATTGTTGTCTGAGTGGCAGTGACTACCTAGTTGTTTCTGGGTCTTTACATGTGCTATGGGATGTGCATGACATCCTCTGACTAGCTCATGAAGGTTATTGGAAGTTAGGTATTTGTCATGCATCTGGATTCCTGACTGGTTTGATAGTGTGGAATCCAGGTATCACATCCCACCCATCTTTGATGACAAAAGAGGTGATATAGTCTGAGACATGGACCCAAATAGGGGTGAAAAGGAGTTTATCTGTTCAAGTGCCTCACTTCCTAAATGCACGTTATTATCTAAACTTTACTGATGGAGCATATATTAATTAAGGTTCCCTAGCATAACAGAATGTATAAAATGAATATCTCTATCTACCTATCTATCCATCTATCTATCTATCTATCTATCTATCTATCTATCTATCTATCTATCTATCTAGGGAATTTACTAGAATGACTTATAGGCCGTGGTCCAGCTAGTCCAGCAATGGCCATCTATCAGTGGAAGGTCCAAGATTCCAGTAATTTCTCAGGCCACAAGGCTGATGTCTCAACTGGTCTTCAGGATATTCTGGAAGCCTGAAGAAGTAGGTTCTAATGCCAATGAAGGCATGGACGAGAGAGAGAGAAGGAAAGAGAGAGGGGGAAGGAGAAAGAGAGAGGGGGAAGGAGAAAGAGAGAGAGAAAGCAGGTAAAGAGACAGCTGGCTTCTTTCTTCCATGTCCTTTGTATAGGCTTCCAGAGGATGGTGTGGTTCAGATTAAGGGTGATTTTTCCCACTTCAAACATCAGATTAGAAGTAGTTCTTCCCACTTCAAATTAAGGAAAAATAAATCTTCTACAGTTATGCCCAGCCATTTGTGTTTTACATAATTCTAGATGTAATCACGTTGACAACCAAGAATAGCCATCACAGGGTAGAAGAGGAAGAGAACAAAGATTTACTGTGCCACAGGGGCGAAGGTGGGTTATGTAAGAACATTCAGATCTCTGGTTGTCCAGGCTCTGCCTATAGTGGAAGAAAGGTGTGGCATGACTGACGTGGTACAGCATTCCATGACTGACTCTGATTGAGGCTCCTCATAAGTGAATATCCCTAGAGCCCATGGCATCTGAAAGACATAGAAATATTTATCTCAGCTCTTAGTGGCCCCCGCTCAGAGTGGCATATGTCAGTTTGACTTGCCTTTTACTGACTGAAGTAAGCCATGATTTCTTGTCTATTTTCATGATTACATGGAAACCCAGTCCTGCCAAATATGCAGAGTGAGAGCTGGAGCTGCCAGGAACTAACCCTCACGGTGCCCAGTTGTTCCATGTCAGCATGTCAGCTCAGGGGCTGCTGAGCGTTGTTTGGGAGAATTCAGACATACACCGTGTGACATTCTCAGGCTGAACAACAGCTAAGACTTCATGTTCAAAGGCCCACTCACTTAAATTTTGTTAAATTCTAATGTGAGGCAGAGTGGTGCATCTAAAGAGCTTTATAACATTTAGTGCCCTCTGTAGCATTCTAAATAAAACATATTTTTGTTGTTTTTGTAGAGACAAAAAAATGAAAGTGTAACAGTCCCATAATCTTGCAATTGGTTTTTATCTAAATGCCAGGCTATTATGCTAATGATTATGATATCAAGTTATCCACATTAGCTTAGTGAAATGGAAATGACGATAAAGCTCTCAGTGGGCACAGGTGTTAATTGGTACTTAGGGTGATACTTTATTTAATTATTTATGAAAATCACAAACGTAAGAGGGTTGAAAATATAACATGGTGATTGCCTAGAATGCATGGGGCTCTGGATTCTATGCCCATTCCTACATAAACCAGGCATGTGGTCTGAGTGTAATCCCAGCACTTGTGAAGTAGATTCAGGAAGATCATAAGTTCAAGGTTATCCTCAGCTACATAGCAAGCTCCAGGACAGCATGAGACCCCGTCTAAGGAAAAACAAAACAAATGAACTTATTCTCTAGATAGTGTCTATCAGACATTGTGAAATATTAATTTGCTACTCAAGCTTCATATCATATTTAATGAAATTTTAATTATATGTTTGTCATTGTTTTTGAAAAAATTGAGATCAGATGCAGTAGACTATTTGACTTAATACTACGCTTTTGTTATGATTTGAATGTGAAGCTTTCCTCATAGGCTTATGAGTTTGAACACCAGCAGGTGGCATTGTTTAGAGGGTTTGTGGAACCTTTGTAACAAGGGCTTTTTGGGGTAGCAGTGGGTCACTGTGGGGGCAGATTACACTTGTGTCTGGTTCTGGTAAGTGTTTCAGGCTTCCTGGTTCAGTTGATATGGGTGAATCTTGCCACACACTCTCATTGCCGGGTAGCTGCTCTCTCTTGCCTTCCCTGCCGTGATAGAAGAACACCCACTGGAACCATGAACCAAAATAAATCCCTTGCTTGAGGTTGCATCCCTCAGGTATTTTGTTACAGTGGCAAGGAAAGTAAAACAATATTCTGAACCAAGCGTTTTAGTATTTTGATGCCAAAATTCATTGTTTTAAGTTTAATTTTATTTCATGAGCATTGGTGTTTTGTCTGTGAGAGTATTGGATTCTCTGGAACTGTAGTTACAGACAGTTGTGAGCTGACATGTGGGTGCTGGGAATTGAACCTGGGTCCTCTGGAAGAGCATCCAGTGCTCTTACCCTCTAAACCATCTCTCCAGTTTCCCAAAATTCATTTTTATTCTATACTTTTAAAGATAAAAATATCCCATTAAGTCAACCATAGCATCTTTAGATGAGTGTGATAAATGGGACTGTGTTGTATACCATATAAAATGGCAAATATATGGTACAATCTCTCTCTCTCTCTCAAGGCTCCTGCAAATGCTAATGTGTAGCAATGACAAGTGCAGCTGGATAGCGTCTCCATCCATGTGCAACTTCGGGATCCATGGCAGAGATGTGCTGTACAAATGGCCATCACTGAGAGAGTGTTCCAGGAGTCAACTGATCCCAAGTAATTCCGTTTGAAACTTGAGGATTTTAAATGGTTTCTTATCCCCTCTCAATCTCTGAAGTTTCCAAAGTCATATACAATTGAAGACTGGAGCTATTCCCTTGCTGAGTTCTGGAGACTGTGGTCCATAGAAGCCCTGTGTTCCTTCTAGCCTCCATGGTCAATAGATTTCTGTTTATTTCCATGGTGAAGGGAACTATCCTTCCATCACTCATCTGGAGCCCTCTGAAGATTTGTCAAATTTCTAAGACCAGCTTCTGAAATAACACTGCGACCCGACTCAAAAGACACTGCGAAGACTTAATTTCTAAATGATTGTATACTCATGTAAGAAACACAAGGGATGCACAGGAACATCCAAAGTATCAAATGTCTCTGCTTTTAGCATGAAGTACTCATCTTGGTTTGTTTGAGACTCTTCACTTTTGTACCACAAGTGTAGTGTCTTTGGAAACACTTCCAATCTGGGAAAATAGGAACACTGTGTTTAAACATGAAGAAGGAACCTGGAGATAGTAGAGTCCTCAGCCCCAACAAGGAGAGCCTTAATACCTGTTTGGGGATCATCACAGAAGAGGGGGAAGAAAAATGCAAGAGCCAAGGATGGGGAGATGTGCAGCCAAAGGACATCTTCTGGATACAGCGTGACTGTTGCATGCACCAACTAATCACGTTGTGTTTACCTGCAGTAGATCTGCCCAACACTGCATCCTTGAAGAGGGAGGGACTATTGGCAATTAAATGTTTCCTTGTTGGAAAGGCTGGGACCTTTTTCAGCGGTATAGCCACAGATGTATCTTCGGTAGTAGATTGACTCAGTAACCTCCCATCACACTCAGGCAATTAACTCCAATTAAGCTCATGGGGCCACACACAAAAGGAAGATAGTGAAGCAGCAGAGGGACACATTGAGAAGTGCCAGTGAGAGAGGGATGGGTATGGGTGGAGGAATTGGGGGTGAAATTGACTACAACTCATTGTATAAATGTATGAAACTGTCAAACTATAAAAGGATGGGAGGAGACTGACTCTGGATGATGTCTGTGTGTGCGCGTTCTTCTCTTCCCTACATAGCACTTGGAATGTATGTCATATGTGTATGTATGTTCACATACATGTATGTATGTAAATTCTCATGATATGGCTATCCACTGCCCCCCCTTTTACTTACCATTGCTTTTGCCCTCTTCCAAGTTATTAAACTTTCTGTTATTTCCCATGCTGGGGATTGAACCTAGAGCCTGGCACATGCTGGACAAGCTTTCTACCTCTGAGTTGAATCGTATTTTCTTGATAGCATTTTTTAGTTTAGGTTAGCATGCAAATTAATGAGAGTCATTATGACATTCGTGTGTGTCTGTCTTTTTGCTTGTTCTTTTTATGCCTACTCCATCCTCCATCTATTTTCCCCTCTAGTTGGTTACTTACCATCCCATGATTCATCCTCCCTCTGCCTTATTAAATGTGTTTCCCTACCTTCTCTATTGACCATTTCACTTAAGAGTTCTTATTCCCCTCTTAAGGATCCTTTTTTCTTTGTAGTTTCATGATCTGAGTAGCTAAGATTATGGGACTGAACCACAAGACCTGACTCAAGTCATTAAGTTTTTCAATTTCTTAAGTTTCAAAGGTTCTATACTGATGATACACATACACACACACACACACACACAAATCACCCCTGCTAATATATATATACATATATGTATGTATACATGCTTACATGCTAGAAAATACATTAGAACATTTTACTATAATTTAGCATATATTATTAATGTTTAATTTGAAAAATAACTATTCTCTCTCTCTCTCTCTCTCTGTGTGTGTGTGTGTGTGTGTGTGTGTGTGTGTGTGTGTGTGTGTGCAGGTACCCACAGACCTCAGAAGAGGACATCAGATCCTCTGGACTTGGAGTTGCTGGTGGTTTTGAGCTGCCTGCTGCGGTTGTTGGGAATGGAACTCAAGTCCTCACTAAAGAGCAGCAAGTGCTCTTCCCTGCTGACCCATCTCTTCAGCACCTCAATTTTGGTATTAATCATTAAATGCATGTTTTTGTTTTATGAATTGTCTCTTTATCTTAGGAGTTTTGTCCTTTTTAAAATTATTTATAAAGAGTTTAGCGCCTTTGTCTCTTATTTATGTTGTTTCTGTGAACATCATGTCACTTTTCAGCAATGTAGAAGTGAGGAAACTTGAAACATATTCTCAACCTCCGGATTTCCTCTGACAAGAAGGAACTTAGACCCTTTAAAAATAAATCATCTGGGACCTGCCTCTTCACAGAACCCTGAGTCATCTTATGAAGTTCATTTTAGGAATCAAGGGTACATACACGCCTAGCTAGTTCAGGGTGCTTTCACTCATCTGGAGGAGGGACATGGAAATAGCCAGAGTTAGTCAGTTATAAGTGAGCAAGGTAAGAGTATTGAGATGTAGGAACCTCCTCCATCAAGCATCCAGACATCGTCCTGGCTCGCCTGTTAGTAGCTATCTGGTTGAAGTAAAGTCTGATAGACCCACCTGCTTCATGTATAGCACAAGAAAGCATATGCTTAGCTGTGACAAGGACATCTCAAAGCACTGTCAACCCAAGAGGATTGTTGGAAACGAGGTTGTTATTTTGTCCGAATTAGATTTCCTATTGCTGTGGTAAAACACCAACAATGACTACTTAGTAAAGGATTTATTGGCTTACAGGTTTAGTCCATGATCAGGGAAAGCTAAAGTAGAAACTCAGGGTGAAAACCTGGAGGCAGGAACTAAAGAAAAGACTATAGATTAGTGGTTCTCAACCCCTTTGGAGGTTGAACATGAGTCGCCCAAGACCATTGGAAAACATTGATTTGTAACAGCAAAATTATAGTTGTAAAATAGCAACAAAAATAATTCTATGGTTGAGGGAGTCACTGCAACACCAGGAATGGTATTAAAGGGTCACAGCATTAGGAAGGTTGAGAACCACTGCTCTAGAGGAGCCCAGCTTACTGCCTTATTCTCCCTGCTTTCTCAGTGACCTGTCTTCTATAGCCTAGGTATGTCTACCAAGGGGGACGGCACCATTCACATCCACCTATAGCAATCAGAAAATGCTCCCAGGCCAATCAAAGGAAGACAGTTCCTCAGTTGATATTCTTTCTTTCCAGCTCTGCCAAGCTGACAACCACAATTAGCCACTACATGCCTTATGTGGTGTCGCGTGACACTATTCTTAGGGACATGAACAAATATGTCCACTCATCACAGATAGGGGACCAATGACAGACTAAAGTAAAGCTACCACTAAAGTTTGACTTGGTGAACCAGTGAATTTTACTGGGATCATTTACAAGAATATGGATGAGAGTTTACTTACAAAATTGACTCAAGACTGCTGCATCACCAAAGTCTACCTAGCATGTGTGTCAGCTCACAAAACTTAGAAACCTTGAGAGTACTGTGCAGCCAGCAGTTAGTTCACTTAAGCCTCAGCCTTCCAGGCTGATATGGTGATTTTAGTGTCACTTGTCTGGTCTGGGCCTCTTCTAGGAAACTAAGCTGACAGTGTCTCTCATTTGGTCCTTGCAGCTTACATATGCTAGGGAAGAGAGTAACCTAGTGGATCTGGTCTATTTCAGGGACTTTCTGAAGACTTTGAGCTATTTACATTTTGAGCTTAATATGAGATGGAATATTTCACCTCCTTTTAGAATATGTGGTTGTTTTATCTCCCTTTAAATGACTATTTCTTGGTGAACCTCCCTTCAGGATGGGAGGTTTTAATATCAGAGAACATTGCTATACAACACACAAGACATGAGAAACTGGGGTGGGATTATCTATTGATACCCTGTCAGGTTCCAGATTACGGATGAGTGGAACTCCTGACATGTTGACCAAAGCTTTGTTCTCCTTTTTTATATTCTTCCATGATTGATGATCTTTTAGGCAATGGGTCTCTCTGAGACTGGGACATTTGAGCCAAGAAGAGCAAAAGAGAGAAGGGCAGGGAAGAGATTTTGAAAGCTTAGCATTGGGGTAAGCAGAACAGGGTTAAGATCATGGATTCTGGAGTCAGACCACTAGACATTAGATGCCCCAATTCATATGATTACTTCAGTCCTCTGGGCCTTGGTTTCCCCCAAATGCATGTAAAATACATGCATTGACAAGAAACAACAGGCACTTGTTATCACATAGTTGAATAACTAGTTAGCTCTTCTGGATATGGAAACTGAGAGGAATGTGGAGCTGAGAGGCAGCCGAGAAGAGGATTAGCGTATGGATCATTAGACAGAAATGGACCTTGACCTTCAGTAATGTTTGTGCTATAGACAATGGAGTAAAGTACAAAGTTTATAAATAAATAAGAAACATGTCTCCTGGAAATGCAGGGCTGTAAAATCCCAATATGCACATGTGAACTGGAGATACAGAGAGTTCAAGTCTCTAGAAGACTGGGAAAAAATATACCAGGTAGGTTTACCAGTAAAAGACTCCACCCCTAGTTTCTGTTGGGAGTTCAAGGACCACAATCAGCAAGTCTCTTTGACCATGTGATTTCCCTTTCTTTGGCTCTGGTTTTATTCATGGTTTGAGGAAGTTTAATGAGCAAAAGCAGAATGAGACTTTAGACTGGTCAAGTTCTGGAGTTGTTCTGGCCAGCTGCTGGCCATGTTCTCCATGGAGAGGCTCTTCTGTCTCTTGCTCTTCTTGGTGGTTTCTTACTTCATAGTTTTCCAAAGCAGATCAGTTTCTGGTAATTTAGGAACTAATGACTGGGATGATTGAAGGGACTCTGGCCAGCTCGAGCATGGTGAGCATGGGTCTGGAAAGCCATTATCTTCTCTCCCATTCCCTCTGCCTTGCTAAAAAATAAAAATCACTGGATTGCATTCCTAATGCTAGACATCCAAGATCTAGTCCCTTGTTTGGCCACTTCCTCTTTCTGAGACTGACTACTAAGGTCCCATTATCAAGCATTAAGATTCAGCAATCAAAAGCCCCCATTGTCTCACCTAATTGATATGCCCAATCAGAATATCCCCCTGCATCCTAGCCCATTCTAACAGACCTCCAGTTTTTTTTCTTCTTAAAAATTACAGCCTGGTTGTGATGGTGCATAGCTTTAATCCCAGGGAGGCAGAGGTAGGCAAATCTCTGTGAGTTTGAGCTAGCCTGGTTAACAAGAGCTAATTCTAGGGCATTTAGGTATGTTACACTGAAAAACCTTGTCTCAAACAAACAAACAAACAAACAGAAAACCAAAAACCAATTGCACCTGAAAGGTTATTTGCTGCCTTTTTCCTGCCTGTGTCAGAGAGCAGCCACTTTAACTTTTCTTTAATAAAGAATCTCTCTGTGGTTTGTGCCTAATCTGGAGTCTGGGAAGGACTCCTTGCTGCGGGTAATCTCTTTCAGTGACAGCTATGGTCTAGACAAGGAGTTAGTAATGGGAGACTACGATTGTGCAATAGAAGAGCCAAGTTTCTTGTGATGAAATCTGTCTTCCGTCTTAGTTGAGACTGAGGCAATGGGGCAAGGACAGGTGCAAGATGTCTCTAGTGTCACATGTCCTTGGAGCACCCTCGACTCTTTCATAGATGTAGTCAAGGTTTACAAAAATCACAGGACCAATAGAAAGAGACACACCTGATTGGTGGTAAGCTGTGACTGAAGGGTAATCAGAGGCCACTGTAGAACGTGGACAAGTAATTTGAAATTGCAGTCACACGCAAGTTCAGAGTAATGGGCTAGAACCCAATGATGGGAACATGAGGAAGTCCAGAGAATATTAAGGTTTAAGAACCTTTAACATCTCTGAAGAAACCAGTTGAAAATCTGATGGGCAACTTCCCACAACTCAGCACTCTGACTCAGAACCTTGGGGCAAGGTCTGGTGCTATGCAAGAGACTGTTCCTGGAGAGATACAAGACACACATCTTCCCAGCCCAGAAAGGGGCCCCCCAAAAAGCCCAATGTACCAACTGCTCTCAAGTACAACTTAATAAATCAATGAGTATAATTGGGGTTAATAACAAAAGTCTGGGTTAGGGGTTGCTTATAAAAGCAAACACGACTCAGAAACATCCATGTTACCAAAACGTCTATTCACAGGCTCACGAGAGCTCTACAGGGAGAAATCTCCTCCTTAGAGCTCCGCAGGTCAGAGTGTCTTCACCCAGCTGTTGTTTACTGTTTCTCAACACCACGAAGGAGCCTTTCGGTTCTTGCAAAATCCAACTTTCCCAAACATGTTTGTTTATGCACCCCCCGAGTCTCATGATCTTCTTGGCTCCCTCCTGGAGATAATGTTTTAATTAATAGGAAACTGCTTATACAACACACCCGGATACCTATGTTTTCGAGGCAGACTCAGCGGTCTAGTACAAAAGCGAGCAAGGTGTGCACAGATTGCCCTGACACTTAAGTGCAGAGCTACAGCCTGAAGAGACATCGAGGTTGCAACGCTCAATAATGGTGTGTAATGCTTCCATGGTGACACGCGGGATGAGGACTGCTGCAAAATAAAGAGACAGAGCATCACAAAAGATGTGTGAGAAAAACATATCTGAAGCTCGGTACATGGTGTCCATGTCACCACTCCCTGCCTGTCATCATCCCTCCATCATCTGCCGAGACTTGCCCAGTATTGCAGAACATGTAGGGACATCTCTGTCCTCCTTATTCCAGAGTAGTGTATGCTTCTATACTAGGCTTGATTTTTAGTATTGATTGGTGCTTGAGGGTAGAATCTTGGTGGCAAAAAAGACACCAAGAGCTACTGGGTCTGGCCTGATGATGAACGAGTCTGTTGAGTTGATACTGTCCCTAGGACTTTGGGTGCCTATCTTAAGCAGTGCCTATGCTGTGAGAAGATACTTAGCCTTGTCCCCGGGTGGCACTTGATGACACATTTGAAATAGTTTTCCTACCATCTCTTCCCCCAGCCCACGTCCACATGACACTGTGTACATGGAGTAATGCTGCTCAGTATCATGGCTCCTAGAGCTGTAAGGATCTGTGAACCCCTGTGCCAGATTCCCTCATTTCTTGCCTCTAAGTCAGGCCCATCCCCATTTATTAGAGTGGAAAACTGAGACCCAGAAGGGGGGGGAATCAACATATCTCTTTGTATTGGGTTTCAGCACCAGGTCTGGTACCAGCATTAGTTCACCCTGTGACCCTCCCTGGTCAGTGGCCTGCCAGTGCTCCATGGTTCTGACAGTGCTTTCTGCAGAAGCCATCCCCTTCTCCCCAAGTCTTGCAGATTTGATTTCTTCTACAGGGAAAAGGTTGCTTTCTGCAGTAAGTCCCAATTTGGAAAAAGAAGTTGGTAAAATTTGTGTACTGCAAAGGACTCTTAGGGAGCCTTCCAGGAAGAGGATGTCCTATCTGAGTTCATACACCATGTAGCTCTGCACTGGGGCTAGAGGAGCAGTAACAGAGGAATTAGAATTGGGGGGTATTTAGGGCATCGGTTGTAGGACCTGTTCTCCAGCACTTCTGGTCTGCCCTTAGGACTACTTGCCTGCTGTTGCTACGAGCTATTGGCTCTCCTGCACCTTTCTTTCATGAGTTATTATAGAGACCTGCTCCTTTCCACACACTGATCTGCCATGGCCACCAGAAGCCTACTACTGATTAGGTTGCCTCTCTTTCTGGCTAGTTCAAACTCTGTCACCTTTGGAATGAACCCAGGCTGTACATCTCAGGACTTTAAGAACCTCCAAACCTCCAAAATATGGCTCCATGCTTGACACCTTGAAACTTCTTATATATATTTTAACCTAGAGCAACGTCCAAAGCCTGCCAGTTAGGGTTTCTGTCTCTTGCCTTCCCTTTCCTGTCCACTCTAACTAATTCCTCCTTTCATCTCTTTTCATCCTGTCCACTGTAAAGGAAAACATGACCACTATACCCATTGTTGCCTCTTTCCCAGGGGTCTCTCTCTTCATAGATAATGAGTCATTCTCTAGACTAACAATAGATTAGATAAATGGAGATGACATGGGGGGGGGAAGAATGTTCTAGAAGGTTTTGGAATAATAGTGAATACTTTCTCCAGTGATGGTAGAGGTTCTGGTGAACAGAAGGAAGGAGTAGCCACAGGCTGGAGTTGGACAGAAACCAAACTCTTGACTTTTAAGAAGCTGATACTGGGCATTGGAATCATCATGTCAGAGCAGCCTTGTCACTTGTAAAACTCCCTGTTGACCGGTCTTGTTAGAAAGCCGTGCCCTAAGATGGCGGGTCATCTCTCAAGACCATACTTTTACCCCCTACTCTCATCTTTACCTGCTAGGTTTGTGTGACTACAAAAGAAAAGATAACTGACACCTAATTTTAAGCATACACACACAAAAATATACACACACACAAACACACACACACAAAATTTGTTCGTGATCTGATTGTCCTGGAGTTGCTCAATATAGCTCCAGGTTTGAAGGGTTCCTCTATGCTGAGCAAGCCCTGGGAGTCGCGCTGAGCGTCGTGTGCAGAAGCACTGTGGAGATCTTTATGGTGGAGGAGTCCAGTGTTCTCTTGACCTCTCTCCTCTGAGTGATTTCCCTGGTTTTTACAGACTTGGGTCCTGCACCTTGATATCAGATGGAAGTCCAGGAGGGGAAAGGAATTCCTTTCATGGCAGGGCACAGTCTAGGGATGATGAAATGAAATCTCCAATCTGCAGAGTAGGCACTGGGCCTTGGGGAAGTTTTCAGGAAGTAGAAGAGGGAACCTGTGGGTTGGAGCTTCAGCCTTCCATCCACTTCTGAGGATCACAGGGTGAGATTGGGAGAGGAGAAGCAGCCAGGCTCAGTCTAAGAACAGGAAGTGCCCTGAGTTGGATCATCGTACTGACCCTACTTCTTTTGCCTTGAAATGTCTTCTGTGGAAAAGGAAGCCATGGTCCTCAGAGAGGTGAGAAGATCCAGGTCCTTCCAGTGCTGGCCCCACCAGCCTTCTAGTCTCTAAGGTTTGTTAAATGAAGACGTTGCCTGGATGAAGGACTATAGGAGTCTTACTGGGAGAAAACTTTAGGGTCTGGAAATCAGAGGATATTAGAGCTGGAGGCATCAGGCAGCTATGGAGTACAGTAGTTTCTCAAGCCTGTGTTGTCAATGCCTTCCCAGAGTGAATGGTAGCAGGGGTCCCAGTGATACGA
Organism: Dicrostonyx torquatus; assembly: GCA_028555095.1. NCBI lineage: Eukaryota > Metazoa > Chordata > Mammalia > Rodentia > Cricetidae > Dicrostonyx > Dicrostonyx torquatus. The sequence continues at coordinate 1,572,629 of JAQHUG010000114.1, forward strand.
GGGCAAGTGGAGCAGACTATTGTTGGGAGTTTTCTGTCCTGCCCAGTTCCTGCAATCGTTAAATCCCAAAGAAATCACACAGAGGTCTACATTAGTTATAAACTGATCCATTAGCTCAGCTTCTTATTAACTCTTATAACCCTGTATATCTCTCTTTTTCTGACCACATGAGTCTTTAATTTGCTAAGCAATATGGAGAGGATTAAAGCCGTGGCTTTGGCAGCTGGATTTAGCCCATTCCTTAGCTTTCTGAAATTCCAGCCTCGTGGCAGAGGTATTGGCCTGAGCCATGTTTATTGCCACAACTCTATGGCGTTTCAAGGTCCCTGCCACCAAGCAAGCTGTAGCAGTCTGCTCACAAACCACACTTAAACACTCTGTAGCTGGATCTCCTACCTTAAAGAGTCAGAGTTTGCGCTGGCAGGACGTTCCAGAAAGCCGGCATTTTAAAGTGGCACGGCTTTCTTTTCTGCTACTGCTGAAAACCAAAAAGCATGTGGTTAGCTTTCTATCAACACCGTTTAAGTGTTTCATGGCAGAATGTCTTAAAAGAGATGCAAGTTTTACAGCTAAAGCTGAGTCAGGAAGCCTCTCTTAAATGAGAGCGCTTGCCTCTAGCAAGCAGAGCCCACCTGAGAGAGTGCTGCTATCAATAAACCATGCTTAACGCTATTATTTTGTGTCTAGAATTACTTCCCAAGCTTTTTCAGGCCTTATGTGGATCAGTTGTCCATGTGGGCGCCATTTGTTGTCTGTTGTTGGGGTTTCTGTCCCGCCTGGTAGGAATCACACAGAGGTCTGCATTAGTTATAAACGGATTGGTCCATTGGCTCAGGCTTCTTATTAACCCTTATAACTTATATTAGCCCTTTATTTTTGTCTATGCTAGCCATGTGGCTCAGTACCTTATTCAGCAGGGCAGTCACATCTTGCTTCTTCTGTGGCTGGGACAGGACTGCTGAAGAAACTTCCTTCTTCCCAGAATTCTCCTGTTCTCATTGACCTGCCTCTACTTCCTGTCTGATTTTCTGCCTATACTTCCTGCTTGGCTATGGCCAATCAGCATTTACTTAAAATATAATCGACAGAATACAGACCATTGTCCCATACCAGTAGACTGAATGATGCAGGCTCTGATGTGCCTTGCCTTTACTCCCAGCTTCAGGGAACAGCACAATATAAAATACATGAACACAGAAAGGCAATCCCCTCCACACACACACACCAGAGCAAGGTGTCTCATAGGCATACAAGGTGTGAAGCACTCAGATGTGGCGTCTGCTGAAGACTGGCTCCCTCCAGTGGACAGTCAGTATAGAGTGGGAAATTCCATACAGCACAGAGAAAAGCTGCATCAGCTACCAGTGTGGAGCATCTTTCTGTCCAGCTTTGCCTGTGCTCCATGCATCCCTGAGCTGCTTGCTCCTCATGGCCCTCACCATCAGCTCCTTGAATGCTTATCTTTTTCCCTCCATTGTTTCAAATCCCAGGAAGGGTTTGCGACTTGACTTCCATCCCCCTCCTCTATGTATCATCCAGGGCTGATCAGATTTGCATATTAGATGACAGACAGAGTTTTGGTGGTCTGGATTACAGGTTCCAGTAAGCTCATAGCATGTATGATGGGCAGGACTCCCCTTTTTCCTCATATATGGAGGGAATTTCCTCAGTTATTCTGTGGTCCCGAAGAGAACCTCCAATAGAAAAGAAAAACTGCAATAGTTGACTATCATAATGGATGCAGGGGCCCCAACCAGAGGGCACATGATATCTTTTGGGGGCATTGGATCAATATGTCAAGGACCGTTAGGGAATTAGGTCGGTACAATAAATAACCAAGCCAGCTCAAGAAGAATGGGTATTTTTTAATGGTTAAAAAGGGGAAACTCACATTACAAGAGTAAGAGGTCTGACATCCTATCTGTCTGGCAGACACCGCATGGAGAGGGCGGGCACCTGTGTCCTTCTGGTTTTGCTACCTGGACCCCAGGTAGCCACACCCTAACTACATGTGATTGATTGATAGTTTCCCCATCAAAGGACTATATCCATTACTTGAACTTCTTCAGGATGAAGACATAGGGCATTTGCTGTCCTGAGACAAGGCAAAATGCTCACTTGTGTCTCATTGTTAGGTGCCCTGTGCTCACCAGCCATGGGCTGTGGCAAAGGGGGAAAGAGATGAGTTTCAACTTCTAAACCAGAGGGCATTGCTGCCAGAAAGGTCCAATGAGTGGACACATGAAAAGTGTTTAACATTGTGTATGGGGGGGATGTGTATGTGTAGTGTGTGTGTGTATGTGTGTGTGTGTGCCCCATGGACATATATTTGTGAAGGCCAGAAGTTGATGTTAGATGTCTTTCTCTATTTCTTCTCCACCATAGTTTTATTTCAGAGAGGGTTTCTTCTGGAACTTGCAGCTTGCTGATTCAATAGAGCAGCTGGCCAACAAGCCTCAGCTTTTTTCTGTGAATGCTTGGGTTCCGAATTCAGGTTCTTGTACATTTGCGACGGGAACTTACTGACTGAGCCATCTTTACAAGCCCTGAAGTGTTTTGTCAGTGATGAGTACTTAATAAGTTTTCAGTAATTTTAATAGTCACTGGGATTAGAGACGTCAGAGGAAATGTGGGATGCTGGACTGCCAAGTTTAAGGCAGCAATTCTCAAATTTTCTCCCAAAGAGTGATTCATGCTCTTAAACTGGGCATGGCAGTGGGCTTGATTTTCCAAGAAATGCCTGTGTTCCAGAAAAATAGATAAGGAATGCCAGATAGATGAAAGAGGCCCAAGGTCTCTTGCCAAAGATCAGAGCTCCCTGGACCTGAGGACTGTGGCCGAATTGGCTCAGAGCCAGATAGCCTGAATGACCTGAGTCAATGGCTGAGTGTTAATGACATCAGACATTTGGATTGCGACTGTCATTTTGGACTCTTCACCCAGACCACCCACAGGGTGTCAACCCTTTAGCTTTGGCTCTGGCAGCTACTCTGCCCAGTTCAGTTGCCCTCTAGCGAGCAGGTGGCTGCCTCTCTGGGTATTTCTCTTTCATGAGGCTTTGTGCAGCAGCTGTTTCATGTGGATGTAAGTCATCTCCCCACTACTGAGAATGGGGAGAAGGCACGTGGTCAGAAATAACCCTGATGGCAGCTGGAAACAGTGAAGAAGAAACTCCCTGGTTTGCTACCTGGTCTCCAGAGAATACAGATGCCAAGGGGCGCAGAGCTGGAGACCTGACTCCCAGCTTCACTGTGTAGCTGTCTCAGATTCCCACCCTCTGCCTGGGCTCTACAGCTAGAGGAAGAATTGACTAGGACCCCGTAGCTGACTATGTTCTACCCTGTCCTTCCCCAGAGAGGAAAACTGAGGACTTATGACAGAAATAAGATGCTTAAGGTATCAGTGGCCCCTGTGTCTCACACAGTGGTCCCATGCCTGTCCCCTGAGCGTATCTGTATCCCTAATGCCGGAGTTTCAATTCTGCTACCTGCTAAAGAGAAGGCATTGGGATTTGCTATGAGTCTTTCTCAAAGTTGCTTGGCACTCCATAGAGCAGTGGTTCTCGACCTTCTTAATCCCGTGACCCTTTAATGCAGCTCCTCATGCTGTGGTGACCCCCAGTAGTAAGATTCTTTGATTTCTGCTTCATAACTATAATTGTGCAACTTTCATAAATCATAATGTAAATGTCTGATATGCAGGATATCTGATATGTAACCCCCAAAGGGGTTCAGACCCACAGGTTGAGAATAGCTGTCATAGAAGAAATGTTTCCACAAACCCAATTTTAATACAGAAATGTATGCAGAGGGTGCTTTATAAATATTGATGGCCACTCTTGTAAAAATGTCTTCTTCATGCCAGGATTGTAGAGTTTGTGTGTTAATGAGTTTAATCCTCCTGATAAATCTCTGCTGTTAATACTGCTTCTCTGGAAGTTATTATAAAGCTCTTAGTACCAAGGTTTAGTGAAACCGTGTGCTTTTCCCACAGGAGACAAGACTTTTGAATGTGCCCTTTGCCCCTGCTGAGTACATTCCCACACCACTAAACATACAGTATTGCTTGATTGTTGTTCATGAAATCCTTTGTTTGCAGGCTTCTTTATCCTTTCTCTTCCAGTGTGGCTAAGTGTGGGGTGTCAGAGCTGCAGAAAGGCCAGGGACTGTAGTACAGCCCTGTTGTGGTGTGGCAAAGGAGAATCTTTGGGGAAATATCTATGCTTTGGAGTCAATGAGACAGCTCAGTGGACACAGGAGCTTGCATGCAGACCTGATGATCCGAGTTCGATCCTTGTATCCCACATGGTGGCAGAAAAGAAATGATTGTTGTTTGTTGTCCTCTGACCTCTACATTTTAGAATCTGTGCTTTGGGACACATCCCTGGTTATTTGAAAAACTCCTGAATAGAAGCTAGGCATATAGTTCTTAACCTCCTACCCCATTTATGATGGTGGAGACTAAAGCCCAGAGAGAAAGTGTGAGCTACAGAACAGTGTTATGAAGAGCAAGTCTTGCCTCGGGCTACTTCTTGTCTTGGCTACCCTTTTGCTCTGCCTAGAGCTCCACCAGTATCAGGAAAGACATTCCCGTATCTTTGGTGGTACTTGTGGCCTATGGGCCATTACTGGTTACTTCCTTATGAATTGGCATTGGGAAATAGAATGACTTTGTGGCCAGGACTGTCCATCATGAACTGGGTTTAAGAAATCCATTAAATCATGGTGTGGGGTGGCTCAACAGCAATACCCTGGATGACGAAGCTGTTGATACACTTGGATGAACACAAACATGACACAGTAAGCCAGAGGAAGAGGTGGCTCCGATATCTACATCAGTCATTCTGCCAGGACACATACTCTGCTCCCACCGTGGCTTCCCGGTTGGTCACTTATGAAAAGTGATGGTAGAGCAAGGTTGAGCTTGATTCATGAAAGCTTTAGCTTTGTGTGCGGGCAGAAGGCAAACATGGGTATCTGTCATTCTGCTGCTCATCTCAGAGTAGCCTTAGAAGGCAGAAGTAGTAGGAGCATCTTCCCAGTGGATACAGTTTGGGGATATCTTCTGCTCACTTGTTCATATAGAACGAGAGGAGGCCTAGGGTTAGAATGTAATCACTCAAGGGCATGTTAAGGACAGAGACAGTGTTCTGAGATATGGATCATCAGCTTTGGCCACTGTGTGGTCATCACAAGGTACTCAAAATGAACCTATTGGCACTGCCTATGTACACCCACGTTGTGTGGCAAAAGCAACACTTCTGTGAGATTTCCTCTGGCAAACCATTTCCTTCCATGAGTGGCTTTCTTCAAGTGTCTTCACAGAAGCACTCAGAGGTTTGCTGCTCAATTTTTTGATCTTCACAGAAGCACTCAGAGGTTTGCTGCTCAATTTTTTGATCACCTAGAGCTACCCCTAAATCCAACATCATACCCAGCTCCAGCCTTTTTAATATTGGAAACTTACGTGTTAGCAAAGATCACCATGGAACCGAGCTGGGCATGCTTCTGTGTGCCTCCAACTCAGTCATCAGAACTTTCCCTGATGCCGGCTCTTCTTGACCGTCTGTTCATCTCATGGCCTTTAATGAAGCAGAAACTTTAATGGTCTCCTTTACTTTGTTTTTGTTCTTCAAGATGACTGCTGTGATAAAATAGGACATGGTTGGAGAGTGATAGCCTATGGTTTTCCACCTCTGTAATCCTTAATCACTTTTAATTTCATTTTCAGGTCAGTCATTTGATGGGGCCACTCACTGAGACCATCTGATATGCTAATAATAGGCCATAACAAACAGGATGTACGAGATTGAATCAGCACCAGAGAAAATGGTGCAATCAAGAGACTCGGTAAGTATGAGTTGCTTGAGGCTGGTGACAGTGGAACACAGAACACCGTTTTACAGTTCACTTTGGAAAAAAAACATAGCTAGAAGCAGCACACTCTAAAGGAAACAGTGAAAGGTACAGCATAGTAAATAAGCATATGAGCCAGCAAATCGTAATTCATTGTATCTGTGCAGTATTATGTGTTGTGCGTACTCCACACACTGAGGATCCGTTCCCAAACCCTTACAATAGAAGGATATCCCAGAGAAGAGAGCCACACGAATTTTGTTGTTGTTTCCCTACGCATATAAGACTTGGCTTTAGATTCTGCTGTAGTCCATTAAACATGTACTGGAATCATGTCTGGAATCAGTGTGCATACCTTAAGAACAATCTTACTGCTGGACAATGCTAATGATTATCAGGTCCTTTACTGAGTCGTAACCATTTGTTGCTGATGGAGGGTCTTGGCTGGGTATCAATGGAAGCAGACCTATTAGACCGGCCACTAAATATTGTAGTGGTTGTGTTAAGCATTTTTTTGATTTATTTATTTTTATTTTATGCATATGGGTATTTTGCCTGCATGTATATCTGTGTATTGTGTACATGCAGGGCCCTCAGAGACCAGAAGAGGACATCAGATCCCTTGGGATAGGAGTTACAGGCAGTTGTGAACCACCATGTGAGTGATGGAAACTGAACCTGGGTCCTCTGGATCAGCAGCCAGTGCTCTTAACCACTGAGCCATCTCTTCAGTCTCCCTTTTTGCTGTGTTGACCTTTTCTTTCATGGAGTATTTCTCTGCAATGGGTGACTCAGCTCAATAGTCTGTTCTATACAGCAGATCTTCTTTAAAAATTGTTCAAAATCAAACCCTTGTAAACCTTGTGGCATGTTATCAACTAAGTTCTTTTGTAATTAGGTGGAGAGGTGTGGGTTGTGTTCCCAGCGCCTGGCTCCCAAGCCCCCAGCTGCTGGCCCGCTCAGCCGCTGGTTGCTTGCTTATGCCCAAAATAACCACATGAGACCTGTATTAATTTAAATACTGCCTTGCCCATTATCTCTAGCCTCTTCCCGGCTAGCCCTCACCTCATAAACTAACCCATTATAAAAGTCTGTATGTCACCATGAGGTGGGTGACTTACCGGATGGATCTACGGTACTTCCTTCTGTGGCGGGGGGCCTCATGGCGACTGGCTCTTCCTTCTCTCTTCCCAGAACTTCCTTTCTGTCTACTCTACCCACCTAAAAGCTGACCTATCCTACAAGCAAGGCGGAGTCTTTATTTAACCAATCAAAGCACAGAAATACAGAAGACGGACCCTCCTACAAAGTTTATGTAAGACCTTAAAGCCCCTTCTATAATCACTTCAACCATGTTCCCAGTATCTGCACTGGAAGCCAATTTATGTCAAGGGACGAGGATATTGCCAGTTCTAGGTGTGTATCACTGCACATGATCTCTTGGGCCCTCCCATCCTGTGTGCTGTCTACAATTGCCTGGAGCATCATTATGTGGCTTATGACTACTTTTGTGGTCATAGATAACATAATGACTGGTTGGGATGATTTGTAAGGGGCCTTATCAAAGAGAAACAAAACCTCAACTGAAGTAAGAGGCATAATGCATGCTTCCACAAGACAGCATACAGCACATGAAGATATGTTGACCCCAGGGAAATAGAATGGGCTAGTCATTGGCACTGACCAGCCTCTGGTATTAGTTGACACAGTGCTGGAACAGTGAGAGCATGCTTAAATTAGTCATGGGAGCCGGCTTATCTAATGTGTGGGCCCCATGGCAAGGGCTCCTGCCCACCAAGACTGATGTAGTTTATAGCTTGGTAGGCTAGTAGCAGAGGCTAATGCTGAGCCCTACTGTGGGACCATCCACCCAGGAACCTAAGCAGCTGTAGCAGAAACTGTGCATCTGATTAATGTATACAGGTTCTACCCTGAAAACAGCAATGACTCATCTTAACTGGAAGAAACAATTTCTAGGTGTGAGTTTGTCATTTTTGACTCCAATACCTTAGCCTGCACTATTTTCAGAGATTCCTTGACATAACGTTCCACTTCACACCACTGCAGAATACCAGGCACCCCACAGCTAATGAGGCATGTCACTGGGTTGTGCTTAGGGGATCCATGGTTCCTGCTCAGTACCTACTTTTCCCTGGAAGCTCCTAGCAAGAGAGCATAGTAGGCAGTCTGCTGAAAGTATAATTGAGTGGGAAAGAAGACCTTGTAAGGATGGAATCCATCCTTGAGAGTCATTACACACTCCAAAGTCATGACAATACGGTATTGTATGGTATTGTTTCCCTAGTAGTAATGTCCATGATCCAAGAATCAAAGGTGGAGATAAGAGTGACCTCACTTTTCATCCTTTCTCATGACCTATTACAGGTGTTTATGTTTTCTGTTTCTCCCCATCAAGGTGGTGAGGTTGAGAAATCTTGACTCATAGGCGAAGAATACATCCATGTATGCTGGAACATCTCATGATATCAAGTTACAGCTGTGTTATCACTTGGTACTTGCAGATCAACAGACCTAGAGGCAAGGCTGGAGGTGGGCCCTGGTCATCAGAGGGAGATGGAGCTACTCCTCCTCATTGGGCATTCTTGGCATCTGGGTAGAATGTTTATCTATTTCCTGATGTTCCTTCACCCAAGGCTGGCAGGTGGATATGAGCAGCTGCCACAAGCTGGCCTTCAGAAGAACAAGATGACCAGAGGTTCATCCCTTATGCATGGGGCCTTAGTCAACAGCATAGTCAAGCTGCCTGGCCTAGCTTAGGTGTTGGTTGAGGCTGGGTGAGCTGTGGAATAGAAATAAACACCAATACAGAGCACCCACACTGGTGGGAGGCAGACTAAAGCTCAATCTGTTGACCTTTCTCTTGTAAGTTTTCTGGGGGGTTGGGCTAAGAAGACTTCTGGAATTTTCTAGATCTCATGTGAGCAAATGTATTTGAAGAGAGATGAGGGAGGGCCCTAATGGAGTCTGCTGTCTGTCCAGGTTTTCCCTCTCAAGGACTGAAGCTCCCTTTCAGCGTGTGAGCTGCTAGCTGTTCCCTCTAGGTCTCCACCATAGGATCTTCTCCTGAAACCTTGAGCCATGACAAGAAAGGAAGAATGTAAGAGCCAGGCCCCACACTTTAGGTTAGAATCATCCTGGTGCTCTCTGTAGGATTATCTAGCTATGACTACATCATGACAAAAATTCCACTTTTCTCACATTCCAGTACTCTGCCTGAATATCATTGTCTAGGAGTTTCCTTCCTAGAGAGACCAATGACAGCCCAGGTCTTGGTTGAAGTCTGTATAGCAGTAGAAGGCTTCAACATGTACAGTGATTTGTACATCAGACTTTCTGTTCCAGAGGTAAGTCTGATGGAGGTGAAATGGATTCAAAATCCTTCAAAAGATAGGAAAGGAAGCTTGGTATAAGGGATGTGAACAAATTCTATTTGGTCCTTCCCGTAAAAAAGGGGTTGCTACCCTTTGATCCTCTTTTCTGATGTCTTCTTGGTATTTGACTGGAACAGGAGGATCTGTGAACCTGGTGTTCCCAATGGGCTGTCTGATGGCCTCTTCATGGCTTCTATGTGCCTCCTGGGTATGCACCTTGCCCTGGTTGGTGTTGAGAGTTGGTCTGCTAGGCTACAGAAGAGATAAAGGACTTTTACCTGATGTCAGGGCCATGGAGCCATTACATAGTTGTTACTAGATGCTGTGTCACAGAAAAACTTCCAGAAAGTTTCAGTATAAGATAGAATAGGCATTCCAAGCCAGGCGGTGGTGGTGCACACCTTTAATCTCAGCACTCAGGGAGGCAGAGGCAGGCGGATCTCTGTGAATTCGAGGCCAGCCTGGTCTACAGAGTGAATTCTAGGATAGCCAGAGACACACATAGAAACTTTGTCTTGGAAAAACCAAAAAAAAAAGGAAAGAAAAGAAAAGAATGGGGTTTCCAGTTACCCAGCACGCAGAATCTTCTGCCAGCCTTTCTTGCCCCTGTGAGTGGAGCTCTTGATATAGTGAAGAGACAACTCTCAGTGTGGATGATTTTTACAGGGTTGTTGGCCAGAGTCCTTAGTTTCCTACCCAAAAGATGGTATCAGACTAACATGATAAAGATAAGTAAATAAGATAAAGATAAATAATAAGAGAGATCATTTGTAGTTACAAACTGAGATCACCCACCTCTCCAACATCATTCTTCCAAGTGCCTCATGCTGATGTCTTTATTGCCTTGTGCCATGGTGACCATGGTCCCAAGAGAGTGTGACGTGATGGTGCCTCTTGAGGCTATGCAATGTAGTGACCCTCTGTACACAGCCTAACCCAGCAAGCTTCAGGCCCAGGACTAGCAGTTTCAGATGATACAGTTAGACAAGCAAGCAGCCATGACCTTTTCAACCATTGGGGATCGAGCTGGGCCCTATGGCTAGGTACTAGAGTCATAGAGAGATGCTGGTCCTTCTGACATACTGAAGGAGAATGCAGATTTGAGTTGCTCACCCGGGAATTGGAGCCGCGTCTCCTTTCAGTTGACTTCTCTCAAGTGTGTAAAGTTGGAATCTAATGCTGCTCTCTTTAGGCTGCTGTGTTAGAGTAGCTCTAATTGCAGCTCTGTGAAGCTTGGGAAGTTTCTGTGACCGGTTTCTCAATACGCAGCACTTTGTCTGACATTGGACTACTCTTGTGGTTTCTCCTTCCCTGTCTGTCTACCAGAGATACCACACCCCCCCACACAGACACAGCTTCCAATCTACCTAATGCAATAGTGTGTCAACTGCTTCCTCCTCTTTCTCTCAACATTCCCGCCCATAGCCACCTGTTTTTCATGAAGTTTCTCTAGCCACAAACCTTCTCTTCTCACTAACTGGAAACAATCTATGTTCTGACCAGGGTAATGGTTTACTGACCAGATTATATCTGCTTTCTAAGAGTAATTAGACATAGCTCCCATTCTGAAAACTACCCAAAGCTTCATGATAAAACATTATGCTCACCCTACTTACCACTCTCTGAACTTCCCACCATGACAGCCTGGCCTCCATGTTCTTTCCAGGGTTTCCTACCATCTTGGACATACATACCTAGGGAAGGTACCCAGTGAATCGGACAGACATCACTAACCCTTACTCCTAGGCATTGACTGAAGCAATGACTCTTCCCTGCTTGGACTACGATGCCTCCTGGAGCTTCCACTGCCTACCCATCTACACATCTCTTAATCTTGTGATAGCTTATCTTTTAATATAGACAAAATCTAGAATCACAGAGAGGGGATGCCTCTGGTTTTGCTTGTGGAGGGATTTCCAGAAAGGTTAAAATGAGGAGAGAAGATCTAGCCTAGGGGAGGGGCCACACTATCCCTACACCAGGGGTCACAAACAGGAGAAAGTGGTGGAATGCCAGTCTGCATCAACCTTGCATCCCGACTGCAGAACCAGGGAGCTCAGCTGCCTTGTGCTCCTGTTGCTGCAGATAAATGTGCTCTTGCCAACCCTGTCCACCACAATGGATTGTACCTTCAAACTCCAGCCAGAATAGACCTTTCCCTTCTTAAGATGGCTTTGGTCAGGTGACGCCTTCATCCAATCCAGGCCCACCTGACTTCCTGTGCTTTCCTTGTCTGCAGTGTCTGTGTGGTCTGGGTTGCAAGACAAAGCAGTAAGGTCAGGGTGGAAACCTACCGCAGGCAGTTGCAGTGGGTCACAGGGGAGACTTGGAACAAGCATGGCATTCCATCATGGTGGAGGGCTCCAGCAGAGCTACTGACTGAGGACCATGGAGTTGGGACCTGGCTAGGTATAGTGGGGGACTCCTACAGAGTGACTGGCTCAGTGTGTGTGTGTCTGGGATCTTGCTGATAGGAACAAGAATCCTAGGGCCAGATGGAACATCTGGATTTTGATAAACACCTGCCGAAGAGTCACTTCGTGAAGAACACAACCCCACCTCACAAGCAGTTCTCCCTCAACTGCCACCTTTAGCCCAACTCACTTGCATGGAATTTCCCACAGGAAAACACAACTCAGTGACAGTAAAGATACACATGGATTTTATGAATGCCAAATCAACTCACTTTCATTTAACACCACACATTTTACATTTACAATAACAATATCCTCCTGGAAATACAAAAGTACACTTCCACAATGGTGACCTTTACCAGGTAAATGGGGACGAGGCCACAAGGGGACTTAATCTGGACTCACAGAGGGATAGGAATCTCCTTAAAGCTCATATACACAGCTCAAGAAAAACAATTTTTTTTTAAAAAAAAAAAGCTCAGGTATTAAAAATGATATGTAAGAAAAAGTTGTAGTGAAATATGTTATTACATATTTAGTTATACATCTTATTAGCATATACTAATAAAAATATGTTGTCTTAGCGTGGTAGCACATGCCTTTACAATCCCAGCACTTGGAAGGCAAAGACAGGTCAATCTCTGTGAATTTGACAACCTGGTATACATATTGAGTTCTAGGTCAAACAGAGTGATACAGTAAGACACTATCTCAAAAAAAAAAAACCAAACAACAAAAAGAACTGATATCCATGAAAATATGCTTTAAAACTCCAAATATTTAAACATAACAAGTTTTAAAATATTAATATTTAATTACTGTATATTAATTATGCAAAGCAATGCATTATATTATGACATTCTCACACATGTCTATAAGATGTTTTGATCATATTACTCCTCTATTATCCTCAATTATTCCCCCACCCTGTTCTACCCCATTCCGCAATAATCTGGCATCTACTTTTAAGCCCCCTTTTAAGATTTTGCATATTCAAGAAATTATACAGCCTTTCTGAGTCTGGCTTATTTTACAGAACATAATGCCCTCCAGTCCCACCCATAACAAAATGAGGTCAAGTCCTTGGGGAATGGTGCTGAGATGACCCGAGAGCACATCTTAGGAATGGGGAATAAATCAAGCATTTGTGTTTTAGGCTCTGGTTTAGTCTCAAAAGACGGGATGGTTTATGGTTTCCGGGTTTGGAGGATTTGGTCAAGGTACTTTGTGGCATCCTGGACCCACTTCTGCTTGGGGTCAGCGCACATATCTTTGCCCAACTTGGTCTTGAAGCTGCAGAAAAGAGCGAAAAGCAGTCAGGAGGATACTCAGAAATTTCTCCTCTTCCCTCCTCAAACCCTCCCGAATCATTTGCTAAGAGGTGCAGAGGTCACTGTGGTACAAATGGGCAGAGGAAGGGTGAGATTCCAGTCTTGGCTTCTGTTCTTGAAGTCCCAGTAAATCTATCTTTTTTCTTGACCTGAAGGATCTGACATGGCCAGGAAACAAATCCGAGGCAGAGAGCTGGGTGGGACTCAGTACATTGTGCCGTAAAAGCTCATGGATTGGGTTACAGGTACCAAACTGCCCAATTCTTTAATCAGGACACAGCTCTTGACTGTTTGCCTTGGAAACGAATTTGGGGCCAGAGGTTTGTGTGTGTCGGGGTTGGGGAAGTGGGGTGTCTACTCACACTATTGCTTTTAGGGGGCATCTGCTGTTGGTGATTTTTTTGTAGCTCTTCAGCAGTTGTTTGGGGATCTTCTTACTGGTCATCACAAAGCAGCAGGAAGCTGGGATAGACCCTAAATTTTGGAAGAAGGAATGAGCAGGGAAAATGAGCCATCTGTGTATATACATGTGTATATACATGATCTGTGTATTCAAACAGGGCTCTGTAGGAAGAGAGTTAGGAAGAGGTAAAGGCACATCCTGGGTAGAAGTAAAATCACGAAGCCCTGTGCCTTTGATGTGGGATACTCCCCTGTCCGTGGTCCTCTGCACAGTGGGGACCCATCAGCTCTGACAAGATGGAATGGGCATTACATTGGTAAACTGTGATATATTGTTGAGCTCACTGAGAAGCTGGCCCCAGAAGCAGGTTTACCCTCCCTTCCATTTCAGTTAAGCATTTTTATATCAAGTTTTACCCAAGACTTGTCTGTCAGGGGGATGAGTGTCCAACTCTGTGACAGAGAGAACAGAATGGCAGAACAGATCACGAGAGACAGTAAGGGAGCCCCCAGACTACAGCTGGAAGTGTTACTAACAGGACATGGCAAAGCTTCAGCCATAGAGAACTCAGTGGGGGGCTCCAGCTGACTGCCTCAGAGGCTTCCTCAGACAGTCTCTGCCAGTTTTCATGCCCTGATTTGATGGTATTGCCTTTTTCTTGTATTTTCTCTCCAGGAAGGGGCACTCTACTCTGTCCCTGGGAACTCCAACTGATAGCTTCAACAAGGCTCCCCCAGTCGATTTCTACTGGGTGTTTTGTACAATGAGTCTGATGGTAAATCCCCCCTCCCATGTGTGTGTGTGTGTGTGTGTGTGTTTATTTTTACTATTTCTTTGACTTGATATGTATTTAAGAAATGCACTTGCTCCTGAAGACATGGCTCAGCAGTTAAGAGCACTGCCTGCTCTTCCAAAGGTCCTGAGTTCAATTCCCAGCAACTACATGGTGGCTCACAACCATCTGTAATGAGATCTGATGCCCTCTTCTGGCCTGCAGGCATACATACAGGCAGAATACTGAGAATACTGTATACATAATAAATAAATAAATTAATAATAATAAAGAAATGCACTCACTGATTCAGAACTTCAAGTGTTGCTACACAGCCCACTCCCTAGACCACATGGCATATAATTGGCATTGCCAGCAGGATCTAATGACAGCCATTTCTGTTTTAAAGGGGTGACTCAAAGGAGGTGCACACAAGAGACCAGTGATGGAGCAAGTAAAGATGCAGCCATAGACACCTAGGTTCCCATGTGTCCACTGCTAAAACAAGGGAACGACCATCTTCTGTATCTAAAACTACAACTTCAAGGTTCCCGTGTAAAGATTTGTCTCTCTGTGAACTTTTCCTTTGGCCTTTTCTTGTTTACAGAGTGTTCACTGATCAAGGTCCTTGATTTTCCCACAGGCTCTACACACAGTGCTAGAACATTCTCAGGATGGTAAGACCAGAAGGGAGAAAAGCAAAAAATCCAAATGGTAAGACAGTTTGCCTGAAAACAGTAGAACAAACAAACAGACAAACAAAACTCCAAACCACAAAACTTGGTAGCTTAGTAATATGTTCCTTCAGGTCAAGAGAAAAAGATAGATCTACTGGGGTCTTGGCGGTCAGGAATTAGCAGCTTTTGTCTGCATTACTTGAAGTTATAGGGCTTAGAATCTGAATGACATTAATAATAGATGAAGGACCAAAGAAACTAAGCAGAATTAAAATAGTAAGATGGTGAAGGGTTTGATGTCTTCTGAACGATTTATGGAAGAAAATACCCATTTAACCCTTTAAGGAGGCAGGGAGTGTTTAAGGAAGGCTTTGCGGACAAATAAATAAATCTTTGGCGTGCATAGGTAATTATTTGGAGTCGAGGGGATATCTTTCAGAGAGAAAGTGTAAGCCCTCAGCTGGTTTGTTGTTTTATAGAGGGCCTTTCTTCTTTTGGAGTTTTTAATGCCTTACAGAACTTAACTTTGGACAAGTGAAATCAGTCAGTAACATTATGGAATTTGACAGCTTACCCCTTTTAAACTGACCAAAGCTGGGCATCTGAATGACTGTCTTCTTTGTACATTTTTTTGTTGGCTGTTTGAGACCATATGGTTAACCACAGAGAAACTTCTTTTTCAGTCACAGGATATTCCTTAGGGGATTGCCACGGGTGCTGGGAGGAGCCTTGGCTCCGTTTCTTTAGTTTGTTTCGTATTACTTGTGCTCTCTGTAAGATGGCTCAGAGCCTGCTAACCATATGGCTTCCTTTAGAAGCACAGAAAACATGTCCTTCTCTGGAGACTTGCCCTCCGGCAGGGTATACACTGCTTAGAGCCCAGTCTCTGGAGATTCCGTGGCCTCTCCAATCAAAATTCCGTGGTTGATTTGGAGGGACCCCAACATCCAGGTTCTGACTGTCCTTGGAGGTCAAAGGCTAAAATACCGGCTCTAGCTTCCTCTGCTCTGCGCTGATGTAGGTCTCCAAGCTGTAGCTGCTGGACACCCAGGAGGGCAGCCTATATTATTACCTATATTCAATACAGTTTAGACAAAGGAAATTTTAAATAAATCCTGATTTTGCTAAAACATGGTTTTCCCAAGTATGAACCAGTCTAATAAATTTAGCAAAGACACACGTAAATATCTTGCATTTTTGGCTTTCAAATCAATTTTTGTAATATTGCCACAAGCAGATTGTAGAAATTGTAATAACTTCCTGGTATCAAATCCACAGGATTATTAAATCCCATCCTCCATGCACCTTGCACAATTCACTCATACATAGTGTGATTTGGATTTAAGCTTTTTAAAATTGTTTTATCACTTAAAATCTGTATTTATTTTTTAAAAATTTACCCATTTAATAAAAAGATAAAATCGCATAGTTACATTCTTTTAAATCCTCCCTTTTATCTAGTTACCTTAAAATTTCATTTCTATAAATAAGAATTGAATTCAAATTATTTATACATGTTATTGTGTAGCAAATTAACATTGCTTGACCACCATGCTCTCTTCCTTCTACTGAGGACTGCTGGGTCACCTAGAATATTACTGCACATTCATCCTACAATGTATTAAATCAATCCACCTTTTTTGTCCCCAAATAACAAAGATGGCAGTGCCATATAACAACATGCAGGCAATTTACGGGCTGAATACATTATACATTATGTTGCTAAATTGTTATGTGTTGTTTGAGCTCACTAGAAGCTGTCTCTGAAAGTGGACTTGCTCTCCCTCCAGAGGTCTTCAAGATCTCTTTGCTTGGGGACGGACTAGTTCCCCGAACTCTGCAACAGGGAGGAGGAAACAGATAGACATCCAAGAGTGGAAATATTATTCCCTTAAGAACTGTTAAAAGATGAACTCTTGCCAATAGAGGTTATTATCACTTATCCCCTTATATAAAAGTGCTTGCCATGGGAAAGAGAAGCCAGATGCTCAGCCGTGGGAAGCTCATCCATGGAATAAAACACAAAAGGGGAACTCCCTGTTCCTGCTTCCAAGTTAGTTTCGTGTGAGTGTTAGGAGCCTGCAATTCAGCAGTGTGCTTTCTCTTACTACCCTCTCCCTCTTCCTCTCCCTCTCTCTTTCCCTCTTGGCCACTTTGGTTGGCTGGGAGGCATTAATCAGTTTGATCAGTAAGGGAGGTGATGATGAAATGGCACGTGATATTTCTGAGCTTGCAACTGTTGCCCACAGAGCCCTTGAGCGAGCAGTCTTTTCCTTTGCTGCTCTAACCAGCCTGGGAACCTGAGTATACAATACAAAAGCTGAGCTTGTGCATTATTACAATTGCTCTAGGCTCTTGTTGATTTGATTTAGATTGGCATGCACTAGTTCACACCCAGGAAAAGTAAGTCACCCAAAGACAGGAAAAAGGGGTAAGACACAAACACCTACAGCAGGTTCCTAAACAGAGTCAAGGTGAACTTGTGTCTCAGGACCCCCTTCCCGTTTTGCCACTGTTGTTATCCTAGAAACCTCCAGAAACTCTTCCCCTCAAAATACTTGCAGGTCACCACTACCCAAATGCTCACTGTACCATATACCCAGACACGGTGAGAGGCTGTCTGTGGATGCACTTGGCAGCTGCCTCAATGATCCTTTCAGGGAGAGAGAGAAAGAGAGGGGGTGGTGGGGAATGTGGACCAACGTCAGTTCTGGCTGCTTGATTGGTCAGGGTTCCTTGTCCCATTTTTGAATTGCAGAGTTAGCAGAGAGTCTCTGAAAAGTCCTGTCATCTGGATTGAGAAATGGCTAGCATCCCTCAAAGGAAGGAAGGGACTTACCTGGGTGAGCCAAAACCTGGGAGGTGAAGGCAGTGACCACAAGCAGCAGACACAGAAGCCCTGTGGAGGTCTGCATGGTGGAGGGAGACAATTGGACGTTTCTGCGTTGATCTCAGCCTCTCTGCCTCTCTGACTCTCTGCTCTGCTGGCTATTCTGTCTACCTTTATAGGGAGCAGAGTGGGTGGAAGCTTCCAGAGAAGATGTTGTCTGCACAAGGTCATGAAGGAGGGGTCTTGAGAAGCAGAACATAGGCCAGCTCTTGGACAGATAGCAAGACAGAAGAAACACAAACCCATGGGTGGGACTTGGCATCTGCCTGGGGATGGGAATGAAAAAGGAAGAGATTATGAAATGCAATTTATTATTATGCAGTATGAAAAAGAAGTCAGGAATGGCGTGGAGAAACCAGTGGATTTTAAGAGTCCTCCTTGGTCTCTGTGCTTGCCTGGTGGCCTGGAGGATTTTGGAGGCACAGAAGATCCCCACAATGTGCCCACTCAGGTGCAGAAAGAGTTTAGCGATATAGCTCTGAACATTGCTGCATGTCCGTGGCTCAGAGAACAAGGCATTATAATCTTGCTTGGTCTTGTTATGTAATCCAGGAACTATACAGTCTTAGCTCCCAGAAACTTAGAATCATGAAATGCAGCAAGTGTAGGGATAGCTTAGAAAACTAGGTGCACACTTGGCTTGAGCTACACACACACACACACACACACACACACACACAGAAAGAGAGAGAGATACACACCGACATACACAGACACACATAGACATACACACACACACAGAGAGAGAGATACACACACAGACATACACAGACACACACACAGAGATACACACAGACATATACAGACACACACACATACACAGAGAGAGAGATACACACACAGAGACATACACAGAGAGAGAGATACACACAGATATACACAGACACACACACACATACACACAGAGAGAGATATACAGACAGAGACATACACACACAGAGAGAGAGAGAGAGAGAGATACACACAGACACACACACACACACACACACACACCAACAAAGTGGTTAGCAACTCCAGGACCAGCACCTGCACCAAGCTATGTACACATCCTCCAAAGAAAGCAACTTATTCCTCTACCCTGATAATCCCTGCCATTTCCTTAGCAGCCCCGTTTCCATGGTTAGCTACTATTCAAATACATTCTATTACCCAATCAGGAACCAAGAATAGGGGTATATCTGGCTTGGATGGGTAAGTCTGTTCCCAGAATGAACTTTTAGAGAAAGCTCTCTACCATCCCATGTGGTGCACATATGTGGGTGCACATATGACAAACATGAGGTGTATCACGGGAAAGGACTATGTGCAGCAAGTGAAGGCTTACATAGCCTAAGCTGCCAATCAAAACAGAAAAGTATCCAGCGCTCCTGCCCTGTCATCCAGCTCCACCTACTGGACCCTCAGAAGGAAACCCAGGGAATGTGATAACTTGAGACTTTGGAAGAGCAGTCTCAGTGAGTAGCCCACTGCTGGCTTCTGTGCTGAATCTGCTCTGTGCCTTGTTCACTTCGTGTTTTTGAACAAAACCTCTTGCTGCTTTGCTTTTCTTCACCATGAGTACAGCGCTCCAAGAACCCGAAACTCCTGACACAGAGGCCACCATTGATAAGGAACTTTCAGACAAAAAAATAAGTTAATGCCTACTGACCTTGACTTCTGCACCATAGAAGCAGGACCCCTAAAATCTTTATTAAGTGAATTTGATAGTCACACCTAATTGAAAATGACCTGTCTAGAAGATGGTATGTTAAAATAAAGGAAAAAGACAAGACTAAGTAAATATCTTAAATATTTAAAACCAAAGCGCCAACTGATAACAATCCGCCTAGTGTCCTCAAGCGAAGCACCTCCAATACTCAGTAAATAGAAACATCAGGAAAACAAAACAAGCTACTCTAGGCACCTCACAAAATTTCAGAACATCTTATATAAATTTAATATGGGCAATGACGGTCACTTCTTCAATGTGCGACTTCCTGTATCATCACCAATAAGAACATCAATTGAATATAATCATTCCAAGAACCTCTTCTAATAAATAAGTAGTAAGTCTTTGCTGTCCTCTGAGAATATAAAAAAACATAGTTATTAGCTGAAAAAAACCACCCTGACATTTATTTCATTTCACATTTAGGATTCACTGTGAGCAACAAAGTTGACAGGTGGACTCAAACAGTTAAACTGGAATAATTGAAAATAAGAAACAAGAGTTAGGCACTTGTTTAATTTGGAAGTAAGATAAAAACATTTAAAATAAAAATAACAAGTTTTTTATGGTTATCAAGAACCATATATCATTCATAAATGAGAAAATTGACAGAATTTCTATAGAAAAGGCTTGAAGGAAAAACAAGCACATTTCAGATCAGCATAAAATTTTAACTTAATGATACTTTCTTATGAAAAATGTTTGGTTTTGTTACTGTATTAGTCAATGCTCTATTGCTGTGAAGAGAGACATTATCACCATGGCATCTCTTATAAAAGAAAATGTTTACTTGGGGCTGGCTTTACAGTTTCAGAGGTTTAGGTCATTATTGCCATGGTGGAAAGTGCAGATGGACATGGTGCTTGCTGGAAAGGTGGCTGAGAATTCGACATCTCGACCTGCAGGCCTCAGAAGAGAGAGACACTGAGCCTGGCTTGACTTTTGAAACCTCAAAGGCCACCCCCAGCAGCACACCTCCTCCACACCTACCCCATCAATGCTACACCTCCTAATCCTCAAGTTGTGCTACTCCCTGATGGCTGAGTATTCCTGTATATGAGTCTAAAGGGGTCTTCTTATTCAGACAACTACAGTACCAAATCAAAAGAAATTTTTTTATAATAAAGCATTTTCTTTCTCCTTTGATAATTTTACACATGCTTACAACGGCTTTTGACTATATCCACCCCCTACTTACACCCTTGACCTTGGTTTCTTCAGCATTTTAAAACTCTTTGCTTAGCTGCTAAAGTCCCTTACTAAATCAAATCAAAACAAACTCCTGTATGTCAAATATATTGTTCTGGAGCCAATATGTGTGTAACAGAACAAATGACTGGTATCTTCACACCATAAGGACCCAAGGGACACATAGAAAGACAGACTTCTAGTTTATCTTTGTCCTCTGAACGCATCACAGACAACATGTTTAATGGCTTCAATACACCACATATAAGGAACCCAAGAATGCTTACATTCATCTATGCAAAACCCTAGGTTCCCATGTAGGAGCAGCTGTGAGGAGAGGCAATGCCTTAAATGTGGAGGCTGCAGTAAATGCCCATGCTGAAAGTTAGCACAGGGGCACCACGTGATTGGTTCCTGGCTTTTCTAGGGCAGTCCTACATCAAACTGACTGATCTCTGAGGGTTACATGGAAAGACACGTTAAGAACTTGGGCTAGAAAAAGGCAGTACTCTGGTCAGCTAGCGATGTCTGTCCTAAGCACTGGACTACAGTGCTCTTCCTGGCTGGCCTACAAGCACCATCTGCAGTTAATCAGCAACAACTTAAAAGGGATCCAAATAGAAGACAACACACTTGGTCTTTCCTGTTTCTTGCCACTTAGTTCCAGGTGACCTAGCATAGTGGAAACAGTGGGTGCAAAATGCCTGAAATGCCATGACTCTTGTCACTAATAAGCTTTATGCTATGGGTAGCTTATCTACCCTCCCTCTAGTAGTTAAGATGGGAAGCATAATCAAGCCTACCACAAAGGATTACTATGAGGATTAAACCCATTAATATAGAAAGTACTTGGATGTAAAGCAAAAGATAACCAGGCTACAGTCCACAGCCCCAGAGAAGCTAGGTAACAAAGAGGACCCTAAGAGGGGGAAATAGATGAGAACTCCTGGGTAAACTGGGGGTGGGAGCTGGAGTGGAGGGGATGTAGGTGAAAATATGAGGGAGAGAGCTGGTTAAGTTGGAGGCAGTACAGAGGGGGAGAGTAATGAAAGAGATATCTTGATAGAGGGGGCTATTATGGGATTAGGGTGAAACCTGGTGCCAGGGAAACTCCCAGGGATTCACAAGGATGATTCCAGCTAAGAGTCCTAGCAATGGTGGAGAGGGCCTGAACTGGCCTTTTCCTGTAATCAGATAGGTGTCTACCCTGATTGTCAACACAGAGCCTTCATCATCAGATGCAGAGATTCATAGCCAAGCACTTGACCAAGCTACAGGAGTCCAGTTTGATGTGGGAGTCCCCTCTGTATGTGCTTTGGACCTATAGCAGGGCAGAACTTAACTAGGCAGGGAAAACTAAACTGAATGCTGGGAGGAAGAAAGCAGAGTCAGGGAAAAGCCATGGAGCTTTCATCAGAGACAGACATGCTGAAAATTTGCTGGTAAGCCATTGCCATATGGTGATACACAGATTAATGGAGATGGGTTAAATTAATATGTAAGAGCCAATAAAAAGCTAGAGCTAATGGGACAAGAAGTGATTTATTAATACAGTTTCTGTGTGATTATTGTGGATCTGAGCTACCGAGCTGCCGGGAACCAAAAAGAGGCCTCCTTCAACACCAGTTGACTCCAGGAGTCCAGTTGAGGGAGGAGGGATTGTATGAGCAAGGGGGAGGCTCAAGATCATAATGGGGAAACCCACCGAGACAGATGACCTGAGCTAATGGGAGCTCACTGACTGGACCAACAGTTAGGGATATACTGCATGGGACCAAACTAGGCCCTCTGCATGTGGATGACAGTTGTATAGCTTGGTCTGTGTGTGTGGCCCTTAGCATTGGGATCAGAACATGTTCCTGATGCATGAGCTGACTTTTTAGAACCTATTCCCCATGCAGGGATGCCTTGCTCAGCCGTGATGCAAGGGGAAGACCTTGTCCTGCCTCAACGTGGTATGACATGCTTTGTTGACTCCTGTGGAAGATCTTCCCCTTTCTGAATGGAGGAGAAGCAGATGAGGGTGGAGTAGACGGGAGGAGGGGGCGGGGAACAGAAAAGAGGAGGAAGGTGAAACTGTGGTTGGTATGTAAAAGAAATGAGAAAAATTAATTAAAAAAGAAAAAGGAGCGAAAGTTCTTGAAAGAATGGCCATCTTTCTGCAGGTCCTCAGTACCTGGCTGTTAAGTATTTATCATTAGAAAGTGGATTTTGTGGACCAAGGGGTGTTAGAAATAGGCTGTGTTTACATAGATGGCTTCCTCCGCTTGCCTCTCAGACTTCCCACTACTTCCAAGGAAGACAGCATACCCCAGAGATTACTTTAGAAATTCCTGGTTTGCACATGGGGGAGGCCTGGTGTTCCAGAAATTGTGTCAATGTAAGATATTTATAACATTCCTGACCCCAGAGGGCCTGGTTGATGTCATTAAATGATTATACACATTTAGCAGGAATAGTTTTATTGTTCATTTGGGAGTATAGTGTGACTTATTTTTCTACTTTTCTCGTTGAGCTCTGTATTTTGATAGCAGTTTATAAACCTCAATGGGAAAAGTAAACTAAATACTGAGACATCCTGCCCAGCAGCTGTTCCATCCAATTGCCTGGTTGTTCCTGGCAAGTGAGAGGGGTATGAAGTGGATCTCCCCTGGCCTTCCTCTCTTTCCCAGCAGCCACCAGGAAAGGACACCCCATTCACCTGTGATGTGATTCTGTGTCTGGTGAACTGGGGCAGCAGGGTTTGGTTGGAGAAGGACTGGCAGTGCCCCAGTAGGAAAACACAATCTAAGATTCTTCAGTGTTTTATTGAGGAATGCTGATAAGAGCAGGGAAGGAGCCCTAGAATTGGGCCTCTTGACTTCAATTTTCTCAGTTCCAGATTGTGTTTACTGTATCCAAGTCACAGGCTGGATTTCAGCTCAGCAACAGAAAGTGTGTCTAGCTCACACAGGGCCTAGATTTAATCCCCAACAAACAAAAGAACACAAGGTCATAGTTAATCTCATAAAACTCCTGAAAGAAACATAGAAAATATTTTATTTCA
>JAQHUG010000114.1:1602154-1612978 GCA_028555095.1 Dicrostonyx torquatus
TTCTACCAAGGAACGTCTACAACTCATAAACACTTTCAGCAATGTAGCAGGATACAAGATTAACTCAAAAAATCAGTAGCCCTCCTGTACACAGATGATAAAAGGGCTGAGGAAGAAATAAGAGAATCAACACCCTTCACAACAGCCAGATCTGAAAGCGACTTACACGATTTGGTCCCTCACTCCATGGGTTAGCATTCCTTCGCAAGCCCTTCAGATGAATACTAATATCCTGGGGCTGATCTGCAGTCTTGGGGACTGTGCTCATTTTGCATTGGCTGTAGCTGTTAGTGGGTCTGGGATCACTCATGGTTTCATTGCTAATTTAGTAGGACTTTTGTCACTAACTTTTGAGGTTTCTCCTTTTGGTGCTTTGCCGGTTCCTAAATGTGTGTCTTGTTTCTCTTTCATGAGGCTCGATGACAGCCAGTTCTTTCCTAAACTGTTTTCCTTACAACAATACTTTGACAGATACAGACAGAAGCAATCAGCACACTATCCACATGTGTTTTGCAAAGTTTCCCTTTGGAGCTAAGATTGCCATGTATAGGCCCTGACAGCTTTGGTACTTTGGAACATTGGCCTCCATCTTTCCAACCTGAGGCATCAGCTTGTTCCACCTGTTGCCATCAGTCTGCGGAATTCCATTTGTTACAGATTTTTTTCTTTAATTTATTTGCTTTGTGGGGAAGGGGCAGGGTTTTGCCGTGTATCCCAATGCTGTCCTTGAACTCACTGTGTAGCCTAACTGGCTATGAACTTAGAGCAGTTCTCCTGCATCAGCCTCCTAAATGCTGGGTTATAATTGTTCATTTTCATGATCCACTGTTTTGGGTTTTTAATGGTGGCACATGATCATGGCAGCTGTCTATCTGTTAATCATGGCCTCAACACAGCAAATACTCATTTTATCTCACGTCACGGTTTGAAATAGAGTGTGTGGCTCTCCTAAGCAATGACCAATAACTTAGAGGTATGGATTTCTTCCACCTTGAAATTCACCCCATGATATATCTTGATCTTAGGGTTACAAGACTGGAAGTGCAGATGTTTTGTAGGGACTGATGTAGTGTATATCATTTCAATCCCAATTAGTTGGCATTTAGATGCATGACCACCAATTTGTGCTAGAGATTAAGGAAGGGCCTATGGATGTAGGGTGGGACCTCTCAGTCTCTGCCACTTTAGGACAAGAGGGGAGAAATTTTAGGCAAATGACATCCTTCATGTATAAGCCAGAGATGACAGGAGAAGTCCTGTAATATAAAAGGAAAGATTATAAGGAACCTTCAAATGTATTGCATCAACAATCCCCAGATCTGTAGGAGAACTCTTTAGAAGGCAAAAGGGACATCCTCCCTCACCCACCCCTTGTGATTAGTATCTTTGATGGTGGCACTTGGACATCTGCGGTTATTACATATCAGTGTATTATATTTGTTATGTTTTTATTTTGAGTGTCTAAGTGATGCTGGTGCCCATGTGAGGGCTGTGGAGCTGCTGTACACTGTCACTTACAGAGACCTGTCAGGTTAGTAACCACCCAAGACTACTAAGTACAATGGTGGTTATAGCCCATCTAATCTTTGAATTTCATTGACCCCAGTACCCAACTTTGGATCACCCTCTTTCCGATCATAGTTTGAGATTTCTCTCTAATTGTTCATACCAAAAGAAGGAAAGGGACCCTGGGCACAGATGAAGACAAACAAGAGGTTTTTTTTTTTAAAATTCCTTAAAATGAAGAGCTAGACTGGCGGTGTATCTCACTAGGTAGGTAGGGTACTTGCCTGGCATGTACAGAGCTAGGAAGGTGATGTATCTCGCTAGGTGGGTACAGGGCCCTCCTGACAAGCACAAAGCCTTGGATTTGATCCCCAGCACTTCAAAAACTGTCTGTAGGGGCACACACCTTGTAATCCCACACTCTGGAAGTAGAGGTGGGGGGATCAGAATTTAAGATCATTCTTTGCTACATATTGAGTTTTAGGCCAATTTGAGCTACATGACACTCGATTGGAAAAAAAAACAGAAAGATAAAAGGCAAGGGAACAAACAATCAAGTAAAAAAGAAACACAAGATAAGAAAGAAGAGGAAAAGGAAGTGCTAGGTTTGGCACAGGTCACGTGCACTGCTTCTTTTGGCCTTGGCACAGGGAGCCCCTCCCCTCTGAACTGCGCAGTCACTGATGCTTTGCATAGCATTGACCTGAACCACGGGGCTTGTTGGATATCACTGTGGCATAACGTGTTTTCCTTCCTCTCCGACTCCACAGTCATGGCTATAAAAAGACTCGAAGATGATAATTTAGGTGAGGTTAGTCTGCCTCCTGGTGGTTCTTTTAGGATGTCAAACACAGCTTGTTACTGTGTTGAGAACAGCTAGAGGTTGCAGGAGAGGCAGGAAGCTCTGTTAGATCTGGTTAAAGCCTTGGAGCACGGTCACCAGCGCATTGGCTGCCTGCCATGAAGGTGTGGGCTCTCTCCTGACACCTTCTGCTTCTACCTGGGGCTTTAATGGAGGCTCAGCTGGAAGATGCAAGGGTCTGTCGGGATCTTGTATTAGGTGTTCCGTCTTTACTTTCCGTGCCCCTTCTGACTGGCAGGGAAAGAACTGTTTGAAGACCCACAGCTCCCAGATATGGAAGGGAATTTTCAAGGTCATGCTGGCTCAGTATATCCATTCTCAAAGTAGGAGATGTCTATAATATTCTGGACTGGAGGGACTGGGAGACTGTGAGGAGACCAGATATGTAGGAGTCTGGTACAATAAGAGATTGCATGAAAAGCCACAGCTTTGGAACATAAAAGGGTATCTGGTAAAGTGGTTAGGCTGATGTCAGCTGTCAGAGGCAAAACTGGACTTGACCTTGTCTGGCCCCAGCCTGTCTGGCTTTCCCAACAAAGCTCAGCCTAGAGAAAATGATTCAGAGTTACCATCTATGACCCCCTCCCTCTGCATCCATGTCCTGTTCCTCTATGAGCCCCCTCTGCACCCATACCTTGCTCATCTATAGTCCCCTCCCCTGCACCCATGCCCTGCTCATCTACAGCCCCCTCTCTCTGCACCCATACCTTGCTCATCTACAGCCCCCTCCCTCTGTACCCATGCCCTGCTCATCTACAGCCCCCTCCCTCTGCACCCATACCTTGCTCATCTACAGCCCTCTCTCTCTGCACCCAAACCTTGCTAATCTACAGCCCCCTCCCTCTGTACCCATGCCCTGCTCATCTACAGTCCCCTCCCTCTGCACCCATACCTTGCTCATCTACAGCCCTCTCTCTCTGCACCCATACCTTGCTAATCTACAGCCCCCTCCCTCTGTACCCATGCCCTCCCCATCTACAGCCCCCTCCCTCTGCACTCATGCCCTGCTCACCTATGACCCCTCCCACTGCACCCATGCCCTGATCCTTGCCACCCTGTTCATCCCTCCAACTCTGTTTTGTTCCTTAAAAAAACAGCAACAAAGATATAATTTATAAAAATATTTTATATAAAAATTCAATAGTCATACATATAAAAATTCCACAGTATCATAACACCATGATTTCATCCTAAATGTTTTTAATACAATCTTTTCATTGAGTCTTGCAAGGTCTGTTCACAATACTGGAGCAAAGTAAATGGTAGTACAACATTAAAGTGACAGGAGGTGTCTAGGGCTTTACATTCAAATCACACCAAAGTACAAGGCGAATTAAATAAAAATATCAATAAGTTAGAGATAATTCCTTAAGTGTGGCTGTTTCGCATTCCTACAGACAGCAACTATCCCTTAGAGACAGAATCCATCCATCTCATCACAGTTCTCAGAAAAGACAAGGGGGCAGATTTTCTTTTTTCTTGTCTCCTGGGTTTCTGTTCAGGCAAGAGACTTCAAGGCTTTGGAGTTTGGGTTTTCTTGTCCAAATGCTTCATGGCATCCTGGACCCACAGATGATGGGCATCAGTACAGACCTTCATACCCCTCTTGGTCTTGAAGCTGTGGGAAGAATGCTCTGTTAGAGAGAATGTGACTTATCCTGTGAGTACCTGCCTGGTGCATTACCCCCAATTGATGACCTTACCCCAGGGATGGAGGATTCCGGAAGAAGGTAAGACAAAGGAAGGGCTTAATGAAAAGATATGGTCCTCATTGGCCAAAGGCAAACCCCTTCCCCTCCCTGGCTCCTGGCTGGAGGGAGAAATCCTGAACTGGTGGCTCTGAAGAAAGTGGCAAGCTTCCGTTTCCCCATTGAAAGTTGTCTGAGTTTGCACTAGAGTCTCCATGCATCGAGTGTTTAGCCCTATCCACTGCCTCTGGGAATGACCTAGCCCTGAGGGACGAAGGCACGGGGTGCATACTCACATAACAGCTTCCCAGGGACAGTGGCTACTGGTGATCCTTATGTAGCTCTCCAGATTGTTCTTGGGAATCTTTTGTTTTTTGACATAGCAGCATGTGGGTGAATTGAGCCCATCTACAATGAAAAAACAAGTAAAGGTTCTTCATGGAGCACTCTGGGTTTCTTGTTTATGACGAATGGGATGGTAGAAAGCAGTCAGAGAGGTAAGAAAAGACCAAAGGAGAAGTTACCCATCCCTAATATAATGCCTCTCCTCTTTAGGATGTCCCTCAATTCTTTCTCCCTTCTGTGGGTTAAATGCCAGTCAAGAGGGGCAAGAAGAGCTGAGAACAACTCCGGATGTCACTAGAAAGCATTTGGATAATGACCCAGCTTCGTAGAGTAAGATAATACTAGTTACAAGTCCCCCTTTTGAGTTAGAAAACTTTGTGTCTTATTGTGAGCATCTTGTAGACACAGCCTCTACAGAACCACTGTCACTGGAAGCTGGGCTGGCTGAAGCACTCACTAGACCTTGGTGCTCTTCCCCTTCCCTCTTCTACTCAAGAACACACCCCACCCCAGGCCCCTCTTTGATGACCCAGAGCCCCATTACTGGAGAAGCAGCTGGTGCAGGAACTATCTTGTTTCTACTAATGAGTCCTGGAGGGATCAGATTCAAGTCCTGCCTCTGGCCCTGGACTGGCCCCATGAACCTCTTTCTATTGCCTTCTTTTGGCAAAGCCAGTAAGAGGAAACTATGGGTACCCCTCATTCTGTAATGGTCCGTGAAGACACAGAGAGGGGGCAGCATGCTCCAGGGGGAAAGGAGGCAAGGCCATTCTTACCTGGTTGTGCCTGTATGTGGATGCTGAAGGCAGCCACTGTGAGCAGCAGGCACAGAAGCATTGCAGAGGTTTGCATGGTGGATAACGGGAGAGCTGGCTTCAGTAAGAGCTGGCAGATTCTGACCTGGCCTCTGGTCTTCTGGCAGTTCTACCTCCTCTTTTATAGGCAGCAAATAGGGAGGGATTTTTATTTGGAATGGAACCAAGGAGGGTGTGATTTGAGGCTGTCCTATTTCCATTTAATATCAATAATGGGAAATGAGGTAGTGAGTCTGTCCAGATAGAAGGCTGAACTGTGAATTCTGGGTACTCTTATCAGCTCAGATCCTAGGAAAGGAAATAGTTACTGTAGAATGAGGAAGGAAATGGATGACCAAGTCAAGGAATTCTCATTTCCTCCTTCGACCAACATCCTTAGGATCCCCCAAGTCCAGAAACAGGCACTAAATATTTGGCTAGATTTAAAAATGCACTCAGAAAATGACAGTTCTGTTAGTTTTTCAAATCTCAAAGGAAAGTAGAGTAATGAAATGTTAGCCAAAAGAGAAAGAATCTCCTAAACCCTGTGTCTAATATAGCTTTTGGTTATATTTGGGTTCAGTTAAGAAGGCTGACTGGCCTCAGATAGGCAGGATTGCTTGGAATCTTCTACTTTGCAGGGAGATGATGGTTGAGGCTGGGGATCATCCCAAAGCCTTCCCTCCAAGTCTAGCATCTGGAAGAACTTAAATAGCTATATGGTGGACCAGATGTTGTTCTTTGGTTGCTTCCTCTCCCTCTTTCTCTGCATTCCACTGTGAAGACCATATATTTTACATGATGACTTCAAGTTCCCAGGAGCATAAAAGATGCCTCTTAGAAAGATGGTGTGAAGGAACCTACAGATGTATTTTTAAAACAACTCTATAGAACCATGTCTGTAAGGCAGAAGCAGAGAGAGTGTTTAGAAAAAGCAAGGGCCCAAGCTCCATCCCCAGAAATACTATCCAGAGGAGCTTAGAATGACACATCACATGGGATCTTGGAATCTTGTGGTTTTCAAAATATCTGATTAGCTATGAAAATATCTTTTCTAAGTAAAAGAACATAGGGAAGTCAAGCTGAGTGTAGTGTCATATGCCTTTAATCCCAGCCCTCAGCATGTGGGAGGCCAAGGGAAGAGGATTGTGAGTTTGGGGCCAATCTACATTACAGAGTAATACATCATGTCAAAAGTCCAGAGTCTGGAGACGTAGAACATGCTAGGCATGAGTGCTTGCCCTGGCTTCATAGCAAAGACACAAACCTAAACACTAATCAAGCAGTAGTGTGAGAATCCAGTCTGTGGATCGAGAGAACATATTCACAAATCATATCACTGACAGACTACAGGTTAGGATTTATCATTCAGCTAATATAAAGAATTCCCACAACTCAGCAGTTAACCAAAATAAAAACAAAAAATCTGAATTGTGAAGGGAAAAAGAGTATCAAATGTTCCTTAGGGATGGTGACTGACAAGCATAGAAAAGGACACTCCACATTGCTAGTCATTGGAAGCTTGTGTGAGGTCCTGAGTTCAATGTCAAGTCCCTGAATGTAAGTAAATAAGAATGAAAAGAAAAATCCGAATCAAAACTATTAGGAGATATCACTTTGCCCCTTTATAGTACTTATATCAAAATAAGAACTGGCTTACTATTTTTTTTTCAAGACAGGGCTTCTCTGTAGCTTTGGAGCCTGTCCTGGAACTTGCTTTGTAGACCAGGCTGGCCTCGAACTCACAGAGATCTGCCTGCCTCTGCCTCCAGAGAACTGAGATTAAGGGTGTGTGGCACCACGCAAGCTGGTGCTTATAAGCTCAGTGGTAGAGTATTATTAGCTTGGCATCTACAAGATTCTGAGTTCCAATCTTAGTAATGTCAAACAAACAAACAAAAAGCAACAACAACAAACCAAAACATTAGCGCACAAAGAAGGAAACGAGAAGTTGTTTAGTGAGGAGAGGTAGTTTGGGTTTTACAAGGCGAAAATGACCAAGAGGTCTGATGTGCAATGATGCTAGGTATGTCAACATTAATTCCATAAACTATACTTAAAGATGGGAGGTATGGTGAATTTTGCATTTCGTCTTTTTGCCACTGTTTTAAAACTTAAATGGGAGGATGAGGTCTTTAAAAAGTGAATTTTCTAGTTCACAGTACAAACTGATGATCTTCAAACAATGACTCACTGAGCTGTTTCTGACTCACGTGGAAGCGATGGGTACTAGAAATAAGGCACAACAGATACTTACTGGGAAAGCAAAACTGAGAGACACTCAGGCAGTGAGGTTGGCGAGAGGACTCAGTTGGTAAAGAGCTCGCCGTGCAAGCGTGAGAACCTGGGTTTGAGCATCAGAACTCACCTAAGCGTTGATTGAGCACACCTCAAGTCCACGTTTGGGGGAGGTAGCAAAAGGAGGATCTCCAGGACCCTCTGGCTGGCCAGCCTGACCCAACGAGTGAGCTCTGGGTTCAATAAGAGACCCCATTTTTTAAAAAATGTGGTCAGTGCTTGAAGAGCAATGACTGGACCTTTGGTCTCCACACAGATGTGCTCATAAAACCCAATGATGAGAGACTGTGCCCAGCAGTTCTTGTACTTCCAGATAGGTACCAGGAAAGATGCTCCTGGGGCAAGGACTTTGATCTTGTTCTCATGGCAAGCATCCTTGATCATGCCTTCAAGACCCAACAGCTATGGGCTTCTGGCTTGTCCTTTTGCACCCACTGGCCACACTGAGGGTGAAGTCGGGTGGACACGCCTTCCCTTCGTAGCCGTCACTGCTGTTTGCTGGCTCACAAAAGGCTGAAGCTGATTTACAGCTGGTACAGAGCCCTGGGCTTCTGATTATCTTGGCTCTATGAGCCCTTCTGGGGAAAAACAAAACCAAAACCTTGCTATTCTGAGTTACTGGTACAGGTGTGTCATGTCTCTTCCCCTCTCCCTCCATGCCTTTCTGGCTGGTTTCCTTGCTTCACCCATACCTGCTCCACAATTCTTTTAAGTCAAAGCTTACAGGCTTGAATGAGAACTCCAATTTCTAACCAACTCCCTTCTTTAAACGGCTTTATCCAAAGCATTTATTGTTCAAAACCTTTAAAAAATTTCATCCCCTTTTATTGCCTTTACACCACATGGTTTTCAGTAGAACTGTGGAGGGCATGTACTCAAGAAAAGGTAGTCTTCAACAAATGCTGCTGGAGAAGCCAGAAATCCACATTCAGAAAAATAAAAAGAAACCCCAGCTCTCTTGGTACATGAAAATCAACTAAAACGGTTAAAGGTATAAAATGTGAGACCTGAAACATGAAGGGACTAAAAGGAAACATACAGGAGATGTTTCATGATGTGGGACTAGGCACAGAGATTACGGTAAGACCTCAAGGCATAGAAAGTAAAGGCAAGAACGAGCCAACCATATTTTTTTTTTAAATCAAACATAAAGGTTAGGAAAGGAAGCAATCAGCCAAGTTAACAAATTAACCCATAGAGTGGGAGTAAATATAGGAGACTCCATTTCATCTGTGGTGGTGTGCTGCCACCACACGTGTAAACAGTCTAGTGAGAAAGTCACCTCCCAAATAAAGGCACAGATAATAAAAGATGCCTCAACTTTACTGATCATGAAATATGATAGTTAGTGTCAATTGTCAGCCTAACAGAATCCAGAGCTACCTGGGCAGAGGGCCTCTGGGTGTGCCTGTGGGAATTATCTTGACCTTGTCAGGCTAATTGGAGTGGAAAGACTTGCCCACTCTGAGAGGCACCTTTCCCTGGCTAGGGCCTTAGATTGCATGAGTGGAGAGACAGAGATGAGCAGCAGCCATTCCCCACTCTCTGCTTTCCTGTTTGGGATGGGACATGATCAGCTGCTTCAAGTTCTTGTCGCCTTGTCTTCCCTGCCCTGATGAAACCAAGGAGAAACCTTTCCTGCCCTAAGTTGCCTTGTCAGAGTATTTCAGAGTGTTTGTCACAGCAATACAAAAAGAAACGAAGACATCAGGGAAATGCAAAGCAAAACCACAGTGAGACATCACTTCCCTCCAGTCAGAAGGTCTATTGCCAAGATGTCTAAAATAAATGATGCTAGCAAGAATGCGGAGAAAAGGGGTCCCTTGAAACTGTTAGCAGAAATGCAAACTAGTGTAGTCATTGTCAGGAAAGGTGTGGCAGCTCCTCAAAATATCAAAGGCCAGAATTAGCATATGATCTGGCAATCCTCCTCCTGGGTATGCTGCCAAAGGAACAGGAGACAGTATGTCGGGAGACACCTGTGCTCCGTGCTTATCACAGCACTGTCCACAGCAGCCAAGAAACGGAAGCAGCTTAGTGGTAGTCGCTAAGTAGACGAAGATGATGTGGTAATAGTATAGAGCGGAATAATAACCACCAAAGGATGGAGCCCTGTCACTTTTGACAAAATGGCTGAAACTGGATATCATCATGTTACATGAAATAAGCCAGACACAGGAAAGCCACTCACGTGTGATCTTCCTCATATGAGAGCCATGAAAGTCGACCTCATGAAAGCTGAAAGTAGACTGGTGGTTACTAAAGACTGGGTGGGGCAGGGGGATGGGAGGGTGGCATAAAGTCAACTAGCAGACACCGTTACAGAAAGATTGGGGAAAGGGGTTCTGCTTGTTGTATTATATGCTATTAATTTGTGATTGATCAATTCTGTGCATATTTCAAAGGCCAGAAGAAAGGATTCTGAGTGTTTTCAATTTAAAGATGACAATTGTTTCAGCATGTGTGTGTGGTGTGTATTTGAACATTATGCAATGTATACGTGTTCTAAAACATTGCACGAGAGGCTGGAGTGAGGGCTCAGTGGGTAAAAGCATTTGTTTTACATCTTGGAAATCCTGAGAGTCTTATCCTCAGAACCATATAAAAAATATGGTGGCACTCATTTATAATCTGGGCGCTCCAACGGTGAGGTGGAAAGTGGAGACAGGAGAATCACCCAGAATCTCATAAGTCATCTAGCATAGAGTAGACACCACAGTGACAGAAACAAGAGAGATGCTTCCTCAACTAGGAAGAAGGAGAGAACCAGCTCTCAAAGGTTGCCCTCTGACCTCCACATATGCTCTGTGGCTCACATGTGCTGTGTGTACGCGCACACGCGCGCAGACACGCGCGCACACACACACACACACAGTGATGATGGTGATGATGATGATGGTGATTTTTTTTTAGAAAAACAATGGCTTATAAATGTATATGGTTTTGGTTATGATTTAAAAAAAAAAACTTTGAAAGTCCGTGTCAGCACTTGATTGGGAGTGCCAACTGTGCCATCAGATTCTACAAGTTCCTGACTGTTTTTTCCTAAATTCTTATTCCTTTTTACTCCTAATCGGAAGTTGGCCAAGTTCAGAACAAAGGCCACCACAAAAACCCATGCCAGAGGTTACAGCACTTACTGAGAGTCCAATAACCTACCTAATAGGACCAAGAAGCATATACCCCAGATCCGGTGTGCCACCAAGGTCTTCCTGGAAACCCCTGAAACCTACCAATGGTAAGGAGAGCTTCCTCCATTCAATACCTCACACCAGAATCTTTTGGAAAGTTTTATACTTAAGGGTTTGTGTTTTGTTTTTTTGTTTTCTGG
>JAQHUG010000114.1:1627394-1629894 GCA_028555095.1 Dicrostonyx torquatus
GCACAAATAGCCCCTGCTTCCCTGCACTCACTCCCCGATCCCCAGAGCCTTAGCCCTGGAGCCTGCTGCTTTGTGAGGTCCTAGGACCCCGCATCTGGAAGGGGAAGCTGGGCTGGCTTGGGAAAAAAATCCAGTACCCAGGCAGGGCCCTGCGCCCGAATGACCAGAGAGTTTAGAGGAATAGTCAGGGTCAGAATTAAAGAAAGAAGAAGAGTGAGCTTCCTAGGCCCTCGGCTGGACCCTTCCACAGCTCTCTTGCTTGCTTTACTCCTATCCATGTAGCTCATGGTCTTCTGACCTACGCTTCCAAGTAGTCTCTGCCCCCCAAACCTTTGAAGGAGGTGCATAGTTGGTACCTGGACACAGTCATCCCCCAGCACCTACCATCTACACTCCCTGAGTGAGCTCTCAGGTTCAGATGGACCAGGCCTGTGTACCTTGGACTCAGAACCTGCCATTCTTTCAGACACCATAGTTTTCCATTCCACTGTCACGGAATATCTAGTGGGAGTGGGACCTCCAAGATGAAGCTCTTAGTTCTCAGATTGATGGTCTGAGGTCAAGAACAAGGTCATGGCATGCCCAGGGTGGCACAGAAGGCTAAAGGAAGTATCCATGCTTTCTTGGCTCCAAGCTTTCTCTGTGTTCTTTACCATCCAGTCACAATGATTGTGTGGTCAGCATCCCCCTTGAGTGAGCCTCAGGGAAAGGGCTACTGGTAGCAGTGGGCCAGTCTCAAAGAGCATACAACAAAGGTAGGAAAGAGCTTCAGAAGAAGCCTGAGCAAAGCTCTCTCCAACTCTGGCATCCTAGCATTTTCTAGACTCTAATGCAGCTATGCTCCAGCTCCTTTTTCATGGAGTTGAGGGTATCTGTAGGATGAAAGGGGTACTGGTGGGCAGGGCATATTGGAAAAAAAAAGAGGAGAGTCACTTGCAACTGGGTTGAGTGGGAAGGGGCTCATCACTTATATTGTCTCCTGGGCTAGTGGTAGCAGACAGGCACGTGAGTCATAAGGCGAGAGCTGCCCTGGTGACAGGAAGAAGAGGGGTAAACTGGTGGGATAACAGGAATCTAAGGAACTTGGCAGCTCCTTTGAGTTGCCCAGTATAGAGAAGCTGATGTCCTGGATGGCACAGGTGGCCTGAGCAGTGTGGCGATGGGTGTAAGGGTCAGGCAAGTACATTTGAAGTATCCCTGTGAAGGCACTGAGCTCTGAGCAGCTGTAAGTGCAGCGAGAGTTTTAGGGGAACAGTCTGTGGATTATCCAAATGGAGACAGAGACATTGTTTTAGTGGCATTTAGTTGAATCCTTGAACACAGGGGTTTTGCTCATCCAAGGGAAAATCAAGTGACATATAGAACAATTACATTAACCACACATACAGCATCATGAAAGTTCTTGTGTGATGAAGAGAAGGCTGGGGTGGAACATTTGTGGTGGGGTCAAGGGTTGGACAGGTTTTGAACTTGGATCATCACTAGGTGGAGTAAGGACACTTATTGAAGATAATCTCTGGGCACTGTATATTTTAGAATGCTTATGTAGCTCTTGGCATCATATTGAAGAGCAGATGCTGATTCAGTGGGTCTAAGGGCTGAGATGTGCATTTCTAACCAGGTAGTGGTCCTGATGCTGCAAGTGTTCAGCTCTCTTAGAACCACCTGGAAAGAGCAAAGAATAGAGCAAGATGCTTAGGGATGTGACACCATGGGCTACTCATCTCTCCCAGACTAGCTTCCTGCCTGTGGTCCCTACAAAAGCTTCAAGGACTAGAGTGTGGTGTTGCCCCTAGCAATTTCATCTTTTTTTTTCCTGAAGAAATGGGCCATGATTCTCTTGGGTCTTCAGCCTTCAAAGGAAGGAGGTATATAAGAAAAGAGGAAGAAATGGGAGAAAGGGCAAGAGTAATAAATGAAGGGAGTAGAAAAGGGAGATTGGAAGAATACAAAGAACCCTTAGTTATAGCACCACAGTCTGTCTCTGCCCCTCTCCAGCTATGGCCTTGGGCAAGTCCGTTGACCTCTCTGGACCTCTCATGTCGAAGGTGATGAGTAGACAACTCTTTCTAGCATCATCACATGACTTGTATGAAGAAACGACCAGAGTGCTTTGTAAGCACCCTGCAGACTAAAGGGTTGATGGCCATGAACCTGGGACATTTGGAGGGACATGGCCATTCCAGTAGATTCGTATGCGCCTGGCCTTGAGTTTACTATGTAGCCCAGGATGGCCTGAAACTAGTAACTATCCTCCTGCCTCAGCTTTTGGAGTGCTTATATTACAGGCATCTACTCTGTGCCTGATTCTTGCTGTATTCCTGGGAGGGGGACAGTAAAGTTCCATTTTTAGTAAACTTTCTCTCTCCTCTCTGTCCTATCAACCTGGAAGTAGAAAGTCTTTGGAGGTTATCAGATTAGCTGAGGGGCAGAGAAGAGCAATCGTAGAGCCAAGTCAGGTCCCAGCAAAGCAGCCAGCTCGCAAAGCTCTCCAGCAAAG
>JAQHUG010000114.1:1634894-1666060 GCA_028555095.1 Dicrostonyx torquatus
ATTGGGATTTCTGGTTTCCTTTATAAAGCTATTTTGGCTGTACTGAGTCGCCAGGATATTAGATAGGCAGTGGTCCATCTGTGAACCACTTATTTACAGGGCCACCTGCCTCTCTGCCTTACTTCTCTGCCATCTTATGCTTGGTCCATTTTGTATAGTTCCATTCCTGGCCCTGGTGTGGTCCAGGTTAGGATCTTTGCACGATAGCACTCACATTTTCCATAATTCAGGAAGAGACTCATGAGCTAAGGACATCAATTTCCACTGCTCACTGGGTGTTCACACTTGGATGTCACTCAACTCCAGTGAATTCACCCTTTCTTCTGGACCTCTATCCTCCCTATGTTTTCTTTCTTCAACCAAAATGGAACACACCTCCAGAGAACCTGAGAGTGCCTGGAGGAATGGAGGTGGCTGGAAGATGTGATTTAGGGCTGGAATTATGGAGGCGCATTTCCCCCATTACTCTAGGTATTGTTTGAGGGTGGACTTTGGAAATGATCTTGGTGTTGTCCAAGCTACACTTTGATGCCATCACTGCAAGTACCAGGCACCACGTTGGGTCATGGGCCACAAAGCCTGGTTCATGTCAGATCTACTTTATTCCCATGAACCCCACCCATGTACCAAGACATTTTAGGTAGAAAGCAGAGAACCATTTTTCAACTTACCTTGCTTCCTTCTAAATGTAATAGTCTCTGATCTTCACCCATTCAGATTTAGAATGTCTCTTGTATGCATTTCTTCTCGTCCATTCCAGCAGCCCCTGCCTCAGTCTGAGTTCTGCTAAAATAACTTGCCAACATTTACTGCCAAGGCAAGTTCAACCACCCAGTCTATACTTGGTGTGGTAAGCTGATTTTTCCTTCCCAAATCATCAATCTGACCTTCTGACAATGCCCCAGCAGCCCTCTGTAGACACCTCTTGATAGTGTGTGTGTGTGTGTGTGTGTGTGCGCGCGCACGCGTGCACTTGTGGAGTCAGAAGACAACCCACAGAAGTCTCTTCTCTCCTTTACCCATGTGGGTCCTGGGGACTGAACCCAACTTGTCAGGCTTGTGGCAAAGGCCTTTTACCCACCGAGCCATCTCTCTGGCCTAAAATTCAACTACTGAGTATGGCCATTTTGAGAAGCTCAGGGAATTTTAAGCCACATGTTAGCAACCACACATTTTATATTTTTGGTTGTGAGCCTAGCCTTTAACGGCTGAGCCATCTCTCCAGCCCGCAACCACACATTTTAAATACCCTTTGACTGTAGTGACTCTCCCCGAATGCTACTTTTCTTCTCAGGTGCTGAGAAGGTAGCGGCCCTTCTCTGAGATGTCTTTCCCTTGTCTTTCTCCACTCCGACCTTGCACTCTCTTAGCATGCTTTCCTTTTCATTTAATAGTACTTGATTTTGTGTGTGCTTGAAATAGGCTTGGTGTGTACAGCTTCTCTACTACACACATGCTAGGAGAGACAGGACTCCTCATTTTCCTTTGACTCTATCCCAGTACCCAGGCCACGGTCCAACACTCATTCAACTGCCATTTATTTACTCATGGTAAATAAGTGTCTGTTCTATGCTGAGCACCAGATATGTGTGTGTTGAATGAATGAATGAATGAATGAATGATTGGATTAGTGAATGAATGAATGAATGAATGAATGGGTTGAGAATGTTTAGACCTCTGTTAATTCAAATGTTAAAGTCTGGAAACAATTCCTGACTGAGTCTGAGCCCAGAGAAGATAGACTCACGAGACTCAGCCCTCCACTGAATCACTGCGTGACCTTGGCCAAGAGGACAGCTGTCCAAGGCCCTCCTCTGCAGAAGGGAAATGATGCATCTGCAAATTCTTCCTACATCATTTCTGTCTTCTTTTCAGTTCCAAACTAATTGTCAAAGGGAAAAATACTTCATTTCTCAAGAATTTTCCATCTAATAAGATATGAGGCTTAGTGTCCTGATTTTTTTACATCATACAATATATTTTGGTCATGTTTTTCCCTCTTCTAGCTCCTTCCAAAGGATCCTCCTCAGGCATACTGTTTAACTGAATTTCATTCCATCCTCTGGCAGTCTTGCAGGCTGAGGAGTATGGGAGCCATTTTGCCGTTACAGGTCTCTGGGCAAAAAATGTAGTGGAGACTAGGTTAGGAAATATGTCTTCCTTATTCCCAGATAGCACGGCGCCAGTGCTCCAATACTGCCAGGGATCGTGCAGGAAAACGAGGCTACACACAGAGACTGAGAAGCTGGTGAGGTCCACAGTAGGGTGCACCCATTCCTCAGACCAAAGTCCTTCTCATCCCTATCTCCCGGATGTGTTTTGCAATATAATCCTTTTATCTTCACTTCCTGGGGCCAAACACTAAGGCAGTGGTTCCCTTTCCACTTGCCAACTTCTGGGCTTGGTTTTGCTTAGCATTATTGTTTCCAGTTCCCCATTTTATGCTATTTCTCACTTGATTTTCACCTCTTTGGAAATCATCATAGACCATACAGTTTCGGTGACATCAGATGTCCCATTCTGAAAGACAATGCAGAATTTTTTTCCAGGGTAATGGTTGTTCCTAGATCTTCTAGGAAAATGTGTCAGAAAAGCTGACTCTGGTCAGCCCCACCCTGATTATTTGTGTCTTGTAAAATGAACTGGTCTTGACAGGGTGTTGGGTCCTTAAGGTGGCCCCTGCAGAAAACTAGAGTCTTGGTTTACATCTTTTCCCTTAAAACCTTACCTATTATGTGTGACCGTTTTCCTCCTCACTGATTAGCGTTCAGTTCCTGGGATGTTCAGTTCAGCTCATCCTCCAGATGAGAAGACTTCCCTTCCACCAGTGGGTACAGGTTTCATGGTGTCCAAGCCTTGTTCCACAGACTTGGGATCTAAAAGCAGAGATCACACAGAAAATGAGTGACCTGGCCTTGAGTGGCAATGTAGGTCCCCAGTTCATCTCTTAGGAAGGAGTTCTTCAATGACAGGGTGCGTGGAGAAACATCGTGAATCCCTGCAGAGTTCTTTGCAAAAATCTCTAATCATGAATTCTTGATATCTTTTGTAATCAGTTTTATATTGTATTTTAAACCCTTAAGGAATTGGTTTGATGGAAGCTCTCACACGCAAAGTTCTTTAGAGATATGGCTGAGCATGTCTGATGCCTTATTAAGGGAAACTGAGGCATGGGCATGTTAGTGTGCTTATCCCAGCACCGCAGGGCACTGGCTGTGCTCAGTAACCATTCCAAGGCCACCAAAAGATCAGCTCTCAGAGCAGAACTCTTCCAGTGTCGTATTGCTGCATTAATCAGCAGTCCCGAGGGATCTGTGATGGATTTCGCTGTTGACCAAGCTCATTTGCATACTTTTCTCAGGTCTGATATTCACAATGGCCTCTGTAAAGGCCGAGTTACATTGAGATCTTCTGTCCAGAAAAGTTCAATGCTTGGCAAGAGCATACAGACAAAATAAACAAACAAAGCCCAAGTTTCCAGTTGCTGGGAGTTTTTGCTAAGTAAAGGCATTTGA
Source organism: Dicrostonyx torquatus (assembly GCA_028555095.1). Lineage (NCBI taxonomy): Eukaryota > Metazoa > Chordata > Mammalia > Rodentia > Cricetidae > Dicrostonyx > Dicrostonyx torquatus. Next base: position 1,638,410 of record JAQHUG010000114.1, read on the forward strand.
AATGAGAACCCCAGGAGACTTGCCTCTTTCCAACCTTACAGCAACCTTCTGAAGAGAAGCTCTTCCAGAGAGGAAGCTGAGGTTGGAAACACAGTCAGTGAACTGTCTCCATAGGACCGCGGCTTCAAGGCACTTTCTATTCCTCTTAACACACCTCCTGTGTCCCAGCCCCTGGCCTCCGGGGAAAATCCCAAACTGTGGTCTCAGGAAGCTAAGGTCAGGTCAGTGGCCTGGACCCTGCTTCCTATCCTGAGCTCCCCCTGACCCTAGCTGGGTCTCTGTGGTGGAACAGGGGCCCTCTGAGTAGATGAAGGGTTTCTGTGTTTCCTCTCGTGTCTGGAAGGAAGCTGGAACAAGATAAACAACGCCAGTAAAACACTGGCGATCCCCTGATAGGTCTCACAGGAAGACTTTCTTTGTCTTGTTAACTCATTCCCTCACTTGTTCACCCACTCATCTTTCACTAAAGTTTTGCCAAAGGCACATTTTGTGCCAAGCAGTTTTGCTAGGTGCCTGGGATGCTGGGATTGAGGCCGCATAGCTTATGGAGGTGAGCTTTGGGTCAGCAGATTGAACTGAAGTTGTAAGTGGATCCCAGCCTGTCTGCCTACCTTATGCTCCAAGTTCAGCCCCATTTCACCGGCCCCATTATCACTACCCTTTTATAGTCCCTGTGTGTTAGCTGTTTTTCCTATTGTTTTGACAAACGACCTCACAACCTGAGCAATTTAAGGGAAAGGGGTCTTTTTGGATTAAGAGTTTGAGGCAACAGTCAGTCCTTTTCAGCAGGAGTTCAAGGTGGCTGGCTTACTGCATCTGAGCTCGGGAAGCAGAGGCAGACAATGCGGGTGCTCAGTTTACCTTCTCCTTTTGATTCAGCCTAGGACCCCAGCCTATGGAATGGTACCGCCTGCATTCAAAACGGGTCTTCCCACCTCAATTAGCCCAGTCTAGAAACTCCTTCAAAGACATGCCGAAGCCTTGTCTCCTGGGTATTTCTAGATTCTGTCAAGTTGTCAATCAAACTAACCCTCATGGTCCTTAGTACTCCTCTTTTGGGATCTGCTAGTCTCCTAAGTGGGAGCCTGCAACTTCACACCTTCAATCCAACTCCACCCTGCTGCCAGCACGCTCAGAAAGCCCACATAGTTTGTGTGTTTTCTCTTCTGAGTTCTTCAGTGAGATGCCCTCCCTCTGCACCTCCTGTCGTCAGTCATGGCGTGGCACCAACTTAGGACCCCAGCTTCAACCCTCCCCTCTTTCTCCATGGACTCAAAAGCCATTATAATTTACAGGGATCTCCATTACCTTCTACAAAAAGGCAGGTTTCTGGGTCTTTGTGCAAGCTGTTGTTCCCTTTCCATGACAGGCCTTCCCCTTTACAACCAGGCCAATAACTCCTGATTTCACAGGGTTCATATGAGTGGCCCCTGCCTCCTGGGAATCATGGCAGGAACAAATGACTTATTCTCTGATGGATGGATTTATATGTCACCTAGAACAAACAAGAGAGCTGGAGTACTTGCCAACGTGTGGGCATCACCCAGTGCACCGAGGGCCCAAATGGAATAAAGAGGAGGAAGAAAGGCCAGTTTCTCTCTGTGTTAGAGCTGGGGCATCCAGACTCTACTGACCTTAGACATCAGCACTTGATCCTAAGACCTTTGACTTCAGACTAAGACTTGTCAACTTTGGTCCTAGTGGCTACACACTTGGGCTGCTCTACCAGCTATCCTGGGACTCCAGACTGGAGATGGGGCCTTTCAGCTTTCACACACAAGCCAGTCTCTTGCAAGTACTCTCTTCCTGTGCATCTGAAGCAAGGCTTTTCTTTTTGTTTCTCTGAAGAACCCTGACGAATGCATCCTTCTACTTTCCTACAGCTTGCCGGGTTGCTCCCTGCCATTGGCATCTCTGATCCCTCCTGCCTGGGTGATGCCCGGTTCACAGTGTTCTGATAGGCGAGCCCGGGTGGAAGTCTGTAGGTAGCTACGGCGCTTTCTGCTCTAAAGCACTTGTAAAATGCAGCTCACTCAACCTGCAGTGATGGGCAGCTGGGGAGAGAAATGTGTTTGGCTTCCTGGGGGGAACAAAGGGGTTCCCATGAGACCTGCAGATGCTGTGGATGAAGGGACAGCTTAGTTACTGGAGCAGGGAAAGTCCACATGCATTCCTAAGACCAGTCTTGTGACTGGGAAAGTTTCCAGAAGGAAAAAACTGCACTGACCTTTCTCTCTCTCTTTCCCCCTCAGTATTTGTTTCTGCTCCAAGGCTCGGGTTCTAGTTCAGACCATTGTCTCACTCAAACTGACCAAGCTGGGCTTGGAAAACTAGAGGATCAGCCCTATGTACTGTTGGCTTGTTGGACTTAAGACCTGGAAGTCTCCCACATGCCATGAGGAGTCTCCAGGACACCTCAGCAAACTCCCTACTGCTGTCCTGCCCTGGGTTCATCCCCACTGTTGTCCTGTTTTGGGTTCCCCCCCACACACACACCATTATTGGAATTAAGTTTTCTCTGATGATAGCTGTCACTTCCAAAAAGGCTGTTTCTTTCTGCTGGACACTTTCATACACTGATTCATTAAAATAATTGAGAGCCTTTTGTGGGACAAATACTGGGGCTGCCATCAGCACACACTAAAAGTGGGGTTCCTACTCTGCTAAAGCTCTCTCCATCCTCTCAATAATCAGAGTGATGTTTCCAACTCTTCCCCTGTGTGGATGAGAAAACTGGGATGTGGGCAGAGGATGTTAAATGGAGAGGTGAAGACAGAGGAGTCATGTGGTATGGTCCTTGTCCAATGACTTCCCATGATGCAGTTCTCTCAGAAGCCTGTAATGATGCTCGCTCTGCCAGCTCGAACCCAAGGGAGTTGCTGCCACTAACCTCATTGTCTCCTTCCCAGTTTTGTTTCCCTGGGCTCAGGCTTACTGATGCACAAGTTCCCATTTTGCTTTTAAAAAATAATAATATTAAATATTTTTTTAGAAATCACTACTTGATGAATAAATGGATGGACAAAACAAAAAGAGGTAGGTTTGACATCCTAGCTGCATGGCGGCCTTGGAACTGAAGTTTGAGAGAATGATAAGAAACTGTGAGTCAGATGCCTTGCCCATCTACCCAGCATGGGATCTGAAATTCTCAGGGCTATGTTGTGTCTTTCTGCTAATGCTTATTCTCAATGTTGGCATCTTACTTTGGGGACTTTAAAATATGTTTTTATCACATTGTTTTCTTATATGTTTAAGAAGTTTTCTTTAGAAGGATTCTTTTTTCAATATAAACGAATTCATGCTGAACGCAATCATGTTATAAGCACTGCAACCCCCAAATCAATATTACCTTCCCTAAATACCCTAAATACAAGCAGAACAAGCTTTGCTCTTCAATTTGAACATGAGGTGGGATTCTGCCTAGTGTGTTGAATTGTGAACTCACCTGAGGGTGGGGAGAGAGGAAGGAGGAGGAAGAAGAGGAGGAGGGGGAGAAAGAGAAGGGAGAAGGAGGAGGATGTGGGAGAGATCAACAAGTAGGAGCATTGACATTTTTCTTTTGGAGCAACAGCAAGATCAGAGGAGAAATCTGTCTCAGCTCATAGCCTGTACCGCCATGGGGGCATTTAGCAAAATGACTCTCACTGGACCTCACCATGGCAGTTATGTCCTGCAACCAGGTGGAGCGCTTGTGTTTTGCAGAAGGTTGCAGGTAGAGTCCAGTCAAGCATTCTTAGAATGCCAAGGTGATGCTGAACATGGATGGGGAAGCTCTGAGGAAAATTGGCTCACACTTGCTTCTTCCCATATGTGGCTCTGAACAGAATCTGGGGGACTGGGACAAGGAAAGCTGACTGCTATCCCCTAAGGGAACTAGATGATGAGAAGCTTTTTGCGTGGCTGGGCATTTGTCCTCGATGGTCAAAGGTTCTGGGACTGCCAGACTTCCTTCTCACAGGCTGCACCAATTTGCAATCCATTTCATGTAGGGAACTCTTCTCAGAAGCCCGTAGAAGATGTGCTGAGTGTGGGCAGGAGAGGTTCTAAAAGGACCTGGAGAACCGTGAGGAGAGCAAGGCCTGGGGTCTGGGGTTGGGAGGGAAGCCGCCAGCACACACTGTCATAGGAACCAGATCAGCACAAGCTTTCTTAAGCCTCATAGTTTATCTTCCCTCACTAGTCAGTTGATGGATATGGAGGCCCAGAGAGGCTTAGTGCCTATGAAGGGTGCATATGCGGAAAGAGGTAGAACTAGGTGTTCCGGGTACTTTGATGCCAAGTGATCCCCCATCCCCCCGTCCAGTGAGTGGATGAAGTGTAGGTCAGCTGAGGCTCTGGCCTTAACAATGGAGTTGGCCATCTGGCCCTTCTGATATCTGGTTCAGACATAACTATGTGAAGTGACTATTTCTCCTACCTTCTCTAGGGTGTGAAAACAGCGGCAGGTCAACAGATTGTATAGATGATGTCTACACCCCCAAGTCACTTCCACTCTAGCAAGTATCCAGGCTGGGAGTGAGTCTGTTTGTCTGTCTTGCAGTAGGGGAGAATTCCCTGGGAATTCCCAGAGCACGAAAGACTAGGAGAAGTGTTGGGACTGGTTGGTCCGCTTCCCTTTGGTCACTGGACATTTCATGTTGGGTTGGAAAGCAGCCGGAATGTGACCTACTCTCAAGGTTTAGAGTTCAGGCCTGTCTATGGGATTCATCATGCCTTGGTGGGGAGTACTACACAGAACCGGGACTTTCCCATTGTCGAGATGGGGAGGAAATCCCACACTGTCTCCATAGCTAAGAGCATGAAAGAGGATCTGGCTAGGTAGAAACAGGGTGTGAGGTGTAGGAGAGGCCTGTATGGATCCACAGTGGCAGGGTTGCTCTGATGTGGTGCTCCAGGGCCTGCTAATCAGAGATCCACAGTCAGGAGGTCTTTGGCTGCTAGAGGTATAGCTTTTTTTCTGCTCCCTGATCTCCAGGGCAACTATGGATTGGGTCTTCATGCCGGAGTAGAGCTGGCCAGAACACATTCCTGTAGTTACCATAATGTTTAGACAAGGCTTCAGACTCAGGCCTGTCTGGCCATCTCGGCATTAACTCTGTCTACTGTCACTTTGTCACCGTACCACATAACCATTATCTCCAGTGTCTCCATTGACTAGGTTCCTCCTGTGTATAGGCCCCATGCTAAGTGCTTAGAATTGTTTCTACTTAAGCATTAGAGACACCCTGAAAACTGTACATGGTTGTCTGAAACTTCCAGGTTTTCCCTCTGGAGGCTATCAGGGCTCTCCAGAAGGCGTGGCCTGTGGTCAGCCACCGCCACAGGCGTGAGGACCTCTCCACTGGGCTCCACTTCCCAGGGGTTGTAAGTGGGAAGAAAGAGGTTTGAAGCTTGGCCTTCTGAAGTTGTATGTTGAGACCAGGCCCCAAGCCCTGGAAAAAGTGAGTAAGGCAGAGCAAGGTCAAGTGAGAGATGGGCCCATCAGTTCTAGAAGCCAGTCTACTGTGTGTGAGTACATGCCTGGGCATAGAGCTCTATCTGTTTAATGGATACAAAAGAGAAGACTCTAAAACTTGACCCTTCAGTGTGAATAACTACTCTGCCGCTTGTGTCGTGTGGCCATGACCAAGTAGTGTGGTCTTGTAGTTCCTCTGTTTCAATATCTACAGTAAGGAGTGGTGGTTCCTGAAGCCTGGGGTTGCTGCCAGGATCTGGTGAGCTAAATAAATAAATGCTCGCCAATCTCTTAAGGCAGAACAAGCTAAAGATCAACACTTGAAAGCTATTGTTGTCAGCCTGCCACCTGGCTTCGTGGGTGTTCATTGTTCTGTGGGAGCGATGAGACCATGCATCTGGCCCAGCCATGTACCACTTTGTCTCCTTGACTTGGCCTCATCACCTAATGTCTGTGTGTGTGTGTGTGTGTGTGTGTGTGTGTGTGTGTGCATATAGACTCATCAGGAAGGAAGAACGGCAGAAGTCATCTGAAGCAGGATATGAGCAGTAGCAAGGAGGGCACGCTGAGTCCTCTGTGTATTGCTGAAAGGAGGGTTTATGTCTATCTGCCTCAGTCCATAGGGTTAGAAAGATGACACCTGCTAGGGAAGGGTGTCCACTTCAGGATGAAGAGAGAGAGCTCGCAGTTAGAGACCTGTGTCATGCCATCTCTTTCTTTGCCAAGTACCTTTCCTGTTAGCAAGCATCCATGTCAGAACTGAGCACAGGGATAACAACACCCAGAGCTCCTAGAGTGTCCAGAACACAGTAGGGCTTCTGATACTCTTTGAACCTAACTGAATTGAGAAAATCAGAGCCATATCATTAAGGGGAGAGAGATGACCACAAAAGATATTAGATTAAACACATTTCAACTCAGGATTTCCTCAGTGAACATCTGCATGCTACTCAAGACCACTGGGGGTCTCTAAAAGGAAGGAGGAATATTAGTAATAGATGGAGAGAAGCAAATGAGGAGTGGAGGACTCAGATGCGTAGGAGGGAATGGGGCTCACGTCTGTTAGCTGATGCATTGCATTACGTGTGAGGCATTCTTACAGGGTGTTGCATATATACTTAGAAAACACTGAGTCTCATCTTACAGAGGAAGAACCTCAAGGATGCTAAACAACCTGCCCAAGGAAGCACTGCTAATAGATGAGAGGTGCAAACTGCAATGAGTGCTTGCTAACACGCATGGTTCACAGATCTCCTCTTCTACCAAACACCTTCCAGAACATTCTTCCCATTGTGATGGCTCTATACACACAGCCCTATTGCTATGGAGAGCTTCAAACCCAAGAAGCAGCCACAATAATTATTCCAACGCTGACGGCATTACTGATCGTGGAGACTAAGAGAGTAAGAGCGATGGCTGGGACATGCCATTCAGAGCAGAATTTGGAGGCATGAACAGACAGGGGCCTTGTTTGTGTCTTAGTTGCTACCTGCTAGGCTTGGAAATGTAGCTTCATTTAGAATCCTGAATGTTAAGTATGTTTTCTATTCATTTGGACTTTGAGATGCAAACTCCAAGGCCTCTTTTTTCTTGTTGTTTGGCTCACAGCCCACATCTGTTCGTTTGCTTTGCCACTTTGGAGTTTCTATGTCTGGCTTGATTTATTTAATTCCAGCTGCCTGAGGCTGCTTAAAATAATGAGGTCAAGGGAGAAAATTTAACTTCAAATCTGATCTTGGGGGCTATTGGACATAGCTTATTTATCTTGATGATTCTGCCATTCAGTGAAGAGCCAGGGGACTGGACCCTTCTGTCAAATGGTTGGTTACTAGGCCTTCCATGCATTGGAAGCCATTCTTCATAGATGAGTTGGGATCATACTCTCTGAAAACTAAGTATTCGGCACTAAGTCCTTATTCTCTGCATCCACTCATCCAGTTGTCAAGAACTCCATTTAGTGTTTACTATGTCCTTGTGACACAGTGATGGCAAGGGCCAAGTCCTTGACACCAAGGGGCTCAGGGTGTATGGGCATCAAACAATAAACTGAGTTCCAACATGTCACCTATGCTGGGAGGTTATAGGATCTGTTCCAAAGGATGAAAACACCAGCTCTGGGTTTTCAGATCAATGAGACAGGCATTGTTTGGAGTTTTGTCCTTTGTAGTGAGCATACTCTAAGCTGTCCAGAAGCATGAAGGAAGACGGGATGGGGACTATCCTTTATCAGCTGAAATTTAACTTTTAATGGACCCCCCTCCTTTGGCTTTAGAAGGGGCAGAAGTCACTCTCTTCAAGTCCAGAAAGTGAGTAACAAGGAATTTTTCTGCCTTAGTTTTCAAGATTATCTTGGGACTCTGTGACCCATGGTCTTATTGTCTGAATCTGTGATGTCAGAGATGGCCCGGTCTCTCCTTCCTCCACCCTCTGTCCATTCTGTGCAGGAGCTATCTGGAATCCCGGGAAGTTCCCGACTAAGGATGACTCACTGCATCCAGAATTCACTGTGAAATAAACAGAACCATTAAAAGAGGTCCAGGCATCTGCAGGCTCCAGGAGGGTGGAGAAGAAAACGACTTCTTTCTAGTTTTCCTGTGATGGTGCCCTCTATTCTCTATCTCAATTACATGTGGTCTTTTCCTTCTCTAGGGCTCCCAGTATGTGCATGGGTGCAAGACCATGAACCGAAGCATGGTCAACTGATGAAGGACCACATGCCTGGATAAACCTAACTGCCCTCCTTCCCATAGCCATCAATTGCCAACAGCTCCTTATCTAACGGTGGGGCTTGGTGAAATCTTCCCTTCTCCATGCTGTAATGTGGACGGCTTTGACCTTACACAGGTCTCAGGCAGGCCGCCACAGCCACTGCAGGTTCATGCGTGTAGCAGGCCCGACATGAGCAGAAAACCCTGGTTTTCAGATTTTCTAACAATCCCCCACTCCTTCTGTTCTTTCCCCTTTCTGTGCCCTTCTCTGAAGGGCTTCCTGAGCCTCGCTAGGAAGGGCTGTGAGCGAGATGTCCTGTTTCAGGCTGAGCATTGAGTCTTGTTTAGACAGATGCCATACTTGATGTATACCTCCAGGCTTCTGGACCGCCTCGTCTGAAGCTGTGAGACTGAGCTGCTCCAGAGTTTCCCTTTCTGTTTGTAAGAAAGCACATGTCACCACAACCTGTAAATTGTGCACCTTATTTTCAGGTTTTTATGCCACAAGAAGAAATGGAGAGGAGGTGGCATGAGGGTTAGGAGCGATGGTAGAAATTTTTGCATCCTACATTCTTTTACACAGCTCCTCAGATACACAAACACTTCCAGGTTTCCACTGGTCTTTGCGCTTTATGTGAACTCCAGGTTATTTCTAGGAATTACCTGAATGTTTTTGAAAATGTGTAGATATTGTCACTCTGCACACCAAGGTTCATCTACTTATCAAAGAAGAGGAACTTGGTACCAAACAGGCCCACAGTTTCTACAAATGAACAAGCAAAAGGTTGAGATTTTACAGCATAATTCAGAATGGGTCTGTGGGTGAGGCTCCTTATTTTACACTTGGCTATTCTTGGACTCCACTTCCTCTGCCTTCTGTGTCTGCTGTGGCTTTGGAGTCTTTCTGGGGTTCTCCAAGATCATCATAAATGAGGGATGGACTGGGACATGGAGATACACTTGCTCTGAATTATTGCTTCTCTGATGGTCAGGGCATTTCCACCCTTATCCCCTTGGTAAGAACTTGTCTGTGTCCCTCTGCAAGAACCTGGGAAATGTGCTTTACCTCACTGTCCTGGAGGAGAAGGCAACTGGCGGGTGACAAACAAAGTCATGATCTGAGACAAAGATAAACACACATCATTTATTTTACCTTGCATGTATGAGGCTAGAGATGCACCCCTAATATAATCATCCTTGATAATCCCCATGAAGATGATTTGGGGCCCTCTTTCTTGTATAGTTCCTACTCTATGGAGCCTGTGTGTGTGTGGAAACTCATGACTTCGTATGGGTATGACTATCAGAGAGAAGTGAAATTCACAAGGCGACTGCCCACTCATACCCTAGAGTTTTCAGGTGGGTGGTGTTTTTATATAACCATTGTAGGGTAAAAAGGGACAGTGAAAGAACACCCTGGCCCTGAGACCAGAGCCAAGGAAACACACCCTGACCCTAACCAACTCAGGGATTAAAATCTAACCAATCTCTGAGTTTGCCCCAAACTCAAGAAATTCAACCAGTCTTTGAACTTGTCCCAAGCTCAGGAATTAAGATCCTACCAACCCTCACCCTAAAAATCTCCACCTTAGAAAGCTCTGCCCCTAAGAAACCCTATCTGAACCCTGTACCTGTACTGTTTGGAGCTGCCCTTTTCCCAGACTGACAGAGGCAGCTACTCTCCTAGACTCCTCCCTCCCCATAAATATCTCGAGTGAGGTTTGCTGTAATGACTTTCTTTTTGCTGGAACAGAATGGAGCAGAGATGTAATAACTTGTACCAGAACAGAGCAGAGTTGTAAGGGCTCCCTGCAGAGCCGAGTGGAGGGGAGCAGGAGCTGAGCAGGACTGTAACACTTAGGCTAAGGAAACTCTTGCTGGAGCGGAATTGTTACACCCCAGGGGAGCTGAGCAGAGCTGTAACACTTCTCTGGAGCAGAGAGGAACAGAGCTGTAACAACTTGGCTGGGGAAGCCCTCCCTGTTGGAGCAGAGTTGTTACACTTGTGTTAGGGAAACCTTTCCCCAAGCAAGGACTAGAACACTTTGCTGGGGGAAACCGTTCCTCACTGGAGCGCAGCTGCAATACTTCTGTTGGGATACCTTTCCTTTCAGAGCTGGAGGTATTCTTGGCCTCCAACTACCAGCATACATTTTCCTTCAGAGCTGTAACACAGGCATGACTTCCCCAGTTACAGCTTAAACCTCTCAATCCCACACCTCAAGGAATGAAGGGCCAGGAGATAAGCCCTTGGAAGAACCTCTAACATTAATACCTTCTACACAGTAGGTGCACAGTAAATGGTAACAAATATTTAACAGGCCTCATTCCCTCAAACAGTGTCAGTTAGTTCAGAGACACCATGGTCACTGGCAGCAACCTCTGGCTGCTAGGAGCCTGGGAGAAACCAGAATCCCTGGTCCCACCTCGGAGCACCTGAGTCAGAATCCACTTTGACAAGCTCCACAGGAGCTTCCCCCATCCTCTGCATTTGACATTCTCGGTGACAGAAGCTGTCTCTGAGGCTCTCTAGCCCTCTCCACTGAGCTGACACAAAAGGCAGAATGGAAGGGCAGGGCTGGCACTGTGGACAGGGCAGAGAACAGGAGACAGTTGCATCCACAGTGCCTTTTCTGTCATTGTCATTCTAAATAAAGCATTTCTCCTGCTCTCTCATCCACTTAGTTGATCCAGGCCCTGCTGGCCATCCTTGTGCATTCCTTAGGAAATAAACTCTCTGTCTCTGTCTCTCTGTCTCTCTCTCTGTCTCTCTCTCTGTCTCTCTCTCTCTGTCTCTCTCTCTGTCTCTGTCTCTGTCTCTCTCTCTCTCTCTGTGTGTGTGTGTGTGTGTGTGTGTGTGTGTGTGTGTGCATGCTCTCAAGTGCAAGCTGGACATGTGTGTGGAGACCGGCCGTCACCTCAGGTGTCACAATTCCTCAAGATCTGCCCACCCTGTGTTTTGAGATATGGCCTCTCATTGGTCTGGAACCCATCATGTAGGTTAGGCTGTCTGGTCACCTAGCCCCAGAGACCGACCCATCTCCTCCCCAATGCTGGGACTACAGCTATGTATACCACCACAGCTAGTCTTTTAAAATGTGGGTCTTGGGGGATCAAACGCAGGCCCTCCTGCTCGCAAAGAATGCGCTTTACTGAGTTGTCTGTCCAGCCCTTCTTGGAATCTTCAAAGCTGCAGGCTGATCAAGGACAGACATAGGCCTCTCATAATTGGATGTGGGTAGGGTTATGTGCTTTTAGGGCCTAATTGGCCACTCCAGGGGATCAGGGGAAGATTGCAGCACTTTCTAGCTATTATGGGGGTGCAGGTTGCCATGGTGACAGGAGAACTGAAAACAGAACGAACAAGATGTTGAAATAGGTTTTTAAAAAGCTCATAGTAGATATTCTTTGGATTGTATGTGAGGAAGTCATATCCTGCCTCTGTGTGGTTGGGAAACAGTAGCAGTTAGCCACAGAGATGGCGAGACATGCTTAAGACTCCTCCCCCAAACTCTTTACCTCTCTATCTTGCTATCCAAACCTGGGTAGCAAAACCACAATTTGAACAAGACAGCCCCTTGCTGTTTCCCGGATACTTTAAAGACATTTGTTTACTCACCTCGCACAGTAGTGTATTTCCTCAGTGCGTACGATGCCAACTCCAAGGCTTCCAGCGAGGAAGAAAGTAGACATAGGCTTTTCTTCCTCCTCCTTAGCACTTACACTGCAGTGGGTTTGGTGGAGTTTTCTTGAGCATTTACTACATGTGGACCCCGGTGCTGGGCACAGCAGCTCCCAATGCATCCTCATAACTCTCCTCTGAGCTCGGGGCTTTTATCAGCTGAGATGCCCGAAGCTCAAAGGCTTAACTTGCCCAAGATTACACAGGGACTCTTGGGTGAGGAAAAGGACAGCCCTGGGCTCTGCAGTGCTCAATCCCCCTGAGCCTTCTCTCCTTGCTCCGGACATTTCTCCAGTGACCGTGGAGCCTCACCTTGAAGGCTTAATGGGGCATGGAGGCAGAGGAAACGAGACTTGAGGAAGCCTGGAAAGGGGGCTAAAGTGGAGAGACATCCAGGGGACCATTATTGTGGTAAGGAGCACCGAGGGGAAAGTTGCCTTTGGGAAGAACTGGCCTGCCCAGTTTGGCTGCCACAGAAGCTGTGGGGAAAGTGAGAGCAGAGAGATGTTGGAAAGGTGGGCTGCAGCCAGGCGGTGATGGCCTTGAGGGATGTTCCATAAGTTAGCATTTGGGAAACCGAGAGCCATCAACACACACCAGCGTGAGGTGATCAGAGGTCTGATTAAGGAAGATCACTCACTTGGGAAGATGGAAGATGGGCTGGTCCGTTTGGCTGTGATGCCAAGAGGTATCAAAAGATTACAGCACAATGCATTACAAAGTTATCACCATGCCCCACTTGCTAGAGAGACGGATAGCTGTTTCGTGTGTGTGTGTGTGTGTATGTCTGCCTCTCTCTCTCTCTCTCTCTCTCTCTCTGTGTGTGTGTGTGTGTGTGTGTGTGTGTGTATCTGGGTCTCTTTCTCTGTGTGTACCTCGGTCTGCCAACTCTGTGTGTGTGTGTGTGCCTCTCTCTCTCTCTCTTTCTCTGTCTCTCTCTCTCTGTGTGTGTGTGTGTGTGTGTGTGTGTGTATCTGGGTCTCTTTCTCTGTGTGTACCTCGGTCTGCCAACTCTGTGTGTGTGTGTGTGTGTATGTCTGCCTGTCTCTCTCTCTCTCTCTCTCTCTCTCTCTCTCTCTCTCTCTCTCTCTCTCTCTGTGTGTGTGTGTGTGTGTGTATCTGGGTCTCTTTCTCTGTGTATACCTCGGTCTGCCAATTCTGTGTGTGTGTGTGTGTGTGTGTGTTTTCCAATCCCAGGCAGAGCATGTGAAAACTGTAAAAATTCAGGCTCTATGATCTGGGTGGGCTTGGAGTCCTGTATTCTTCATCAGTCTCCGAGTGACACAGACACCACTTGTCGAGGGACCATAGGGTGTACTGAGATGCAGAGAGTGACGGCATCCTGCAGGGAGCTTCTACTCCACCCAGCAGCTTTGCTGCATCTTCTGTGCGCATTCACGTCCCAACAACCAGGAGGAGGTTAGGACCACTCTCCTTGTTTTACTGATAACAAAGTGGCACTTCTGAGCTTTGACTAAACGTGTTCAAAGCTGCAGGGACAGGCTAACTCCATCTCTGCATCCTTCACACCCTGCTGAACAAACAAGATGCAGCCCGGGTCTAAGAACTTTTCATTAAACTCCGAGCTGTTTCGTCAGAAAGCCTGCTGTGTGGTCACCACAAGATAGAGTTACTCATAGCTGGAAAGGAAGGAAAAGGCAGTTTTCTCTTTTTATCTTGTGATCAAGAAGGGCGTCTTTAAGGAAGAGGCTTGCATGGCTGGGTGAAGAGGGGGATGCTCTGGGTCAGCTGTGCCAGCTCTGAAATGAATACATTTGATATAGTCTCAGCACCAAGGGGCTGAGGAGGACGTGGGGTCTTCTGCCCACAGTGCTGCCCTTGGTACCGCAGTGAACACACTCATGCCGTGTGACAAGGCAGGGTAGACAGTCCAGGAATGTCTTCTTTCCCCTGGGGAGCAGGGCTCTAGGGATTCAGGACATTGCATAATCTGCTGTTACAACACCCATGCTGGGGTTTCCCGTTTGCTCCAGCCAGATCTGTAAAGCAAGAACAGAGATTGATGGGAGGCAATGTTTAGGCTCCAGACTGGGCAGTCCCTTTTGAGCCCCGGGACATAGTGACTGAGGGCAGTGTTTGCCCCTAGGTTGTCCATCTGTCAGTAATGTGCTGACCAGTGGCTATGCTTGACATCTGACTCTGTGTCCACTAGCTGGGGAGGGGGACAGGACAGCTGTGATGCAGCAGCAACCAGCCTCCACACCAGGTGATACTACTTTCTTTTTAAAAAAATCTTATGCTTTTAAATTAAAATATAATTACATAATTTCTCCCTTTATTTTCTTCCTCCAACCCCTCCCATGTATCCACCCTTATTCTTTTCTTCTTTTATAATTTTTGGTGTGTGCTGTGTGCATGTAATGTGTGGGAGTGTGTTCATGTATGTGGATGCCCACATGTGTGAATGTGGAAGCCAGAGATCAACTCTGTGCATTTTCCCTCAGTTTCTCTCCATCTTTATTTTTGATACATAATTTCTCACTGAACCCAAGGCCAATGGGTTTGTTTAGATTGGTGACCAGTGAATGTAGGGGATCTGCCTCTCTGCTCAACCCCAGAGTCAGACATGTGCCACCCAGCCTCGCTTTTTTTCTACATGGGTTCTAGGGATCCAAACTCAGACCCCCGTACTTGCATGACAGACATTTTACCCAGAAATCCACCTTCTTAGCCGTGCTCTTGTTTCTTATTAAGCAAGCTCAGGCGCTCAGTTGCCTAGGACATTTGTAATGAGGAGGTGGAGGGGAGTAGCCTGGGCTACTCAGATGATGCTAACAAGACAGGGATAAGGGGAAAGATGACCTCATTCCCCACACACTCAGTCCTCCACATGAGGCTTAAGATGGCCTAAAATTAATTGTAAGATGAAGAGAAGTCTGGGTTGGGTCATAAGGAGTTTAAGTTCTAGCATGAGAGAGTCGGGGTCTCTCTTGGAATCTGGAAACCCTCACATGCTGTAAGCAGGGAGGAGAGGAGAACGTCTCATAGTTCAAGGAGGGGACAGGATGCAGAAGGAAGTCAAGACCACAGAGTATAGGAAGTAGAAAGAGGTAATGCACGGATGACTTCAACTCACAGACTGCGGGAGTGAGCCAAAGGAGAAGAAAGCTTGGCAGAAGTTTGCCACATAGGCTTGGTTCCTTATATGGAAGATCTTCCGTGGCAGCTGCTGTGATCCCTGGCTTCTCCGCTGGCAGTGTTGGGGTACTTAATTAAAGCCTGTTTCCCAATACCTCCCAACTAGTCATTCTTTTCCCAAATTCCAAGTGTGGACATGGGTTTCGAAAGAGAAGTAAGAAGACAAATCCACACAGGTCAACAGTGGTGAAGCTAAGACCTGGACACTGGTGCTCACTAGAGAATGCTCGCCTCTGTGCTGGGCTCTGCTGATAAGCAGGAGAAATGGAGAAGGGATGAGCTGCAAAGGGAAGCAGACTAAGTGGCTGACCCAAGTCAAGTCGCCTATAGAGCTTACCCCGAAAAGACAGCTTTCAAAAATGACTCAAGTTGTCCGTGATGCCCTCAACATCCCTCCCAGTCCTGAGAATGAATCCGCAGTTGACTGTGCTTGCCACACTGGGGTGGTCCTTCTTCCATCCTTGGTGTTTACTAGCTTGAAGTGTCTGTCCCCAGGAGCTTGCCAGCGCCTAGTGCCAACCCTTCAATCCAGAACATCTCCCAGATACACCGTGGAGAAATTCCACGCTGGGAAGAAGCCAGGATAACGAGTAAGCAGAGGTGAGAACTATGCATGCTGGGAGCTTTCTGGAGAAGGCAAAAACATGACTGCAGACTTGAATCTAGAGCCCTCATTGCTTGAAGGAGACCCCTGAGTAAGTTAGCACCATTCAGTCTTGGTTTGAAGATCAACAGTCCATAGAACCAGGCAGAATCCAGAAAGCCATGCAGACACAAAGGATGGTGTGCATGTTGGGCGCAAACAGGTGGTGAAGGTTGTGACCGAGTTAGGAGCCATGAAGCTGAAGTCGAAGATGAGCCCCAACACGCACACAAAACTCCCGAGGAACTTACTGCTTCCAGATAACTGCCGAGATCTGAGTAAGCACGCCCTGACCTGACGAGTGAGCTGAGAGAAGACTGTGGTGGCCACACCTGAGTCCCCTCCCACGCAAAAGCACAGTTCTGGCAGAATGGCCTCTGAAAGCCCATGGAATAAAAAGACAGACAAATAAATAAATAAAAAATGAAACTTGGGGGAGACTATATTTTTTTAAATTTGTATGTGGGTAAGTTTTGTGTGCGTGTGTGTCTGTACACCAGGTAGGTGAGGGACCTGTGGTGACGATAAGAAAGGGTGCTGTAGCTCCTGGCACTGGAGTTACATACAGGTGGTTGCGAGCTTCCAAGTGGGTGCTGGGAACCAAATCCAGGTCCACTGGAAGAATAGCTAGTGCTCTTAATCACTGAACCATCTCTCCAGGCCTGAGACCTCTCACTGTATTATTTAAAATGTCCAGTTTCCAATTAAACTTAAGACATTGAAAAAAAATCTCCAATAAACTAAAGCTTATCTGAAGACAGACAAAATGAACCACAACAGAAGATCTCAACATCAGTTATCCCTGAGGAAGTGCAGTTTGCATTTATTAGATTCAAATGTAACTGTCCAAACCTATACCTTAAGGATTAGAAGGAGTGGATGAAAACTAAAGGTAGAGAAAAGAATAAAACAATAAATACTAGGACAAAACAGACAAAATAGAAAATGCTAAATAATAAGAGGGCGTGGAGCAGTGGCTCAACAGTTGTGAGTGCCTGCGGCTCATCGGAGGACCCAGGTTTACTTCTCAGCGCCCTCTTCTGGCCTCCAGGGGGCATAGGCACAAAAGTGGTGCACACACATGCAAGCTGGCAACAACTCAAATGTAGAAAATAAAAAAAAAATCTCTAATTTTTAAAAGATTTATTTTTTATTTTATATTTTTATTTTATTTATCTGAAGAGAACAAGAAAACTGGTGTACTGAAGAAAAGCAGAAAGAACCATTGCCGTCACTCCCATAAGGGACAAGAGAGATGGTTGTTATTGGTCTCTAGAATGGGAAGGAGTCTGAGGACACAGGATGACATCATAGGAGCCTTCATAGCTCGTATCCCATCCTGGTGGGAGAGCAAATCACTCCTTGTCAACCCAGGGAGAACCAGCATGGCTGCTTCTGCAACTGCTTCTTGGAAAAAAATATTTTTAATTTTTTTTAATAATTACATTTATTTACTCTTGTGTGTAAGAGAGAGGGTGTGCATGTGTGTGTGTGCATGCATGAGAGAGAGTGTGCATGCTGAAGTCCTGGGGTGTGTAAAAGTGGCCATCAGTGGAAAAGGAAGCTCACAGCACCCTGTCAGATGGGGAAGTGGGGAAGAGACCAGGAGTGTAGAACCCTGGGGATCCTAGGGTGTCCCAGAGAGGCAGATGGATTACCCTGTGACTGTGGGGTTGGGGCAAAAGCTACGGGAGATGATAGTAACAGGGAGGGAAGCCCAATGACTAAAGGCTGTGGACTCCCAGGCTGTGATGGATACTGGGTCACTCTGAAAGACACTCAGAGGCCATCTGCTGATAATTTCAGTGACTGAAGGAAGTGGTGAGGGATTGTACTGGGGGCTCAGAGTCAAAAGCTGAATAAGTGTGGGGAGGTTGGTTGAGGATGGGGATTAGAAATATCCGATTATCAGCAAAGACACTAAGTTCAGACTTGTGGTGCTGGGTATCAAGGATCACTGAAGGGATCAAAGGCAAGTTCTAGACTGTTCATCAAAAACAAACAAACAGATCATGCTCAGTGGTAGATGTGGGGGAGCATTGAGTCTTGAGGATAGACTTGTGATCAGGACTGGGAAGTTGGAAGACAGTAATAGAAGGGTTTAGTGCCAAGAGAGGAGCTACAAAATATTTGAGAGGTCAGAGGGCATGTTCAGTGGTGTGGAGAGCAGGGGATAGGACTGGGACTAGCCTGGAATGATGTGTGTGTGTGTGTGTGTGTGTGTGTGTGTGTGTACATGCGCCGGGGCGGGGAGGGGAGGATGGATGGGGCTAAGAGCAAGAGTTTCCACCCCAACTTCGCTGCCCACTTCCTGCAGAGCCTCTCTTCTCAGTTACTCTGCCTGTCAGGCCCAGGTGTCAGCATAGGGCAGGGCTCGGCCACCTGCAGGGACATGAAGGTTGGCAAGACACCTCAGAGACAGAGCCCTTGGGATGATGGCTCCTGATGCCTGAGATGGGAGGTTGGCCGGACTGGAGCACACGTCAACAGTAGTTCACAGCCATGCAAACCTGTCAGAGTCTCAGAGCCTCGTTTAGGCAAGGCCGAGATCTTTCTTGATCATGACGTCATCACCTCTTCTTTCTCTGCAGCCTTCATGTCTTTTGCACATGTGTGTCCATGTGCAGAGGAGTAGATACACATGTGGATATGTGCATGTGTAGATACATATGTGTATTTTCACATGTGTGTGCGCAGGTATGTACTAACCCTAGTCAACCCTGGATGTCATTCCTCAGGAGCTGTCTATCTTGTTTTTGAGACAGGGTCTGTCATTGAGTTGGAACTGAGTAAGCTAGGCGAGCTTACCAGTGAGACCCAAGGATCTGCCTGTTTCTGCCTTTCCAGTGCTGGGATTAAAAACCTGTGGGCTTTTATGTCGATTCTTGGGACCAAGTTTTGATCCTCATGCTTGCATGGCAAGCGCTTTATTGACTGAGTCAACTCCCCAGGCCATGCAGTTTTCCATTGTAAGCTCTCTTTCCTCAGAGTTCACAGACTCTGAAAACTTATCTTCTTGGACACAGAACTGTGTGAGCATGTGAGAGTGTGAGCATGTGAGAATGTGAAAGTGTGAGCATGCAAGCATGTGAGTGTGTGAGCGTGTGAATGTGTGTGCGTGTGAGCACGTGAGCGTGTGAGAGTGTGAGCATGTAAGCATGTGAGTGTGTGAGCGTGTGTGCATGTGTGCATGTGAGCATGTGTGCGTGTGAGCATGTGAGCGTGTGACAGTGTGAGCATGTGAGAGTGTGAGCGTGTAAGCATGTGAACATGTGTGCGTGTGAGCGTGTGAGTGTGTAAGCATGTGAGAATGTGAGTGTGTGAGCGGGTGACAATTTTCCCTCATTCTCATGAGCTACGGTGTTGCTTTGCCCCTGGTTCCAATTCCAGGTGTCTCCCATAGAATCTCATTGTTCTCCACTCTTGCTTCCTCCTGTAGCATTCAACAAGCCCACCGGCCTGGGCTGCCTCCAGGGGCTGCTTGCCCCTCCCCATCCTCACAGACACTGTCAAGCCACTGCTACTGTTGCCTGAGACAGGGCGGGACCCTGCTTGTTTTCAAAGAAATACGTGTGGCACCTAGCCTGGCCTAGGGGATGTAAAGCACCCCATTCCTAGGCAGACAAGGGAGCCAAATGTGCAGCCCACACCTCCAGCCACGCCTCAGAGCTGGAAGGGAGCACTTCCAGTCCTCCACACCTTTCCGCTGAGTCTTTGCAGGCACCCCCACCCCAAACTCTCTCCTTTCCAGGTGACAGGTGAAACAGAACCTTGGCGATGCTAATGGGTTCCTCTGAGGTTCCCTGCCTCCGAGATTCCTATCATCTCTAAGACCACAGTCATTAAAAATTCAATCGTGCCATCTTCGATTCTGAAAGTCACACATGGTGCTCAGCTCTCCACACTACAACAGTTCTGGGAATTTTCCCCACTTGTTGGACTAGAGAGACAGTGGATTCTTGGAGCCCTCCATGTTCTCACTAAACTAAACTAAACTTCTTCAGTTTAGCCAACTTTGGTCTGAGTCCAGGGAACTTAACTTTACGTCTTCCTGAACTGCCTGTCACTCCGACAGATCAGTCTGAAGGTGGGGATCTGTGCACAGACCTGCTGGGGCCAAGGGAGGGGAGGTACTATCACACAGGCCACTTATGCAGTGTTTCCGACATACAGAGCCCTGCTTGTGGCCTGGAGCCTTCCTCTCCGCCCCCGCAGGCGCCATCCACCAGCCTCCTCTGCACACACGTGTGCAGCAGCAGTCTCCCAGGGATCACTTCCATTCTGATGGCTTGGAGCCCTCGGGAGCTACCTGCTTATAACATTAATGGGGCCCAAGAATCTCAAAATATGCCCCAAATTACCCCTGTGGTCCAACTCCCAACCGCCTCTCCAGAACCCCCCCAATCTAAACTGATAACCTCCTTGTTCTCACAGAAGCACCCCACTCATGCCAAGGCCACATGCCAGTCTCTTCCTCCATTCTCCAAATCATACTCGGAGCCCCTCCCTCCACTTCAGGAAGCCCTCACTGACCGGGGAGAAATTCTGTGCCAGTCATGCGTTGCTTAGTCACACGAGGTTGTCTTTGTGGTTTTCTTTGCACTTGATTTTACATATCCACCCTGTGCCCATGTTGAGGGCAGGCGTGTGCTTCTGTAATGCAAGTCTGGCATCTAGGAGATGCTCAGTAAAGGCTCCCTGACCAGAAAGGTGCATAAGTATGGGTCTCAGAAGGGGTGGAAACATCTGGTGGGTGTTACAGAGTCCTCCCCCCAATTCCTGGAATTCTGGAGGGACAAGGAGAAGAAAGGGGGCCAGTAGTGGCTACCCTGGGAGCTGGTGTGGGCCTGGGAGAAGCTGGCTGACACTCCTACAGTCCCAAGACGTCCTCACAAACCCTCAATGCACTCCCTATAGCAGTTCGCAGGTTAAGTGACAAGACTGGAAGCCAGACCCTGATTCCAGCAGTGGCTCCAGCTTTGCAACAGTGGGACCTTTGGGACCTCTGTGGGTCCGTTAACTTCCCAGCACCCAATTTCACCACTATCTCTGCCTCATTGGGCTGTGAAGAGTTCACGAGGAAAAGGTGGGTGAAGGAGAAACAGTTTCCATTCACGCCCCAACCCACACACACAAGAGACTCAGGGCATTTTGGGTTTGGGTAGCATTATAGCGAAAAGATAGGGTTTCGACCATGTCTCCACCACTCAGAGTTCAGAGATGGGGAGCATGGCCTCTTCTGAGTCTGCTTTGTTAACTCTGTGAGAGATCATGCCCTTGGTGGGCTTGGCAGGAATGAGATGCGGCTTAACAAACCTGGAAGAGCAGTGCTAGCTGTGTGTGGGAGGGGACAGGGGGCACCTTGATACTTTCCCACTCTCTTTTATTTAAATCTCCCTTTTCTGCCAGACAAGGTGTCTGGACTGATACAGCTGCAACTGGAGGAAAACGACACTGCAAAAATTCAATGTGTCTGGAGTTGAGGTTGGTGGAGCGTTGCTGCCCCCTGCTGGATTGAATAGATATGACATCTCTTCCTGCTCTCTGGTGCCGTCTTATGACAGAAGAGGTTAGTGACAAAGAGTGACTCTGTGGTGCCTGGATAGATCTCAGGGTGGGAGAGTACACATTTGACTGGTCATCTTTGCTTTTATTACACACAGTACTGCAATGACTCTTCTTTTATGCAACTCTCTGAATATCTAATTATTTCCCTAGGAATAAATTATAGAAGTGCAATTGCCTACGTCACTAGTATAGCTATTTCATAGCTCTCTCTCTCTCTCTTTCTCTCTCTCTCTGCGTGTGTGTGTGTGTGTGTGTGTGTGTGTGATTTCTATGAGATCTCTGAGAAATAACGTACCAGTTAGTAGTCCCATTCACCTTGTCTTCACCAATGTTGAATGGTGTCTGTTTGATTTTCATTGCTGTGATAAAGTACCCCAGCCAAAAGGCAATAGCGAGAAAGGTTCACTGGCCTATGATTCCAGGTCCCAGTCCATAACTGCAGCGAAATCAAGGCAGGAATTAAGCAGAGAGAGAGCCAAAAGCACGGCTGATGTCTGCTTTCCTAGGCTGTTCACATACTGCTAGCTTTCTTCATCCTTACACAGCTCAGGGCTCAGTCCACAAAATGATGCCACCCACAACAGGCTAGGTGCTACACCAGTTAGCCATCAATGCAATCCCAGACAGGCATGCTCGTGGGTCAGTGTGGTCTAGATAATTCCTCAGCTGATACTTTCCCCAGGGGGTTCTAGGTTGTGTTAAAACACAACACAGATAGTGTGTTTGTGAGACACTGTTGGATAGAGCCATACAGCCTTCCTGCCCCTTGCTGTATAATACCCCACTGTGTGAATGCACACCGTGCTTCTCTTCCCCATGCTACCCTCGGTCTGTGTCTGCACTGGCTCCAGGTTCAGAGATGTTCTAAATAATGCTGCCATGAAGGTTTTTGTACCAGATGAGAACACGTTTGTGCAAGCCATGGGTGAGCAAATGTGAGCACACGGTCAGGTCTGCTCCTAGAAGTGGGATTGTTCCACTGTGGTGCATGTAAAAGCCATCTTCTAGTCAAAACTGCTGAATAGTTTTCCAGAGCAGTTGTGTCAGTTGACAATCTCTCCAGCAGTAGAAGCAGTACCTACACTCTTGCCAACACTTAGTATTTTCTGACATATCTACTTAGCCATCCTTGAATGGATAAAGTTTGGATTTCCTTTTCTATGTTTCGTGAGACAGAGGCTGTTTTGTAGTTTTATGGTCATTTGTGTGCCCCTTTGCTTAGGCCTTTGCTCAAGTGTCTTGCTTTTGAATCACCTGATGTGGAAGGAGTCTTCCCATGTTGGGGATTTGTGTTCCTGTCTACACCAGTTGCACCTTGCTTCTTGTCTGTCTTTTTACTCTGTGGCCTTCACAGCATCCCTGGGATTTCACCTAATGCACGGGTTTCTCTCACGAGTCACTTTCTGTAACCTGTTCAAAAACTCTCCATCTCCTCTGCAAACACGTTTTCTTAGACAACACTCAGAATTGTGATCTTCCTGTCTACCTGTGCCTAGTCTACAGTTGGATTTTGTGTATTATGTGTAGTAGAAGAACAACATGTGTTTTTACCAAGATGGACACACGACTGACCCAGAACTGATTGCTGACATGACTGGATTCTCTCTGTTACATTGGCAAGCCATGGCACACAAGGGAATGCTATACAGCAGTAAGCACAGACGCCTTAAAACTGCACCCAGAAACATGGCTGATGCTCACAAGAATGGCGTGACATGGAAGGCGGCTTCATAGATATGACTGCAGGTGCCTGCTTGCGTCATGTAGCAGACACATGTGCACGTCAAGGATGGTTGGAGGACTCCCTGCTCTGTCCCATGGCTCATTTTACTCTGGTACAGGTACCACGATGTCCTAGTCACTAACACTTTGAACCAGACCTTTGCATCTGGCAGTCTTGGGTCCTCAGTTTGGCTCTGCACTCTGGTGGTCTCTGTGACTCTTGGTGATTCCCACTTCCCTCTAAGCTTTAGTTTTGAATAATCAGCTATTACACCAGCCCCTGCTGGGTCTGATTGAGATGGCTCTTGTCTGGTTTTAGTCTTCCAAATTAATTTTGTTCTGCCTGGATTAAAACATATCCCCTTGGAGTTTTGACTTGGATTTTATTAATCCCATAATTTCACTGGCGGCATGTGGAATCCTTTCTATTATTATTTTTATTTCACGGCTGTGAATATTGATTTCCAGACTATTGGCACTGTTCACTTTCTGCATGGTGCTCTAGATTTTTGAGGCAGATAGAGCTGAATATCTGCTTCTCACAAACTGTTGCTGAACAACTTCGTGATTGTTTTCCCCTTAGCGAATCTGTGCTCACTTTATTTCAGACTCCATTACTTTACCCAGCAGAATGCCTGACAGAGTGTCGTCTTACAGAAGCATGGGTCCACACTACCTGTTACCTCATCTGGCAAGGGTCTGACTTTCTTCCTGTTTCCTCAGAGCCCTTCTATCCAGCTGAAGCAACGAATACAAGCCCAACAGTATTAGATGCTTTTCCCATCACCGTGACCAAAGCAACTTAAGTGGGGAGGGTCTATTTTGGCTCACAGTTCAAGGGCATCATGGCGGGACGGCAGGGGCCCTATGGCATTGCACTATTGACCAGGTAGCAGAGAGAGATGACTGTCTGTGCACAGCTTGCTCTCTCAGCCCACAGCCTTGGGGTGGGTCTTCCCACGTCAGCCAAGCCAGTCTAGGAACTCCCTCACAGACACACCCAGAATCTTGTCTCCTTGGCTGTTCTGGATTCTGTCAGTTCGACAATTAAAATCCTCCCTCACACAGGCTGCCTAAACTGTGCTCCCCTTATACTAAAGCTTCGTAACTCTAACAGTGGCAGGTTCCGGCTGGGACATCACAGTGAGGCTGATACTGTCCAAGGGGGAAAAAAACAGCTGGGCTGGGTTTTAACATACAGGTAAGTGTTCTCCCAGCAGCAGAGCCTAGGACTTGGTGGCAGAGCTAAGGGAGCATTCTGAGGGAGAAGAAAACATGGCAGAGAGTGGGGAGGCTTCCTGGGGCCTGAGTGTGTGAGCAGCCTGGGGAGGCTGGGGGATGGGAATAAGACACAGGTGAAGCTGGTTCTGTTAGCCTTAGACTGTGATCAGCTTTTGAAAGCATGTCAGCACTTTTTCCTCTTTATTGTCCGGGATAGTTTGTATATGAGTCTGTTGTGATCCAATTTGTCTTTGAAAAATGGTCTCCATGCTGGGGCCCAAATGTCCCTCCAAACTCATATTGAAATTAAGCTGCCATTGCAGTAGTATTAAGAGGTGAGACCTTCTAAGAGGTGATTAGATTCTGAGGATCCTGTCTCCTAAGTTGACCCTAGAAGGAGTAGGTTGCTGGTAAAAGCTGAGTTCTGTTGTCTCTTGTTCGTGTGTGTGTGCCCATCTCTGATGCCCTCACCAGGGGGCTCATCAGCCACAACATCAAGCCAAACTTCTACTGTTTATAAATCATGCAGCTTGTGGGACTTTGTGACAGCAACTGAAAATGGGCGGAGCCACTCTGAAAGCACCAAGGAGGAAACTGGTCCAACTTAGATACTGTAAGAGCCTGGAGAGAGAATACTAGAAACAGAGATGGGAATTTTAAGTTATCTTAGGGGTGATGAGCTGTATTTATGAGTATTCATGAGTGGAAAGGGTATCTTGGGTGTAGGCTAAGAGATGTCACGGTGCCAAGCCCCCAGCTTCTCCCTCTGCATCCCTGGACTGCACAGATCAACTATTCTGTGAGCATCTCAGAAGGAAGCTTTGATTGGCAGCTGGCAGGGAAAGCACCACACACTGCCACTTGCTTCGCCTCTACAGCATAGCTACAGAGGGCCTCATGGTTTCATTTTGCAAGATTTGGAGTTTCCTCTGCTCCCTGTGTGTCCGCATATTGCCTCTCTGGGATGAGAGAGGACATGATGGTTCAGAAAATCAAACCCAAATTGTTCCTCCATGTTTCTGTTCTGAAATCAGATCGTTTCGCCAGACTGGATTGGGAAGGAATCTTGAATCGATTAGTACAGACTGCTTGTGTTGTAGATGAGAAGGCTGAGTCTGAGCGAGGATGAATTACTTGTTGGCCTTTTGTGGAATCATTGATGCTAGCTGGGAATAGTGCAGTGTGGAAGACGAGCAGGGTCTGTGCCAGCCACCATGCAGGGCTGAGCTCCGTTGATGACTAGTATGGAGCATGGCAGATGCTTAGCTCTTGCCAAGTGCAAGTTTTCTTACTTACAAAGATGAATTTTATCAGTGATGCCACATCTGATGCTTGTTGGGTGCTGGTGACAAGGAGGTTAAAGAGACCGTTGACAGCAATGATGATGGTGACAAGGAGGTTAAAGAGACCGTTGACAGCAATGATGATGAAGACAATGATGGTCGTAATGGTGATGACACATACCTGCAAACCCAGCCTTAGGATGTGGGAATGGAGATGAAGGAACTCTTGAAGTCAGTGGCCAGCCAGTCTAACTGAATCAATGAGCTCCAGGCTCAGTGAGAGACCCTGTCCCGAAAATTAAGGTGGAGAACAATCAAGGAAGATGATGCCTGAAGTTGGCTGTGAGCTTCCACCTACACACACACACACACATAGGTGCTCATTCATCAGGATGCACACACCCAAACTCCCCCATCACACACCCAAACTCCCCCATCTCACACACACACACTTGTGTGACTTCATTTTGTCCTTATTAGAATGCTCAGACTTCTACATACCCATTGATTTGCATGCAAAATAGAGAAGCCATATCTGTCATGCCTTGCTTTTTAAATGAAGGTAACACATGTAGTTAAAGTAGGTAACAAAATGCTTGGCTCAGGGACCAGAGCACAGTTTTCTCTCTCTGAATCCAAACCTTCCTCTCCATCTTCTTCTCTTTCCTTCTCAGCCTTTCCTTTCCTCCTCTCTATTAACAACCTTTGTTTTATTAAACAATTTTAAGTTTCATTCTCACAGGAAAATTGATGAAGGGCACAGAGACTTCCAACACACCCCACTTCCCCTGCATGCTTATCCCCTCTCCTGTCACTGACACCAGCCAGGGCTTTCTCGCATCGTTATTACCCACAGGGCACTGTGTGGTTTGACCTTGGCTTTTTTTGCCATCTACGATTTGCACAAATGTCTAATTTGATACAGCATAATCACCATAGAATCATACTGAGTACTTTGACTGACCTAAATCCCATGTTTTTAAGTCCTAATCCATGGCAACCACTCTTCTTGTTGTCTCAATAGTTTTCCTTTTCCAGAAATGTCAGAAAGTTGAAATAATACAATTTCTCAGTTTTAGCCCTCTCTCATCATCTTCTCCTCTTAGGGATGTATGTGTGACTTCCCTTCAAGGTCTTCCTGGCTGGTACTTCACCTACTTTCTAAGTCTGTGCAATATTCCATCTGTGGATGTATCACAGTTTATTTATCCATTCATTTATGGAACGATACGCTGTATGATGCTTTACACTTCTGGCTTTTCGGAGGGTCCACCACCCAGCTCCCAGGCTTATTATTACTTATGAATGCCTGGTCATGGCTTAGTTTGTTTCTAGCCAGTTTTTCTTATCTTAAATTATGCCCACTATCTTTTGTCTCTGGGCTTTTATGTTTCTTACTTCTGTATCTTATTTTCCTTCTTACTTGTGGCTGGCTGGGTGGCTGGGTAGCTGGCCCCCAGTTTCCTCCTCTCCTCCTCTTATTCTTCTTTCTCTTCTCTTCTCAGATTTCTGCTTCTATTTATACTCTCTGCCTGCTAGCCCACCTATCCTTGCTCCTGCCTCACTATTGGCCATTCATCTCTTTATTAAGACCATCGGCTGTTTCAGACAGGCACAGTAACACAGTTTCACAGAGTTAAACAAATGCAGTGTGAACAAAGTCACACTCCTGAAAATAATGTTCCCCAACAATGGTGTCTTTGCTTGCTTCCAAGCTGGGTAACTATGAATAAAGCTGCTACAAGCACCAGTTGACAGAAAATGCAGACTGTCATTTTTGCTCGCTGCGCCCGTTGACTTTCCAGTCTTGCATTACTTTGTGCATTACTGTCTGCCTCTAGGTGGCCAGTGAATGACCTCAGGTGGTGTCACACTGTTCAGAGCATCACTGAGTAGAGCTAGCTTCAGGACAAGGGCCAATGCCCTGGGAATCTAATCCTACTAAAGAGCCAAGGTGCGTGAGGATGGCCTGTCTCCATCTAGGCATTAACCACCTGGTATGATTTATCTAAAATGTTTGGAGAATTCTAACAGGTTTTTGCTTCCGTAATAAAATAACCTTTTATCTTTAGAGTTACTTTTTACTGGGACCCTAAGACTGGAATAGAAGAGCAACCTCTGGGCCCTTTCTGCTGGGGGACATTTGTATTCCTCACTTACTGTAAAGAAATAGGAAGCACTTCGGTTCCGGTGCTGGGTTCTGAGACCCA
>JAQHUG010000114.1:1679934-1800379 GCA_028555095.1 Dicrostonyx torquatus
TTAGTAAACAGTGAGCTTAGTTAGTAAACCAATTCTGAAGGAGAGGTGGGCATACTGATGCTGTGGGCCTGACTTGGTCATTGTTTTAAAGGTGTCCAATCCTGATGAATGTTTCTGGGTAAATGAAAGACTTTAATGGGGGACAGTTTAGGGTACATCAGGAGACACAAATAGGGTTTTCAACCAGCCTCAACCACTGATTCAACAAATGTTGGTTGTATTTCCATGTTCCTACTGGTGAGTCTCAGTGTGAGCCAGAGCAGGACAGTGAAAGGACCTGGGGTTTTATCCTGAGAAGGGGACGATCACAATTTCTCCCCACTTTCACCCATTTCTTGTTCAAACAAGCAAGTCCCTTCCATCTTCTCCATGTCCCTGGTCACTGTATCACACTTAGCCGTGGTCCTGACAGGTGTGGATTTCTGAGAGCTGGGACAATCACCCACTATTTCCTAACTCTGGGAATTCCATGGAAACCACAAGCCAGAGACTTCCCTCCCATGATCCTTGGCTCTCAGGGGAGGGTCACAAGATTTGCGGGATTGTTGCTCTTCAAGAGAAAATGGGCATGAAACAGCAGGAATCCAGGGAGCTGACGAAGGCTGTTCACTCTGAAGTGTAGCTCCTCTAGGAAGAGGTGGAGCCTTTCTGACTAATGTTGACACAAATTTTGAGTAGTTTATCCGCATGTGTGTGCGGAGGTGCACATACTTGCACTTGAGTGTGGAAGCCACAGGACAACCCTGGGGTCTTTACTTAGTAGTTATCTTGCTTTCTGAGACTCTCTGTACCAAGTAGGCTAGGCTGGCTGGCCAGGGAGCCCCCAGGGTCTGTTCCTGCCTCCCAGTGCTGGGATTAGGAGCACACTCCAGCACACTCCAAACTGTGCATCATTGTTTATTATTTTAGTGTGGCTTCTAGAAACTGAACTCAGGTCCTCCTACCTGTAAACATGTTGCCTACTGAGATGTCACCAGCTTCAGGGGACATTCCCACACAGCAGGGCGAGCACAGAATCAGCACTTTGTAAAGACCGGAAGACCTTGAATGCTTGGGAAAGTGCAACTGGTCAGAGCAATGTTCCCGCCCATCTCTGGGGTGGGGGAAGCCCCTCAAACCACCTGGGAGTTTCTTTTGTCCCCAGGGACTTAGATGCACCTAAGTTCACGAATATTTAAATTCCCTTGCTCATTTGTTCCTGTGCTTGACTAACTAAACTCCTCCTGTTTTCACATGGCAATGAGACAGGGAACACCGGGTCAGATGGGAGGGAAGATCACAGGCTCCTAAGGTGGGAGCTCTTATCAGTTGGGTCTACTTCTGACAACAGTAGGAATTATAAATCACCAAGTGTTTTTAATCCCAGGCTGACTTTGACCTTGCTTTGTGGCCAAAATTGACCTTGAACTTTTGATCCTCCTGCCTCTAGCCCTGGAGTGCTGGGATTACTTGTGTGTGGCACCACACCAGTTTCCGTGGTGCTGCAGTTAGAACCTTGGGCTTTATGAATGTTAGGCAAGCCATCTTTAGACTGAGCTACGTCCCCAGTTACCAAACTTTGCTTAGCTTGTCCTTGGTGCTTTGTGATGTCAACGCACCACATCTCCCGTCAGCATCAGCACTTTGAGGTCGGGACTGCTGCCCTAGGCTTCACAGGTGAGCAAATGAAGGCATAGTCGGGATAAACAGCAAGCTTCACAGAACCAAGCAGGTTCAGGATTTGCACTATCTCACACCATTGCTCTTGCTCTCTTTCCTATAAACACCTGAGACCCTGGAAGGCACAGGGTGCAGAGTGACTCAGAGTCCCTTGACGCTTACCTGAAGTTTACCCCACAGCAGATGAGCCATGTGTTTATTTCTCCTCTCTAAAACTGGATCGGTGTATTTGATGGGATTCTATAAGGGAACACAGTGGATCGAATGGATATCTGGGTCTCTAAATGCATATATTTAGAGGGGATTGATTAGAGAGGCTTGCAGGCTGGGGTCCAGGTAGTTCAACAACAGCTGTCTCACAAGAGAAAGGCCAATGACTGTGTAGCTGGTCAATCCATCCGGCTAGACATTCTGGCAGTCCCAATCTGGTGCCGGAGTCCTGGAGGACTCCTAAAGAGCTGCTGGTCTCCCGTCTCCAGTGGGGCCCTGAAGAAGTAGTTTCTAAAAGCACAAAGGAATGCCTCGGCAACAGGGTAGAGGAACTTGCCAACGAGAGTGAGGGCAAGCAGGTAAAAAGCAAAAGCTTCCTTCTTCCGTGTCCTTTTATGCGGGCTGACATCAGAAGGTGTGGCCCACATTTAGGGTGGGTCTTTCCACCTCAAATGATCGATCAAGAAAATCCCCAAGAAAACGGGCATTCCCAGCCACTTCGGGATTAGTTATTCCAGATGTAGTCAAATTGATAACCGAGATTAACCAATACAGACTTCTTTCAGAAAAACGCACAGAATAACCACCCAGCGTAGTACGTGGTTGGTCTCCAGTGTGGACTAATCCACTCATCTCTGCGAGGTCTGTCTACACGGAGGACCCTAGAGATCATTTCAATGCACGAAGGCCACAGAACCCACAAGTACATACAAGTACATAATGTGTCCTCCTCATAGGACAGCACACACTGTCCCTTTAAGAGACACCGTGAATGTTGTGTTTTTAGGTGTCAGCCTCCTCATGTTTTCCCAGCAAAGTTAATGAAATGTCACTGGTGCTCTGCCTGCACCTCCTGTCTCTCACACAGCCAGGCTGGCAAGTCCACGTGCTCGCCTTTGATCTATTTTTATACCACCACATAATAACTCATCCTCCTAAATATATCCATCATCCTGGATTTGCATTTTTTTATTAAGTCGCCTTCCTGCCTCCCATCATTTAATCAGTGTTGACGCAACTCAGGGAACAGCCTGACAAGATGGGGATCCAAGTCTGGCCTCTGGCAGCTTGCCTGCTCTGTAACTTGGGGTGATCGTCTCTTATCAGCCGCAGTCTCAGACTGCTCATTTGTAAGGAGGCGGGACTTGCAGGGAAAGATGGCTGTGTGAGTCATGAGGGCATTGTCATTGTCAGGGATTGCTACTGGCTAGGGTCCATCTTTCTGTGGGGTATACGTATGTACATGTGTGTGAAGGTCAGAGGTCAGCCTTAGATGATATCATTCTTCAGGAGCCATCCACCTTATTTTTTTAAGGCAGGTTTCTTATTGGCCTAGAACTTGCCAGTGCAACTAGGTGGATGGCCCGTAGTCCTAGGGAACCCACCTCCTTATGTCTACCAAGATCTGGGATGATAAGCTCTTGCCACCATGCCAAGCTTTTTATGTGTGTTCTGGGGGCTCGAACTCTGGTCCTCAAGCTTGCATGATAAGCACTTTGCCAACTGAACTGTCTCCCCAGCTCAGTACCTGTGGACTCACTGAGCACCCTCAGGCAAGAGGAGGACAAGTTTGTACACCATGAAACAGACTGGCCCTGCCCAGGCCTTCCAAGATTAAGCCATGAACCCAGATTTAATCTAGCTGCACCTCCGTTAGAGAAGGGACAACTGTGTGCTATAGATAATAATTATACCCTGGGCTATGTAGGAGGCCATTTCCTCAGTGGTTTCCAGATGGTGATGATGTTGCCTCCAGGGAACACTTTTTTTTTCTTAGCATGACTGGGACAGTGGGGTGTGAGCCCCATTGCCTTCTGCAGCAGGAGAGGTACTGTGAGTCTCCTCACAGTATACCCAGTATCCTCCACAGCATTGACTTAGCTGCCCCAAACTATCAACAGAGCTGGGAAATTTCCACAGACTGACTTGGTACAAACACTTCACACAGTTTTTGACACCTGCGTGTCAACCTTGAATGAAGCTAGTGATGTCTGGACATGATGACGGAACACTCTACTGTCACTCACAGTGCTGGGTTGGAATGGCAGAGGTTCGCTCTATCCCGAGTCTCCTCACTCTTGCTTATATACGGCTCTATCACACATCTGTGCTCAACTGCTGTATTCTGGTTTGCTTACTCCACTGGCAGTGGGTAAACACGCAAAGTATTTGCCCGACTCACTCCTCTCTCGTCTCTCACTGTTTATTGTTGTGGTGACACAAGGGACATGCTCCATCACCCTCACTAAAATCAGCCTTGTCACGGGGTGGCTGGAACCTTGGCTTCCGAGTGTGGTCATGGGATGGTGGAAATACAGATGCAGGGGTCTGGCGTTCAAGGAGGGTGGGACTTTATTTGATAAGAGGCACTCAAGAGTGACAGGGTAATGAGTCCAGGCTCACAGAACACACTGAAAACGAAAGAGTGACATCTCTGGGTCAGACCCCGAGAGTGACTATTCTGAGAACCGCTCGGCCGTTCCTAAATATCTGCAAGGGCCTGTGGGCATCCTGTCACCCCTGGGTTTGTCTCGGGAGGAAACAGAAGTCCATCCAGATACAGGTAAAAGCTAGACTAGGGTTCGAAGGCACATCGTGGGGAGTGTCACCTCCCAGCAGAGGGCCTGATGCCCCAACAATGCTTGTAAAGTGCAAATACCCAGGGCAGAGTCTCCCTACCCGCCTCGGTTACCTTTGAAGCTGACTGCGAGAGAAGCCTTTGTTCGTATCCCCTGGTGCCCAGAAGTACCTTGATTTCTGGATGTTTAAAGTCCACCACCCTCTGCTCCCATGTTTGTATTGGATTCTACCAGTGCACCCCCCCCCACCATTTTGCAGGGAGGTAGGTGGGGAACAAAGAAAGTTCCCAAGCACACTGGGTGGAGCTTATCCTCCAGATCCTCCTTTCCATGGCAGCAACAATGGTGGTGGTGTTAACGGCATCTTCTATGGACTGAACTTTGGTTAGATGCCTAGCGCTTTTCCCACCTTAGCTGCTCATATCTCCCATCAGTCCTCTGAGGTTGAGGATGTCACTGTCCCATCTTACAGATGAGCAAAGTAAGGCTGCAGGTAGCATGACCTGGTGCAGGACAATTCTGTATCCTGTCAATCATGTTTTAAATAAATGCTGATTGGTGTTGTAATTAGGGGAGAGGTGCGGGTTGTGTTCCCCAACCGCCAGGCTCCCAAGCCCCCAGCCGCTGGCCCGCTCATCTACTGGTTGCTTGCACCCAAAATAACCACGTGAGGACGGTATTCATTTAAACTCTGCCTGGCTCATTATCTCTAGCCTTTTCTTGGCTAGCCCTCACATCTAAACTAACCCATTATAAAAGTCTGTATGTCACCACGAGGTGGGTGACTTACCGGACTGTCCTAAGGTACCTCCATCTCCCACGGGAGCCTCATGGTGTCTGGCTCACTTCCTCTCTTCTCCTCCCAGAACTTCCGTTCTGTCTACTCTGCCCACCTAAGGGCTGACCTATCTTATAAGCCAGGCAGCTCTTTATTCAACCAATAAGAGTAATACAAAATATAGGAGAACACTCCCACAGATTGGCCAGGCAGGAAGTATAGGCGGGAAAACCAGACAGGAAGTAGAGGTGAGAACAGGAGATTTGGGAAGCCAGGAAGCTTCCCTGGCATTCCTGCGCAGATCTCCAAGGAAGCAGCATGTGTCCCTGTCCCAGCTGAGAAAAGGTACTGGCCATGTGGCTGGCATGGATGGGAACAATGGGTTAATATAAGTTATGGGAGCTGGTAGGAAGACTGAGCAAATGGGCCAATCAGTGTATAACTTAATGTAGACTCTCTGTGTGACTTTCTTTGGGGCTTGCCGGCTATGGGGTACCGGGCGGGACAGAAACCCCAATGAGCAGGCCCCTCATGTTACAATGACCAGTGTGTGTTGGGTCCTGGGTGTGAACCCACTGACTTCTGCTCCCAGGCTCTGACCCTTAGCCACACTCTTCAGGTCTCCAAGGGCACAGGCAAGCAGCATGAGTCAGCCATCTTGGACTCTTACCTGAAGTCCATCCCCACACCAGCGTTGGAACTGTGGTCACATTGCTTCACCCGTTTAAGTCTGGCCTGCTTGCTTGTAAAAAGGGCAGAATGTGTGCATGGCCCTGGAATATATACCTCCTGATGTACATAGATTCCCTCCCCTCCATGGGATCTGCTGTGCAGAGAACGGAGTAGCAGGTCTCAATGACACCGCTCCTGAAAACCACAGCCCTGTATATTGGACAATGTGATGAGGTTCTTTACTCCCTGGTCTCTCAGACTCAGTAAGTTGTAAATCCTTACCAGTTCATCACTTCATCAGACCTGAAGCAAGAATGCACATTACATGCGTTTATTGTGCCCAGGGGAAGGGTGGGATAGTTACCTCACTCTCAGGACCTCCACCAGTGCTCTTTAACCATGGCTTCTCTTTGGCCTGGTCCTGGAGCCGGCTGAGACCTCCATCTCCAGTTCACCTCCTCCTTGGAGCTTCCTATTGATCTCATAGTCTTCCCCTCCCTAGAGCGGTGTCCTCTTGCCATGGCTAGTCCCCAGATAGCCTCAGATCAGAGCTCTGTGGTGCGCTTGTGGGTGGGGCCGAGGAGGACAGCGGCAGAGTGCAAACAACCTGGAGTCTGGAGTGAGGAAACCCACATTGGCACTTAGAGCCCTTCAACTCCCCGAGCCTCCCATTCCTTCTGCTATGGGAGTCAGACGTGAAAAGGTCCGCTTGCAAATGTCACACCAAGTGTGAACAGAAAAGAGACCTTCTCCAGTGCCTCACCCAGGAGGTGAACAATCCTCAGGAAAGGAGAGATCACGCTTTTGGTTGTTTTGTCGGTTCCATTTTGCTTTGTTTCGCCTCTATCTTTGGAGCCCCATGGCTATCCAGGTGGTACATAGATGCCACAGCCCCAGGTAGCATCTACACGTTACTGTGTTATGAGTTTGGAGTGGAGTCACGCTGATGGGCAGAAAAGGCTGATCAGAGATGCCTTCCTCCTTTCTCCCTCTCAGCCCTGATTTCTGCTTTTTAAAATTCCCATTTCATTGTGCAGCTTGAAAGAACTAGAGGATAAATGAGTCGAATTGAAACAAATACACAGCTACTTACACAGAGGAAACAGAACGGTCAGCCAATGCGCGCAGGTACGTGATGCACTCAGGCTTGGGCGCGCTTATGGGCTTTTAAGAGCTGAGAGCGATGAATAGGAAGGCAGACAGGGTAGGGCAAGGCTGCAAGCAAGGAGGTAGGAGAGGTGCTCGGAGTCATGCAGTCACCACTGTCACCAGCAATGCTCAGCACAGGCTGCAACCCCACACGCAGAACACAAGGGGGAGAGGCAGCTCCACTCAGAGCATAGAGGCTGACTCCACACCACCTCTCCCGCTCCGCTCCACACAAAGCCGGATCACCTATGGCCAACGTGGTATCAATAAAGTTTTTGTTGAAAGCTTGCTGTGGACGGTTGACTCCAGGCCTGTCTGTGCCTCTTCCTCCTTTCCTGTGAAGCAATTGGCTCCAGGGACTGAATGACTGCGAGAAAACAAATAATAGCATGGTTTCTTTCTTCTGCTTTCTTCCCAGGGGACAGAAGGGCAGAGGCAGACTGATAGAAGAAGGCTCTTACAAAGTATGAAGAAAAGATATTTTGATACACAAGCCACAGAATGGGCAGCAAAGTGGGCTAGACTCTCAGTTCCTCCATGAAGGGAAATGACTTGAAACTGGTTGAGAATTCAGGGCCTCCTGGTGCCAGTACGGTACCGCTGGAGCTTGCTTTATTTACGTGAGTGAGGATATTTATGTCATCTTTAAGCAGGCGCTCTAGATTAAAGGCTTTCAGGATCAAAGTGGCTGTGGTCAGACAAGGTCCAAGAGCCTCCTCTGAGACTAGTGGAGAGGAAGTCAGCCCACCCATGAGACTCGGGTTATGGGGAGATGTGTCTCATTAAAGTTTAAAGTAAACAAAATTAGAGTTAAAGGTACTAATTCCATGCTACAAGGCAAGGATGCATTATAAACTGATTTTTTTGATTATTCAAAAATTGCCTGAAGGGTAAGGCACAATTTGAAGCTGTAAATCCTGCCGCTGTTTTCGCAGTGGCTGGCATTTATTGAATACCTACTGCTTATGTGGCTTATTTTCGCTGTCACTATCCTGGGGCTGGAGTATGGGGAGCTTGTGAGAAACCTTGGCTGTCCTTTCATGCATGTGGGGTGCAGAGAAGATGAAATTGCTCCCCGAGGGGCAGACAGGCAGCTCCAGTTCCTCTCTAGCCCCAGCTCTCACCTACACCTACGTGCACAGACAAGGAAAGAAGAGCTAACTCGTCTGCAGGGCCTGACATCAGGCAGTTCCAGTATGGAACTGGGGCATGTCTAGTAAGGACAGAGTTGGGGCAGGGGAACCCTTACCTTCCTCAAGACAGGCCCCAGGTCCCTACGGATAGAAGAGTCCCTGTGTCTATAGCCTTGGCAGCAGAAATGAACAAATTCAGGTGTATGTCCATTGATTCATAAATTCCTATAACCTCGTGCAAGATGCAGCCCCCTATTGTCTTTTCTCATAAGGACACAGGGTAGAAATTCACACTCTAGTAAGAACACCAGATACTTCACAAGGATAAGCCAAATCAGGAAACATTAGTACCCAGAAGAGGGGAAGGATGTACTGGGGTAGACAGGGAGTGGAGGTGGAGATGGAGGTGGGGCAGCCAGCCAAGGCTCCTCTGGGAGGTGGCAGAGAGGAAACAGGCTGGCAGGCTCCTTCCAGGCAGAGGGAAATGCAGCATGAAGTGCCACAGAGCAGTTCATCAGGGCTGGCAAATAGGAAGAGCCTCTATCGGGCCCAATACAGCAGGTCTTGGATGGTTGTCTTAAGCTGCCTTTCACCACCTTCACAGGCAGCCAGCCTCACAGGGCCTCAGCCCCACAGACCCTCAAACTATGGAAGTGGCCTAGGAAGAGAAGATGGCAAGAATCTGTTTGTCTGACAAGTACAGGGTGATCCTCAGTGCCCCTGCCCCTACCCTCATCTTACTCCAGTAGATGGTGACATGGGGTTAATGACCAGAATCCCAGATTTCAGCTCCTTTTTATCCCATTAACTGGGCATTTATGGCTTGGTCAAGGCCAGTGCCAAATTGCAGCAGCAGCAGCAGCAGCAGCAGGACCAGCAACAGGAAACTTCAGGAATGAGTAAGCACAAATAACACAGAGATGTTCTATGAGTTCCTGAAGGCCACACAGCAAATCAAGCCTGCCCCAGGGTCAGCTGATCTGCAGCTGAGTCCCACGGGTCCACTCTTGCGAACAAGCTTCTGTAGTTTTACCTGGAGAACAAGCAACAATAGGCAAAATTTCAAGAAATAACTCATTAGGAGCTGCCTTATCCATTATCAGATGATGCCTTATCCATTAAGGACATTGGCTGCTCTTCCAGAAGACCCAGATTCGATTCCCAGCACCCACAGGGTGGTCCACAGATGTCTGTAACTCCAGTCCTAAGGGATCTGATGCCTTCTTCTTGCTTCCAAGGACACTAGGTATGCACACGATGCACAGACATACAAACAGGCAAAACATCCATACACATAAAAATGAATGAATCAATAAATAAAGGATTCATTAAATGCACCACTTTGCTTCATTTTCCTTCCTGCTATGTCCATCATAGAGAATTATTGCTAAAAATTCTTTGAAGAAGAAAGGAAAGAAATGAGACTCATTGCTGTAAGGGCCGTGTGCTTAGAAACTGGTCTGCAGCAGGGCCACGCCTGGGTTAACCTTTCTCACAGCAACGAGGAACTAGGAGAAGTTGTACAAGGAAGCCATGGGAGTCTGAAATAATAATTCCATCTGCATGTTAGAAAAGAATGCATTCTTTTCTAATTAGGGGTGATGGCAGTAGCAGCCAGTATCTAGTACATGTTAAGTAGCAAATTAGCTTTGGGGCTGATGGAAGGGCCCACCCTGCCTAACTCTGCCTGCCATTCTCTTTAGAGGCAAGAAGAGACTTACTCTGCCCTAGGGCCTCTGGGAAGTCACATTTAGGGCAGGCCCTAGGATCCCCAAGGTCAGAAGAAAGCCCTGCCCCCTGCCTCCTGGAACCTCAGAGCAAAAACAGAGAGAAGTTCATAAATACATCCATTTATTTGTTCTTAAGCAAATAAATAGATTTGCTGTAGCAAAACTCTGGGCACATGGGCTAATCGGGGGTTAAATTGGCTATTTTTCACATGAATTTATCAGAAAATTTTTTTATTTTTTAATGTTTAGTTGTGCAGTGCACAAAAAAAGACCATAATTATACACAATTAGGGCAGCCACTAAAAAACTGGGCCAAGTAGACCCACTCTGAACCTGATGTCTGTGCCCTCTGCATGCGCCCCAGAGCTAAGTAAAAGGTACTGGGAATCTGACGGATGTTGCAAATGTTTAACCAGCTGAATGCCACAGAAACATTTTTATGAATCAGACAATATCTCATGTTTGTGTGTAAACCACAGTATTAATTGCAAGAGTTTCTTACCAGCTAAAGAGGGCCCTTAAGAAGAGCTATGCAGGAACATTTTCTTAACCATCGTGCAGAGCTATGACAGAATGGCACAGT
The DNA here is from genome assembly GCA_028555095.1 of Dicrostonyx torquatus. Taxonomy (NCBI): domain Eukaryota; kingdom Metazoa; phylum Chordata; class Mammalia; order Rodentia; family Cricetidae; genus Dicrostonyx; species Dicrostonyx torquatus. Next base: position 1,690,428 of record JAQHUG010000114.1, read on the forward strand.
GGTATCTCTTGAAAAACACTGTCCATCTCTGACCCTTCAGTCAGAGCTAGCACCATGATGGTCTTGCACTGGTGTCGGATGCAGATCTGTGGACTGCATCTTCCAGCTCTGACTTCCTAGAGTTTGACTGTGACTGTTCTAGTTTTCAGAGGTGGGTACCATGAGCCACGTAGCCCTTCTCTCTATCTTCAGGTTCTTCAGTGAAGTGGGTCTCACGGTGCTCTTGGCGTTTGACAAATCCATGAGACAGAGCCCTGTGACTTACAATGAAAGCCATCTTTAGGGTCTTTATCCTCTGGTTCCCTCACCCACCCTAAAGCGCCTCGCCTTTTTGCAACAGTCAAGAAGACCCCGAGGTCATCTTTGGGCTGTGGACAGGAAGCAGAAGAGAACAAAGTTGTGTTTGACCTTGGCCTTTCAGCTATGCAGTGCCTGAGGCAAATCACATCTTTGAGAGCTTTAAATGGTTCCCCAGTCACCTGGAAGAGAACACTAGCATCAACAAAGCACCTTCTTCCAGCATTCATCAAGAGCGTTAATTGCTAGGTGTCTAAATTGTACAAACAGGCTTCAGAACTTTTTCTCCTTTCCGTTGCCATTCTAGAGCCCCACCATTGCTTAGGAGGGAAGTGAAAGTTCAGAAACGTTTAGGCACTTTCTCCAAGGTCACAGTGCAGAAGGTGTCAGAGATGGGAGATGCAAACTGAGGTGTGTGGGACTGCACCACAGCGCCCTGCCATGCCATGCCATGCTTGTGAGCCTCCAGTAGGGAGGTGACGGAGTGGTGAGTGGGTTTATGTGGAAGAACAGTAATGAGATCGACTCCAGGATCCATCTCTGCACACATGAGAAGATAGCATGTCCGGACAGAAGGATACTGACTCCAGGAAAGGAAGGGGGTTGACAGAGCATAGCATAGGCAATGGTTGGTGGCTAGGGGACAGAATGCAGTGGAAATTATATTCAATGGTTTCCAGCTGGACACAGCTGAAATTTGGAGTATGCCATCAGAACTGTGACATGGAGACCCATTTGCCTGTTGCTGCTTTCATATCCCTGAGCCTTGAGGTGGGACACGTATTTCATTAATAGTAGAACATGTATTTCATTCATCTTGTTTTCTCCAAACCAACACAGCTTCTGGAATGGAGCTAAAGGGGAACACACTTACTTATTAGACTGATGAGTCCCAGGTTGGTGAGATGAATCAGCGAGTCTTCTTTTTAAGAACCTCTGACTATGACCAAAGGGCAGCATGGGTATCATTTGACCCAGAGAAGGCAGGGAAAGGATCCACACATGTGAGGGAATGGTCTGCCTGTAAGACACAGAAAGAAAACGTGGAGGTGAATCCCTTCCTAAATTTGAGGTGGAGAAATTGAGATCTGCTTTTAAAACCTGTTTCAGAGGTGAACACACCCAGGATGAAAGTCTCAGCTCCCATCTCACTGACTGTGTGATTTGGTTGCACCAGGTCATTGTTGCAGGCCTGCGTTCCCTCTTCAGTAGGATGAGAATAAAATCCAGAACATTCACCTGCCAAGATAGTTGAGAGGGGCATGTGGGCCAATACAGCACCTCACACAGGTCCTGAGGCATGGAAAATTTGGACTGGTTTTGGTCTTCCTGGTTTACAAGCCTGTGTCCTGTTGAGACTAGGACTCTGGGCTAGCAAAGGCATTAGGCCTCTCTGTCTTTCAAGTCATCCTGATTGATAAACTGCCAAGGCCATGCCCCATGTGTCACCTCAGAGTGCTTTCTGGGAACTATCTCCGTGGGTCTGGCTTAGCAGGAGACTAGATGGAGCAGGAGGACATGGCAGACTGGCCATCAGCCTAAAAGAACATGATCTAAGCTGCCCTCTTCTCCACCTTCTTAAGCCTGGCATGCCCTGGAGACACCGGCTTGGCTCTCCAAGACACTTGCCTCCATGTGGCTCTATCCCAGCTTGGCTGAGTGACTCAGTTGGCTACTCTAACTTTCAATTCCTTTCACCCAGATGAGAATTTATCCCTGATTCAATAGAGGCCAGCCGCTTGATCCCTGGCAAGGGGAAAGCAGGCAAGCCACGCCTTTCAGTCAGCAGGGGTCTGACTTACTAGGGATTTTCAGGAAGCAGGAGGTAGGAAGCTGAGAGCCCATTCTCTCTCACCTACAGCTCCAGCTGTGAATCCATCTGGCAAACCCTGGGACAGAAGATACACACACACACACACACACACACACACACACACACACACACACACACACTCCTCTGGAACAGAATGGAATGTAGCCAGTCCTACCTGGCACCCAGCTGTCTTCCTTTGTTAAACACAAAAAGTCCTGACAGCCATATGGGGGTGGGGGTACTTGTTGCTCTTCCGCTGGGGCTGCCAGAGGCACACTGATCTTTCAATCTCTAGAAGAGCTTCTCTCAGCTTTTCTGGAGTATCCCCATCCAACCTGCCGCAGAGACCCTGTGGTTTTAAATCACTCCCTTCGTTTTCAGCATCTCTCCCGTGGGGTCTCCCGTGGATGTGACCTCGGAACTCACATTGATGTAAAGAAACCTTGCCAGCATCTCACACGCCACACACGCAGTTAAGTATACACTTTCCTGCCATTCATGGGGGAAGGGAGTAGAGTTCTCCTTCCTCTGGGAGTGGCTTCCTACCTGGAGTAGAAGACCCCAGCAGCTCCTAAAAAAAAAAAAAAAAAAGAAAGAAAGAAAGAAAGAAAGAAAGAAAGAAAGAAAAGAAAAGAAAAAGGGGAAAAGGGGCTAAAAACTTTCTCCATGTCCCCAGCCCCTTGCTCCCCGCACAATCCTCCCTTCCCCTAGTAGCTTTCCGGGAGGCAGGTCAGGGGGACAAGCTCACTCTGCGCTCACGGGTCTCCCTCTCCCCTCCGGAGGCTGGGAGCACGGAGCCCACAGAAGCCCCCGCATCCCTGCTTCTCCTGTTGTAGGCGGAGCGCAGCGTCCTCTCCCAAGCAGCAGCCGCGGCCCTCAAATGGAATTCTGTCCCCAAAAGGGGGCCGGAAAAGGAGGAGAGAAGGAGGGATGGAAGCCGGCAGCGAGAAGCCGCGGCCAGGGTCCCAGACATCCATCCCCCAGGAAGAAGCTAAGCATGTAGGCTGCTAGGAAGCTGCACCGCGGCGCCCCACCGCACTGCATCAGCGTGGCTGTGCTGACATTCCCCCCATGCTTAACACGGGGCATTATGCGCTGGTTAACAGGCTCCGAGCTGCTCAGCGACTTGTTTTAAGCATTTTCTCCCTCGCTCTCGCTTTTAATCTTGTCTCTAGTGGCGTGTGTAGGGGGGAGGACTTTATTTCCATTGGCTAAGCGCTCCCTTCCCACCCACATCCCTTCCACATCACCTTGGTGTCTCCCTAAATAAAACCAGCCCTCCTTATCGCCTGGAAAAAATCAGGAGCTAGAGTTTGAATGGGTTTTATATAAACACTCACCCCTGTCAGCGTGCGGCCAGGCTCTCAGGATAAACTCCCAGTGTCTAGCCTGATGCTTGCCCGGCAATCTCTGCCTTGAACGCCAAGGTTTGAGCAGAATTCAGAGGACTGGGAACTCTTCCCTGAGATTTCATCAACCTGAAGCCAGTTGCGGAACTGCACAGGGTCCCGATGGACCTGAAGGAGAGCCCCAGCGAGGGCAGCCTGCAACCTTCCAGCATCCAGATCTTTGCCAACACCTCCACTCTCCATGGCATCCGCCACATCTTCGTGTATGGACCGCTGACCATCCGGCGTGTGCTTTGGGCAGTGGCCTTCGTGGGTTCCCTGGGCCTGCTGCTGGTTGAAAGCTCTGAAAGAGTGTCTTACTATTTCTCCTATCAGCACGTTACCAAGGTGGATGAGGTGGTGGCCCAGAGCCTGGTCTTCCCAGCTGTGACCCTCTGCAACCTCAATGGCTTCCGGTTCTCCAGGCTTACCACCAATGACCTGTACCACGCTGGAGAGTTGCTGGCCCTGCTGGATGTCAACTTGCAGATTCCTGACCCGCATCTGGCGGACCCCACAGTTCTGGAGGCCCTGCGACAGAAGGCCAACTTCAAACACTACAAACCCAAGCAGTTCAGCATGCTGGAGTTCCTGCACCGGGTAGGCCATGACCTGAAGGATATGATGCTCTATTGCAAGTTCAAGGGGCAGGAGTGTGGACATCAAGACTTCACCACCGTGAGTACTTGGTTTTCAGTTAGTTCTTGTGCTTACTCCTCCGTAGAAGTGGTGCGCCGGTGGCCTTCTGTCTGACTTGGGGTCTCTGCCATGCGGGTGAGAGGCCAGAGACCCAGCTGAAGGCCAAAGGGTAGTTGGTGAGAGGTTGTTGGATATGTTTGTAGATAAGGTTACCTGCTAGGTGAGTACTGCGGTCCTTTCAGATTGGAGACCTACAGGGGGCTTGCTGTTGGGGTGTGCTGAGTTGGGCTTACTTCCAGTCAGAGGGAAAAGGCCTGGGCTGTCCATTGTCCAGGGTGCTTGATGTCCGAGCCGTGTGACAGGAACAGCTTGTCATTGGTGAGATGGCATCCTCTCCTCTGTCTCTCTCTATCCCCTCTCCCTCTTTCCTTCTCTTTCTATGCTCGGAAGTGGCATTAGGCTCTGCATCCTGTGGGCTGGTCTGGAGCTAAAGCTGTCACAGGAGGGGGTGTGGGGCCCCAGACAGCCTGAATGACTCCCGTGGCTATGGGAGCTCACTGAGCAGGTGATGCTGCAGAGGTGTGGAAGGCTCTCTCCGTCCTTTCCTTGCCTGAATTGTGTGGAGAGGAGAGGACTCCCAGAGGGTCCATCTGGTCCTTCTGCAGGCAGGGCAAAGCCGTGAGCTGTCCATGGTGCTGGGGCAGAGAGGCGAGTCAGGGTAGAGGTTCCAATAGAGGGTGGGCAGAGATGACAGATGCGGCGAGGAGGTCCCGGAGACTGGCTTGTCTGTCTGGGAGCTTGAGCTTGAAACACGAAGGCTCGTTTTCTCTGTATACAATTGCTTCACAACGTGGGTGCAGGAGGAGGGTGTGGGGAGGGGGGGGGCGAGCAGCTGTGGGATTGGAAAGCCTGGAGGGGAGTGTGGAGCTGAGTGAAGAGGATGTGGCTCACGTTCAGGATGAGTTTGCCAGAGGGGGCTGAAAGGGAAGGATGGGAGTAGATCTGTCGCCGTTAGAGTTCTCAGCCCAATTCGTGGGCTGATAGGCAGAACTTGGTGTAACAGGTCAGACAGTAGCTGCCAACTCTTCCACACTGCCAGGCAAGTCTGGGGTATGAGGAACTGTGGGGTACACCTGCAGCCCAGCATGCCTGCTTTCCCCTACAGCTTCCTGGGGCAGAGGAAGGAAAGCTTCAGGGACCTGGAGTCTTGAGCCAAAATGCAGTGACAAGTTGGGGATGGCAGGCACAGCCGTCATCAAGGGAACTGGATTGTGTCGTCAGCACTTGTCTGGGGTGCTCTGCCTCATTAAGACATTCCCTCCCTTTCCCATAGTGCAGCCCTTCCCACCCCCCTCAGAGCCACCTGCCTCTTGCTCTGAGGTTCTCTTTCTGTTCCAGCCCGTCTCTGCCTTCAGCCTCTGCACTTGCTGTTGGCTGTCTCTCATTCTGAAAGCGCCCAGAGTGCCAGGAGCATTGCTTCTCACAGCCTGTGTGCTAGAGCTGTTTCCTGGGGGAGCCGTTTTGTATTATTATCCCTTTTAAACATTCCAAGGAAGAGAACAGCCAAACTGACAGCAGCATTTGCTAAAGATGAAGCCAGTCTGAGCTGGAGAAGGAAGCGGCCAGCCCTTCTTAAAGGAGCAAAGAGGATCCTAAAATATGTCATGCACAAATGATGTCTGAGGGGCCTTGGGGAGGGATGGGGAAAATGCTTCATTCCTGGAGGCTGAAACTATCACTGTGTTCCAACCCATGCTTTCTAGTGCCTGGCAACGCTCAGTCTCATTGCTGTACTGCGAAGCTTGAACGTGCATTCAGCTCTTCCTCTGTCTGCCTGCACACACATGGTACCCACAGACAACAGATGCAGGGTGCCTCAGGGAAGCTGTCCTGGGCAGCAGACCCCGAGACAAGTCTCTAAGCATTCTCAAAAGCATCCTCATGATGGCATGGCTGACTTGTAGCTATGCTCATGCCCAAGTTCTGTTTAGAAGCAGAGGCGTGTTGATCTCAGGCTGCTTGTTTGTATTTGGTCCATCATTTGAATTGCTGGTATCTCAAGCCACCCAAAGTCAGGTCTTAAATCCTTACCTGAGCTCCTGACCCTCTGAAACACTGAAGTTGCCTGCAGACAAGGTGACTCTCTGGTTAGTGGCATACACTAACTGTCAATCTCAGCAAATCCTCGACTCTTCTGTTTGAGTGCCCATCCTTGGATTGATCCCCTCTGTGTGTAACACCTCCAAGTGCTAAAGAGAGGGAGCCCCTTGGTGTTCTCTTCTGTCTGCTCAGGAATGTCAGAATGGCACCCATGCTAGGTGTGTATTCAGAAGCTGGTCTTCACCAATGGGTGACAATGGGCACCTATGCCAGCCTCTGTTGGGGGTAATATGATAGGGGGAACATGTTCGAGACCCCACATTGAGGAGCAAACCTCTGACACACCTTTGTGCTCTTTGGAACTTGGGTGTAGGCAAGCTTTTCCCCGGGCTCCCGCATCTGCAGTGAGCCTACTTAGTTCGCTGTTGGAGAAGCCTGTTCCCCAGTCCCCTCCCTCATTCTGGGACGGCCATCCCTCTCCAGTGGGCTTTCTTACAAGTGCTGCTGGGGGTTGTGACATACCGGGTGCCTTCTTTCTCTAAGCACCATGCCTGACTTATTAGAGAATTTAAGTGTTGAGGATGCTCTTTTTCTGAATTTGATTTTTCTATAAAGCCCAAAACATCATCTCCAGGGCAAATGCTGTAGCACACGCTCCCTTATTCCAAGTTCTTAGCTGGTGTGCAATGAAGTGTGTAATGCCCTTTAATTAGTGAATGAGCTGTGATTCTAGCAGAGTGAAAGAAGGTTGTTCATGGAGACTCAAAGTCCCCAGGAAGCCAGGTGTGGAATGCTGAGTGCCAAGTAAGCAGGCAGGCATGCTCCCTGCCTATGCAGATAAACCCTGAGCCTTCTCCCTGGAACAGTCTGACTTCAGAGAGGTCTGTGGCTTTTCTTCCATGGTAAACCATAAGAAAGATTTGATTCTGGGCCTTCTACTCAGAAGAGGTGGCCCCAGTGACCCAGAGTAGAAAGGGGATGATGTGGTAGTTGATGGGGGTTGTGACTCTGTGATCTGAGTCCAAGGCCAATGTGCTAGGCATGGGTTTAAAGTCCTGCACCATCCTTGTTTCTTTGTTCCTTGCATGCGCTCTAGATGGGTACTCACTCACCTAACCTTGGCCTTCTAACCCACAGTATTGTTGGAAGAAAAAGCATATGCGGAAGTCGTGTTTTTGCCAGCTGCATACCTATGAGCTGGGTGGGGTTCTTGGCAGTGTTTGTAACAGGGCTTTCATTGTCCTGCCTGCCTCCACTGTTTTCAGGCATCAGATGGATGAGGGCAGGGAGGAGGGAGGGTCACTCCTTTCTCTGGTGGAAACTTACCCTCCAGAGAGGGAGCTACTCGAGGGGAGGATGTCCTGTTGGAGCCTGGCTCTGACTACAGCTGCCCTGCGAATTTCCTTAATTTTCCATTAGTATGTGATAGGGCCTTATGTCGTCTCTTTGCTTAGTCACATTGGGGTTCACCTGCGTTCAGGTCCAGGAATTCGAATGATCGTTCCATTTTCACGCTTAACCTGTCCATCACTGGGAGTATTTATTTATGCTTTCAGTGTGAGATTTCTTAGGAAAGGCTTGGCTTTCTCCCCCCTCCCCCCACTGATGGATCTTACTACCCTACAGCATGCAACATTATAGTAATGGTGGAGGTGGACTCAGGAAGGTCATGTCTTTGGGATTCTTTGACAAGGCCACATAGATCTCTAACCTAGTCTAATTATACCTTACTACACAGAAGTATGCATGAGGAGCGTGGGCTTTGAGAAACAATCTGAACTAGGATTCTAACTCTGTGGTGGTGGGAACTAGCATTAGTTTGCTTGGCTCTAGTTTTCCCATCTCTGAAGTAGGACCAGTAATGCCCGAGACTCAGCTGGAGGTGGAGCTTGCTCCGCGTGGTACCCACAGGGACTGCTAACTGAACTTGAGCGGGAGTCTGGGTCTCAGAACTCACTCTTTGCAATCTCCCAGCCCATGACTGCAGCAGGGGCAGAGCATAGGCACCCACTGTGTTATCTCTGTTTCCAGGGCTCCTCTTCTTGCTCGGTACCCTGAACTTGTCTCATATGCACTGGCTTGGCCTCTATGCTGCACCTCACACTTCCCAACTTGCCTTTAAGCAGCACACCCTGCTACAGCCCCTGACATGGGTGGAATATGCTCTGGAGCACATGTAGAGTAGCTTTGCTTGTTGTGTTCCATGTTTTTATCTGTATGGTTATCCCTTTTTCTATCAAACAGGGCCTATGGTTCACCAACAATCCAAGGAGACCAAGTCTGTGCAATCACAGCCCACCTCTATCCCAGTCAGCCTGGGGCTAGTCTCAGAACAGATTCTGCAAATACTGTGTCAAGGAGAGGGTCTCACAATCCCGCCAATACCAGGCATATCCTCACTGGTTTAGCTGCTATCTATACCTGAATTTATCCATAGTCCTAGTTTATGGGCCCTTCTTACTCTATATCTTTTGTACTCTACCTAGTTGTATCTTTCAATGCTATATTACTTTCAAAAATCCAGTTTTGACATAACTGCAGCCTTCTCCCTCCACAGTGCCACCATCTAAATTCCCCCTTCCTCGTCTGTCTTCTAAGCATCACATACGTTACCTGCCTTCGGTGAAGACATGGCAAAATGCTTTCCTTCTGGGAGAAGCATGAAGTGCTGATGCTAAAAGGGACCTTGGAGATAAATGAATTCAATTCCTAAGTTTTTAAACCACTGATAGTTTTTAAATTTGTCTTCAAATTGATTAAAAATGTAGATTCTATGATGTGTAACATGATGCTATATATTCATATATATTACTTACATGTATAGTTTTATTAAGCAACTTAGTACATGCATTACCACACATACTTATCTCCTGTATGGGTGTGTGTAGGTAGGTTGGAAACACATGAAATCTAAAATCTCTCTTACTTTAAAGTATATGGTATAGTGTTATTAACTGTATCCACAGTGTCAATAAGTATCTTGAACTTACTTCTCCTGAAATGCCATGTCCTTTGATCTCCAGTCTTCCTACTTGACCATTCCAGCCTCTGGTCATCATCATCTTGCTTGGTGTCTTTGAATTTGATCTCTTTAAGAGATTCCACACATGGAGCTAGAGGGATGGATGGTTCCATGGCTAAGAACACTGGATGATCTTCCAGAGGACCCAGGTTCTATTTCCAGCACCTGCATGGTGTTTCCAACCATCCATAAGCCTAGTTCCAGAGGATCTGATGGATTCCTCTGATCTCCATGGGTACCAAGCACACATGTAGTGGTACACAGACACACATGCAGGTAAACACTCATACACATAAAAAGTAGAATGATCAGGAGTTGTAGGTCATCCTCAAATACACGTTGAGTTTGAGGCCAATCCTGGCTACATGTGACAACTGTACCCCCTCAGTGTTTTCGCTCATCTACACATTCTGAAGAGCCACAGCTTCTTAGCATGCATCTCTCAAAATGTATCCTCAAAGTCTGTATTCAGTAGGCAGACAGCCACAGATGAAAGGCTAATATGGAGTAGAATACACATCTTTCAGCCTCTCTCTTCCATACATGTACCTGGAATTTTGTTTGATCTGGTGGAGAGAGCATTTATTATTACTCTTATGCTCCCTGGTTATAAAAACAATCCACAGCCACTGAAGAAAAATTGACAATCAAGAGAAATAAGGGGGAGGAAGGAGTGAAAATTGCCACTTGCAATGTTCTGGTATTTTTGAGGATATTTCCTTACAGCCACATGATTTGTATGAATGTGTGTTTCTCTGGGCTAGTATAGTGTCTTCTATGTATATGGTACAATGTGTGCTGTGTGGTATGCACCCAATTAGTGTTGGTTTCCTATATTTTAATGCCACAGTGAACTTCAATTACTCTCCTTTGGTGGCAATGTATTGCTATTATCATGCATTTTATGGTGTGTTATCTTGGTCCCACTGTTTACTAAATGTTTGCTGGCCTATACTGGAGACCTGTTCTTGCACACCGAGTCAGAGTTCCTGAATGAAACCCACCCCTGATCCTCAGTGAGTCCCCGTTATGCCCTCCTTATACAGCTGTCTGCACTGCAAGCCTCAGCCCACAGGTGTAAGTTCTGGTTCTCTGCCACCTGTGCAGTCTGGACTTCACACCAAAATGATCTAACACAGCAGTAATGCAAATTAGATGATCTCACATATCCTTAGGAGGCTCAGCACCTGTGAGCCTTTGGCATGCCCTGGAGAGCAAGCTGGGCTGTGCTGGCCATGAGGTTTCTGTAATGCGGACCTCTGGTTCTAGCTTTCCGGTTTGGAGATTGGTAGATTGTGGGCTGTCTGGAGATAAAACTCTGGGGGCATGTTGCATCTTTTTCTGTTTTGCCGATGGGATAAGGCTGTGATTTGGAGCTGTTAGGATGACTCATACTGATGCCTTGGAGAGAAAAGCTGCACAGCTCTGATCTAATGCCCAGTAACTGCTGGGCGGATGTGTATATCTCTGCCTCCTTCCTTGGGAATTTTTCCACCTCCAGAGCTGTTTATAAAAGAGGAGTCTGGGCTCAACTGATAAAGAACTTGCCCTGTAAATCTGAGGACTCAAGTTCAAATCTCTAGAATCCACAGAAAAACCCAGGTGGGCATGAGGGCCTGTTTTGTAATCCCAGCACCCAGTAGACTAGATCCACTCTAGAGGATCTCCAGAGCAAATTGGCCAACTACACGAGTCTTATTGTGAGCTCTGAGCTCAATTGTGAGATCCTGACTCAATGAATAAGATGTAGAAAGATTACAGAAAGCTCCCAACATATGGGCCTCCATATGCATTCACACCTGTGTACAAGCACACCTGCACACAATACATGAATATACATGCAAACACACATGCATGCATGGATATACAACACATACACATGAAAGAGAGAACATGCAAGCTAGCAAAGAGCTTGTTTGCTTAGAAAACATCCCTGTCTTCTAGTTCTACAGAAAATCTTTCCCTCAATAAAGACTCAAGTTCTAAAATACTTTTTATAAACCAAACCTACTTTTGCTGCTAATTTCCATAGGAGGAGCTGAGATAGGATCCTCCCCCACTACCACCACCCCATATCCAAAACCCACTTCCTCATAGAATGAATTTGTAGCTTTTAGCATCAAGCTTGCTGCTGGAGGCGGTGCTTCTTAGAGCAGCAGCTCACGCTTCCAAGCAGCAAGCTTCTCATTCCTTTCAAAAGATTGAAACCCTGATGCTCAAGTCCGGCTTTGTGTTTTCTCAGTTTGTATGCTCGTGGTTGAAGGAGTCAGGTTGAAATATCAAGTGTGGGCAGCCAGGACATCTGACCTATGCTCTATCATAACCTGAAACTAGCAGGCTGTGTGGCTCCTGCAAATTTGAAGTTTCATATATCACACCCTTCCACGCATTTCTTTTCAAGCTAACCCTTACAGGCTTGGCTTCTGGTAGCCAGACAGCAGCTGCGGCCAACAAGCAGACATACAACACGCTGACTACTTGGTAAAGCTGAAATCCCTGGGAGAGAGCCATGTATGAAGACAGGCTTCCCCATTCTCTGATACTAGAGTATCTTTCCTTCCCGTAGTATTTCCTTTTCTAGTGCTTTAGGCATACTCTGTGAAGGTTTACTCAATGGTCGTTGAAATGAATGCTGGGAAGAAATTAAGCATGCAGCAGAGAAAGAATGTATTTGACCACCATTGATGGATAATGAGCTTCTCTGAGCCCCAGTTTCCCCATAAGTAGAATGAGTGGGCTGAACTAGGTGGTTTCCAAGGACAACTCCTTGTCCTGCATTTGTTTTACTAAAACTAAAACCTCCACTTACACCGAGACTGGGGGAAGAACTCTGATGTTACTTTTCAACCTAGTGCACTTAGCTATTGATTGGCTTGCTTTTATTTAAATCTATGCAATAGAAGCAGAAGCACACAGGTGCACAGGGCGGCTGCAGTCAGAATGAGGAGGCACCGAACCATACTCTCAGAATCCCATCTAGGAGGCCTGTGTGTCTGACTGTAGGTTTTCCAACTAACCAAGTTTCTGTTCCTTATTAGCACAGCAGGTGTGAACCTGCATCTGCTCTGGGTCTTACAGGTATGGACTGGCAGGAGTATCTTGTGTAAGTGGTCCACAGAGATTCCCTAGAAAGCTATTGTGGGCAGACCACCATGCCTTTTTTGGGTGGCCTACTATAAGCCTCCCCGCCACCTGGGGGCAGACTATGGTCAGTGACAACGTGAAGAGTGCAAAATGCCTAGTCACAGGTATCTTGCCACTCTGCAGTCCAATGGTGTAACTCATCCTCTAAGCTTCCTGTGGGGTCAGGCTAAGCATCTAGGCTCAGTTTCACCTTTCCCCATCGTCCCATCGTGCTTAGCTCTCTACCTCAGGTTTTTGTTTTTTTTTTTTCTGAGAATACTTGTCAGTAACCCACCTGCTGAAGACTCATCTCTGGCTCTGCTGGGGAACCTATAACCATGTATCCCTTACTTTGCCCTCCTTCGTTTGTTTGGTAACATGGAAATTGATCTCAGCTATGGCTTACAAAGGAAGATGCCCACACAAGCATCCTTTAAACCCCAGGCTTTCTAGATCCGTGTCTTCAATGTGGTACCTATGATGGTTTCCAAAAACCATTATTCAGACCTCAAACAAGCATCTCTGGGATTGGGCTTCACTGTTCCAGACTCTGCTGGTTTGCTCCTCTTTGGGACGGGGGAGGGTTTTCCCAGTAACAGCCCTTCCTACGGAGCTGAGCTGTCTCTGTTCTGCCAGCTGCTGTCTATCCGTATGCTGTTTTTTTCTAGTGCACATCTTCCTTGGCCCCGTGTTATCATTTTCCAGATCCCACGGTTCCCCTTGAGAGCCCCCTCCCAGCATTCCCTGACATATCTCCTTGAATGTGTCTCCACCTGGCTTCAAGGAGGAGGCTATCATCTTTGATACTAGCAGTGGGTGGAGCCTGTCTATGAAGCGGGAGGTGGTGAGGGATGGAGGCTGAGCAGGGTGATGCTACTCATATATCACAGAAGCCATGAGTGATGGAGGGGTGTATGAAAGGACTCTTACTGTTCAGACTCAAATGGGAGGCTGGTGACTCAAGGACAATGTGATTGCTGTCTCCAAACACTTAGAAAACAATCACAGAAAATGGAAACAGGACCTTCTCGGAGAGAGGCCAGAGGGCAGAGCTCAAGCTGCTGGGTGGAGGGTGGGAGTTCAGAGAGCTGGTTATCACCTGATTGGAAAGACTTATCCTGGGAGTCTAGAGCACCTTAACTCTGCCCTGCTCTGCCCCTTGGGTCTAACCAAAGCTAAGGGATCACCTCTAGGCAGGGATCGACATCCAGTAAAAGATTAGATTAATGACTTCTGATGTTACTTCCAACTGGGAGAGTATTTGATTTCTTTCTTTCCTGAATAGATAGCTGAGGTTGGGGGTAAGAGCCTTTGATGGAGGGCATCGGAAAGGAGTGCTGATGAGTGCAACTGGCAACCCAAATTACAGATCCACCCACTGCCCAATACCGTGAAGCTTTGAAGTTAAATGCCTCTGATGGATGCCAGGAAGAAGAATGGTGTCTTTTGAGATAAAAGAGTGGATTCATCCAGGGAGAACACGGAAAGAGTGGGGTGCTGGAAGCCAGCCACGGTTGTGGCGGTTAATGGACTGGCCATTTCAAAATTTGTATGTGGGGCTTATTGAGAGTCAGGTCCTGGAGTTTGTCATAGATTCTGGGCTCTAGTTCCAACCCCACTGAGGAAGGTTTGGGTCTAGTTTCACACTGAGGACTGAGGAGACTTGGAAGGTTTTGGTTTAGGTGCAATCCTGGGGTTAGGATGTTAGAAACATTCTCAGCTATAGCATCCAGGAAGGAGACTAGGCTACAAGGAGAATGCCCTGCCCAGGCACTGGTGACAGACAACCAACGGATATCCAAGCTAGGGAAGTACAGCAAGTGTCAGAGAGGCAAGGGGCTCTGGCACCCAAAACAACAGCAAAATGGGGTATTGTTGGTAATGTGACTCTAGTCACATTAACAGTGGGCAGAGTCAGGCATGTGAATGTTCAGAGAGATAGATGTGACTTTGCATGAATTATTTAGCCCTTCCAGGCTAAAATAATAATGCCTAAATAATAGCATCTCAATACTGATTCTTCACAAGCATGTTTATAGTGACCAGATGAAATAAATAAGGCTCATATTGGCTGGGTACAGAATATCTGCTTTAATGATTTCACTTACAGGGTCTCATGCAGCCTCTACCTGCTCCAGTTTCCTGTGTAGCTGACTGTGATCTTGAACTCATTGTCCTCCTATCTCTACCTACAAGGATTGAGATTAAAAACACGTTGCACCAGTCCCAGTATATGAAGTCCTAGGAATGGGACCCAGGGCGTTCTGCGTGCTAGGCAAGCATTCTGCCAACTGGGCCACGTCCTCAGGCCTGGTGCTGTTAATTTTATTATTCCTGAGACAAATGGGTGATACTGACAGGCGATCCAGGAACAGAAGGATTTGCTTTTAAATCCATATTGACAATGTAGCATTAGGAGGTCTCAGGAGAGGGTGGGGAGTGAGGCTGGGAACAAGCCAGGCACCTACCCGTTGCTGCAGTTGAGCACAAGGTAACGTGCACATGCAGACCGATGCCAAAGCCAAATTCCCTCCAATGGTCCAGCACTGTGTAGCTTATAAAATCTACTAGTGAGTGCTAGTACTTTCTGAGTGTTCCTGACACTCGTGTCAGCAGTGTAGGTGGTCAAAGCTCATCTAGTTTCCCCAGCAGCCCCATGTAGGCGGTCAAAGCTCATCTAGTTTCCCCAGCAGCCCCATGGAATACAGAGCTCTGTTAGGTTTGTTCAGTGAGGGCAGAAATGAAGTGAAAACCCCTGTTCTCTACTTAGACAGAAATGTGTGGAAGTGGGATTTGAGTGGTCTCGCTCCTGATCTCCCATGCTCTGGAAGAATCTAGCTTGCTTCTTTAGTTTGGTTGTCTGTCAGGTTGTCCTCCTTGCCAGCCTAGCCTTCTTCCAAGCTCCTATAGCTGAGAAGGTTTCTAGCACCCTAAACCCAAGAATTGTCTAAGTCGTAAACTCCCCAGTCTCTCCAGTCCCCAGCATCTGAAATTGTGGATCACGGGTTCACATGGGTTCACATATGTGAGGGTCATGAACGGTTGAGCAACAAGACTCTGGACGTACAATGACCAAACATTAATTTGAAATAAAATGTGTAACGAAACTGGGGATTTCTGGAAGTAGTTGCTGGTGTTGCATTCCACAGCTTCAGTGCAGGCGTGGTTCAGAATGCACAGCCTGTGCACACCACCGCCATAAGGTGCAAAGCCAGTGAACTCTGCTCCAGATACCCGTGCTTGGATTCCAGACTGTACTGTGAACTGTATATACGGAGTTTCTGCTCTTACAGAAATGCGATGGTTTAATTATAGAAAGTCATGACTCTTACTATTTCCCTACAGTCATTCCTCAGCATGTAAGTGTCAAATTCGTCTATCTTTGGATTCCATTGTGTTAGAATGTTTGATGTTAAAAGTTACTGTTTTGAGTTGCTAACTTGAGTTTCATTTAAAAAAAATCATGAAATGAATTTTAGCTTTGGATTAGGATGGGATTTCCAACAACTTCTGAAATGACCTTAAACTTCTGTTGTGTTTAGCTGCACATTCCAGCAAAGTAGTAGTCTCAGGGTTGATGATTGTAAAGTCAAAATATCTTCCATCAACTCTGAAAAATGTTAAAAATGCTGTGTCCCACAATTTCAAATATTCAGCCACGATTTAACTCTACCTGTAAAAATAAGCAAATGCAAACATCTCATTAGTATGCAAATTTCCATTCATCTTTAATAAATGGAAAATTACATGCACACCAAGAAATTGATATTTCTTTTTTATGATTATGAGTGTTTGCCTGTATGTATGCCTGTCTGTGCACCACATGCATGTAGTAACCATGGAGGAAAGAAGTGGGCATTGGGTCCCCCGGAAACAGTCTGACAGATGGTTGTGAGCAGGCATGTGGGAATTGAACCTGGGCCCTCTAGAACACTGAGCCATCTCTCTAGACTCCAAATAGTTGTTTTAAAATTCATTTCCTTTTCATATTTGTGAATAAATGTTTGATGAGAGTACCTACTTTTCATACCTGTGCATCTTGACTTGGGCAAAACTTTCTAGGGAGGCAAGAGTGGAGAAAGGTTAAGGAGCCCTGCCTCATGAGCTGCTGCTTGGTCCTCTCAGCAGTTCTGACAATGGAAGAGGCTGCGCTGTGTCTGTTTCACAGCTAAATACAGGCGAAGCTCGGAAAGATTCAGAGTGAAGGCCTCTCGGACAGAAGGAAGTGTGGAGGATCAGAACTCACGCTCCATGACTGCTTCTGAGGTTCCTCTGGGGAGGCACTGTGCTTCCTGGTGTTCTGTGCAGTGGTGACTGAAGGCAAGATGGCTCACCAGCAGGTCTTCAGGACAGGGGCCAAGAGCTTAGAATTTAGACTCAAAGTGCTCTGCTTTTCGGTGTCCACCTTGCCTTGGCATCTGGCATTGGAAGTAGCTGCTAAGGAAGGGGGCAGAGGCTGAGGGGTGTCCCAGCTGCGGAGCTCAGTCACCCCATGAGCCATCTGGTTCTCACAGCACCCCTTGCTCTTGGGTAGGTTAATGGAGGACACGGAGGCAGCCTTAGTGCTCTGTGGCTGAGACCCCATGAAAGGTGTGGGCTTGCAAGACAGCATCCCAGCTTCCCATGACCACTGTCTGGTTCCCACTCCAGCCTGAGAGAGATAGAGATAGAGATAGAGATAGATAGGTAGATAGATAGATAGATAGATAGATAGATAGATAGATAGATAGATAGATAGAGAACACAATACCCACAGTCGGAAGATGCTGCTTCTGATAGGAGCCAGGTCCAGCTTTTCCTCTGATGAATGTGTGGGTTACCAGAGGTGGCTGGCATGCCTTCTCATGCTGTTCCCTGGAACACAGTTGGGAGCTATGCATCCACTCTGCAGATTGCACTTCCCCCTTTCAGGGCAAGATGGGAACTGAATCCTGGAGTAGTAATTTTTGCACATCACAAGCCCCAGAGTTCTGGGAGATGGGCACAGGCCTGCGTTGATTCTGACCTTCCACCTCCTCTGCTCTGTGTGCGGGTTTTTGATCTCTTCTATCCAGGATTACACAGGGAAGGCCAAGCAGTTCCTCTGCCTCTCCTGCAGTGACTTGATTGAAATGTCCAGTCCGGGTGTGTTCAAACGGTCATATTTGCAGATGGCGGAGAGGCCATCGAACAGTTAATAAAAATATTTGGGTAACCTTAGGATTCAATGGTACGATTGCATATTAAATGGGTGAACTTGGGCAAGTGATTTAATTAGAGTTTGTGAGAGCGAAACTATCTGAACGCTATAGCATAATTGAGCTCAACCTGCCAGAGTTTCTTCTTGCTCTTTGCTTGCTCACCGTCTCCACCTACGCAGACTCTGCCTCCTAACACAGAACTGTGCATTCCTCTCTCTTCTTTCTCTTCTTTGCTTTTTTTTTTTTTTTGATCCAGGGGTTTCTCTTGGGATACTTTGCCTTGTTCTCTTGTGGTCTATTCCTGCCCCTGGCCATGGTGATTGAAGCTCCTCTCTCAGGAGCAGAGATGGTCCAGTAGGGA
Organism: Dicrostonyx torquatus; assembly: GCA_028555095.1. NCBI lineage: Eukaryota > Metazoa > Chordata > Mammalia > Rodentia > Cricetidae > Dicrostonyx > Dicrostonyx torquatus. Next base: position 1,708,351 of record JAQHUG010000114.1, read on the forward strand.
ATCTAGCATGCCTACTGCCTTAGTTTCTTTTGTAATGCTGTGATAAACTCTTCTGACAAGAGCTGTGTCAGGGAGAAGGAACTTATTTTCGTTCACAGTTCAAGGGTGTGCCCCATTCCGGCAGGGAAGTCAAGGCAGTGGAAGCTTGAAACAGCTCATCGCATGACAAGGGATGAGTGAAGAAACAGAGTGGTGAGTGCATGCTACCACTCCCTTCTCTTCCTCCATTTGTGCAGTCAGAATGCCAGCCAAGGAATGGTGTCACCCACAGTGGGCATGTCTTCTTACTTCAATGAAAGCAATCAAGATAACTTCTATAGGCCACAGGCATTGCCTCTCTCCCAAGGAACTCTTGAGTTCTGTCAGGTTGATTAGTACTGACCATCATGCCCATAATGGAACTTAAGGCATCCCAGATTCTCACTTTCTCCCTTGTACAGCCTAGCTCTGAATGATGCCCACCCCTCTTTTCTCAGAAAGGGTGGCAGATAATTGATGAAAGAGACATAACTCCAGAGGGGACAAGCAACTGTGTCTTCCAAAGTTTGGGTCAAGGCTGCCTCCCTGCCTTCCTGGAAGGATGGTTTTTCTAGAAGAACACCTCTGTCCCCTGGGCCTGCTAGCTATTTCAGGGACATTTTAAGTGGCCATTAACAAAATGTTGAATTATGGCTGCAAACCTTTGGGAGTCAAGTGACATTCATATGAATCACGAGTGAGAGCTGAACAGTCAAGGCTGCCACAATGGGCCCGGATTAAACAAACAGGGGCCGTTGTTCTTCCCAGAGCACAGAGGCAAGAAGGTCACTCCTTAGAGCCAATAAGGCAGGACACTTTAGGACACATGTCTGCTACTGCAAGGCAGACACTCTCTTTGGTTTTCAGAGAGAAACATTCCAACTTTATCTATAGAAAAATTAGCAATAATAAGGATGTACAAGGGCTTTCCCAGCCAATCTCAGAAGTTGTACATTGCCTGATGCATTGATTCATTGGCTCAGCAAGCATCTACTGATGTCCTGGGCATTGTGCTAGGCTCAGGAGAAACTGAAATGAATAATACCCTGTGTGGGGGAATTCCAGGAGCTCTCCACTGGGTGAGGGAGGCTGAACAGTAAACAAACACACTGATTTACACTGAGTAACCAAACACTGCAGAAGGTCCAGCCGCAACATAGCAGTGCAAGCTCTTAAAACTCTCAGTGGGAGACTGTTACATGATTTCTTTTCTCCTGGTATTTCCTCTTTTTTCAAACTCTTGTAACACCTGACATCACTAGCATTGCAGCTCCCGCCTTTTACCCTGAAGTCTCAGTGGTGGTGCAATCAAGCCCTTTATGGCTAAAACATCCCACTCTGGGTCCCTCACCATAGCCTTTCTTGTGTCACCTAGATTTTCATGACCTTAGCAGTTTTGCAGTTCAGAGTCACTGGCTTTGTATAGTGATCGTCAGCTTGGGTGCTTCAATGTTTCCTCCGGCTTAGACCCCAGGTTAAGATTTATTTGCTTTTGTTCTTTTGTGGTACTAGAAAGTGAGGCCACGGTCTGACACACAGCTATGCACTGAGAAACACCTCCAGCCTTCCCCAGTTAGGTATCTAGGGCTGAGATTTCAGGGAATTGAGTCCTTTTATACCCTGTCTGGGGTCATATACCTTTCATTTGTCCCAAACCTGGTAGTGCAAACTTTTGATGAAGATGTCCCGACACACAGAAAACTTCATTTTCTTCTCTTTCCCTCCCTGTTTCATCCTCTATCCACTTTTCTTGCCTGAATTATTGTGTTGATCCCCACCAGATGCTGGCCTTCTGATACCACCATCCCCTGCGTGTTTGTTAGTTGGCTTTCTGAAGTAAGAGTCATCTTTCCCCAATTTCTGTTCATTTCTTTATATCAGCATAGACTCTTAAACAAACTTCTATTTTATCCACAGGCACACTCTGTTTACGTAATTCTTTATTTGGAAACATGTTTCCTCATATTTTGAAAGCCCTTTCCACTGACCCCTGTGTCCTTCTGCTATTTCCCAGAGTTTTCTGAACATTGAGTTTCTGGCCCAGCTCTTGGTCTGGATTCATCTTTCTCATTCCTCACTCTGTGATCAGACATTATCAGCAAATTCAGGCTCTGGTCAGCAGGGGATGCTATTTAGAACCAGGATCTGGGAGCCAGGTGTGTTCATGGCTGTCTAGGGTGTTCCTGTTCCTGGGAGCCAGGTGGCAGAGCTAGGCTATTTATATCTCACTTAACACAGTTATTTATTTTTAAATCAGTGATACAAAGTATATAATTCCAGGTATTAGAGTCCTCATAAAGCTATGAACTTTATGAGCACCCACCAAAGAGACCCTTCATCCATCAACAGTCACTTCACTTCCCCAATTTCCTACAAATCCATTCTTCTAGCCCCAGGTAAATATTAGTATTTGTTCCGCAATGAAAATTTCCCCTCCAATAGAATGCTTTCTGGGATTATTTGTGTTGTAGTTACTGTCAGTATATTACTTCCTTTAAATACTAAATATTATTCTGCTCAAAGACTGCATTACATCTTACTTTGCCAGCTGTCAGTTAATGTACCCTTGAATTGTTTACCTTTTTGTTGTTGTGAATAATGTCGTCTCTCAGACCAGTTGTTATACCCAGTTATTCCACATCCTGAGTCTGCCTGACTCTTCCCGATAGTGTCACTTGTCATGTTTCTCCTTTCTCTTGTATGTCTCCCAGCGTAGGAGTTAGTGTTCAGAACTCAACCCGATTCAATTGAATGTTTATTGCAAGAGAAGACCTCAAATAACACTACAAACTTCTGACCCTACCAGACAGGAATAATGTTCCTCAGGGGACTGTCCCACTCTTAGACATGCAAGCTTTGATCACGTATCTGAGGGAGAGACTGCTAGGCCACCCACTGCATCATCACCCATCCTCACACCATCTCTCTGCATCTGATAGACGATTCTGCATGACTTCCTGTTCACGGACCATTTGCTCTAATATCGGAAACCAAAGTCAACGCTCACATTGGTGATTACAAAATAGTGATTTCCAATTCCGTCCTTCCCACTCTTATTAGCTGACATTTTTCCTAAGGGAGAGCTTCCCCTCATCAGCTGGATCAAGCATAGCTGCTCCTAAAGAAACCCTCTTCTTGCCCTTGAAATACCAGTTTCCAGGAGGCAGAGTCCCTGGTCTTGGGGTGATGATTCCTTCCCAGGTGGGCACAGAAGAAGGAAGGTATGCACTAGAGGGAGTTAAACAATGGCTGGAAAGTGAGTTTGGGTGGTAGGAGAGTGAGAGAGATCATTAGGACACCACTTTGCTGTACTCACGGCAACCACAGAATCCACACTATTCCAAAGCTGGGCTCTCTGTCTCTCACTCATGGGTCAGCCTTAGGGACCTGGCCTGGCTGCACAAGATAAGGCAGTAAGGGCTGTGGAGCACAGCTGTCACCACACTGAGCACATGGACCAAGACAGTTCCGTAAGTGTTAATTTTATAAAATAGCAATATTATTGTGTGTGTGTATACATACATGCATGTGTGAGAATGTGTGTGTGCAACAGTGCACATGTGGAGGTCAGAGGACAACTTGAGGGATTCAATTCTCTCTTTTTACCATGTGAGGACCAGGAACGAAACTCAGGTTTTCAGGCTTGGCAGCAGGCGCCTTAACCTGCTGAGCCGTTTTCCTGTCCCAAAGACCCTAATTTAATTTGTCCCTTCCTATCCTCTCACCCTACCAAGTATCTCTCCCTGATAAGGTACAATTCATGTGATACTTTTTGATGTCCCTGGTGAACTCATTCAGCAAGCCTCCTTGGAAGGATCAGAAGAACCACATGGCAAAGGATGCTCCCCTTGTGAAATCTAACTCAACCGCCGCCGTAAATGGTAGCGAATGGGAGGAACTTAGTGTGCCCTCATTTCATGTTGGCAGGGTTTAAAGCACAGTGCACAGCATTTTACTAATGTAGCCTGAAGGGACTCAGGTAGGAGTGAAGTGGGCTGTCACTCATACAGCGAGTGGGTTGGGGAAGGTACCCAGTGAGAATGGGCGCTGCTCTACCCAGGAACCTCAGCATGCCACTGTGACTCTTCTTTGCATTCCTTACTGCATAGCCCCCAAACAGAGTCTCCTTTCCACCCCTGCCTCTAACCTGCCTGCACATGGTCACTAATTATCATGCATGCTAATGAAAGCACGGAATTAACATTGGCCAAGGCTAATGATGCTTTCAGTGGGTGAATTTAAAGTTGCTTTCCTGGAAAAATACAACTCAGTTTATTTGGTAGGAAAGTGCTTGTCAACCAAATGGCACATGCTGGCCAAGGTCCCCACTGTGGGAAAGCAAGCATACACCCACAGTGAGCAGTCACAACCTGCTGTCCATTCATTGCTGTGTTCATTCATTGTCTCTTTTTGAGGGCCTGATTTATCCATGATGGATAAGGCTTATTCCATAGTTTGGTGGGATCTCATATGTTTACAGGAATATGGATATATGAACAAATACTTCTCATTGGAGCTATTGTGTGGAAGTTGTCTGATACATGCATTGGAAGGAGTATCGCAGGATGAGAGTAAGCCATGTCAAATGGGATTATTAGGATGACTGTGTGACAAAGGTGCATATTGGCTCAGCCTCCAAGAGAAGTGGACTTTTTAAAGATATATTAATGTGTGTGTGGGGGGGTGAGTCCAGTGCCCAGATGAGCTGATCCCTTGAGCTTCAGTCCCAGGCAGTTGTGAGATGTCTGACGTGGGTGCTGGGATCTGAACTTGGATCCTGTACAAGAGCAGCATGTATTTAGCATAACTGCGTAGTGGAATTTTAATGGGTGAATGGGGGTGGGGAGAGAACATCCCAGAGCCAGGGATGTGTGTCAGTGAAGGCATGAAACAGTTGACTCAGGGCATGCAGAATGTATGTAATGTATGTGTGGGGAGAGGAAGAAGCGGAAGACTGTCTGCAGGGTTAGGGCAGGAACAGGCAGTGAGGGACCCTTGGTTGAGCGAGTATTACAGGCAATGGGGAGCTATGGGGAGCTCATCATGACACAGTTTACTTTAATTGGAGTAGAGATTGATGCTCCTCTGCTTGGGAAGGGCGCAGATAAGGAAGATGCTGCAAAGGTGCAGTTTGTATCTGGTTGTTCTTCTGTAATATTTACCATTATTTAAAAAAGATCAGCTTTTGCTTTATCTCTTGCTTCTTAATCATATCTTTGTGGGGTGGCCACTGTGATGTAAGTTGTAGGATGCAGACAATTCTTCAGGCAGAGAAATTCTTCCACCATCACACACTAGAAGAATACAAGTTTAGAGGAAAGAAAATCCATTTTCTGTGATGTCCAACCTTGGCTGTATGTTAGAATCACTCGGGGAACTGTAAAACACAAGACACAACAAAAAAGCAAGCAAGCAAAACAGAGATTCTATTGCACAAGAGGTGTCTGAGCTGAAGTCTGGCCATTCAGGTAGTCCATCAGCAGTGGAACTGTTAAGCTGTGGTCTGTATGCACAAAGGAATATTGCTTAGACATAAAAAGTAAGAGTAAAATTCAATAATATGAATAAGCCTGGAGGACACAGCGCTGAGTGAAATAAGCTAGACACAGACAAACAAATGTTTTGTCACCTCACTCATATGGGGAAGCAAAAAAAAATGTTGCTCACATAACAGAGATCGGAACCATGGCTAACAGAGGCTGGTGCATAGAAGCAAGGAAGGCTAGAGAGAGAGGTTGGTTAACAGCTACGTAGTTACACAGGGAAAGTAATTTCTAGTACTTTACAGTGCAGAGGGATGACTGCAGTTGACCTTGACTTCTTGTATTTAAAAACAGCCAGGAGAGGAGATTTTGACTATGAGCAACAAACAAAACTAAAGATCAGTGTTTGAGGTGATTTGAACACTGCATGCCACATGCATGTATCAAAACACCACACTGTACCCTACAGATATCTGTGATGGTTGCATCTCAAATTTAACAACTGAAAAGCCTACCAAGTTGCTCTTGATGCTTATTCAGTGTTGAACATGATGGGCAAGAAAACCAGTTGCCCAGAAAGCTGGAAGCCAGACTCAGTTGGATTTGCTGACTGGTTTTTCACAGTGATGCTGACCCCAGACCTGGTTCTCAAACCAGGTCTTCTACCTCAAACTCATCTTCCATGCCTCTCATATTCCTGTATTCAAGGACCCAGCTTTGGGGGAAGGCTTGATGCTGGGTGACTGGCCATGAGCAGAAGACAAGGCAGTTCTTGGCTTGGTTAGCCAGGTGACACCTCACTGAAGTTTGATGGACCAAACTCAGAGAAATTATGAGATTCTGCCCTTGTAATCATGAAATCAAGGACTCTCTAATATCCTTGACAGAGAAGAACCTCAATTTCTAGCAAAGTATCTTCTGTTGTTTTGGAGCCCTGTCAAGCCTTGAAGTCTGGGACTTTGAACTTCACAGTTGCTTGTCTCTTGGGACTGACTCATGACCGCCTAGAGCGGTGCCAGTTTCTCAGGGATGACTCAAGATTGCCCAGAACTGCCTACAAGTTAGGATGCTGAGTTCTAGGTAGGATACTTTGTTGCCACAGTTACTGGCGTGTGCAGAAGCTCAAAGAGTTACCATCTAGGTCGGGAGTCAGAGTGTAGAACTAGGAGTTGAGCCTGGCTGAGGAGTGACTGTCACTTCCTGCCAAGTCTAGACCTAAGGAATCTTGGGGCCAACATGAATAGAGACTTAGCTGATTTGGTGCACAGTGTGCACCAGGCTTGAGAAAATGCTTAGGTAACTCACTGACCTCCAACTTCTCCTCAGTGGACTCAAGGTAGAGCCCCATGCTAAGTTCCATGACACTCGGGGACCAGGTAATCCTGTCTTTTTCTGCACTGTCTTTGTCGTGATTACTCTCACACTTCTCTCTCCTCTCCCCCACCCGTCATCCCTTTACCTATCAGACACAGGCCATGTAACTTGGCTTACCAGGCCTGGAAAGAGAACATGGTGGTCCCAGGATCACTCAGGCTTAGCACTTCAAGAGGGGTGACACCCCTGGGCTGGGAGGAAGACCACAGAAGGAGCTAGAGTTTTCAAATCCTAAATACAAAGGAGTCACAAATCCCAAGTCCCTGAACTCAAATAAAGCCTTGGCCCAGCGAGTGTTGCAGCGGTCTGGGCAAACCTCTCCGAGGTATCCAGTAGCATAATGTTCCCCCATCTCTGAAAGCTGCAAGGAACACCATCTTATCCCCCTCTCCCATTTCCTTGGCCCTGGCTGGGAATGGTCACCCACACTGCACATAGGAAGAAGGAACTGTTCTCATAATTAGAGAGTTAGCTCCTGGAAGCTTACTCTAACCTTCTTATCTAGGGGATTTTCCACACTGAAAATAATTTAAGGCTGGATAGTTCTTCATGATGGGTGTACTGTGCAAAACAGCATTCTTAACAGCAGCTTACGACAGTGACCTTCCCTTCCCGAAGTTCTAACTAGCAGAAATGTCTCTAGACATTTCCCAGCATCTCCTAAAGAGCAATTATCTCTGATTGTGAACCATAGGTTTATCTGTAAATTGGAGTGAAATAAACATTCTATACTGCGGGCTTGTTTTCAGATGTGAACAAGTGTGGTTTGTAGGAGAAATTACTTGGCACACAGCAGGAGGCCTTCTGATGACATCCCAAGGCCTGGAGAAGCAGCAAGTTCCCTTGGCTGACTTACAAGAACAGCTTCCCCTGCTGTGCCAAGCTTTAGGAAGCTCCGTCAGCCAGGTCGGCATAAGGCTCACTGGCACCTCTGGTGCCCCTGCCTGTAGCCACACATGTCGAAATCAACTCCTGGGCATCTGTCCCACAGCCTGGAGCCAGGGCTGCTTTCAGGGGGCGTGCACTGAGTCTCCATTCCAACTCCATGGAGCGCTGACCCTGGGCCTGCATCCAGGGCACTAGGTTTGCTCAGGAACGTGGAGAAGGGAAGAGGAAAGAGCAACCACAGTACTACCTCTACCTGCCCGGAGAAAGGCACTCCCTTGCTGAACTCATGCCATAAAAAAAGATAAGTAGAGAATAATGGAGGAGCAAGACCTTTGCAGGCAGAGAAGCTGGGTTCATATTTCTTCATTGCCTCTCAAATGAGATAGAAATAAATCATGCATAATTCTATCCCACCATATGTCTGTCAAGGGTTAGGAGGAACATTTAATTAAGTCACATCCGGGATGTCCAGCACAGGGTATAGCCTCTAAGATGCAATAAACTTTGGTAGTTCACCTCTCACAATGAAGGAAGGAGGCACATCATTAATGGAAGTGACCCCAGCCAGGCTCCTGATAGATTAGATAGATTGAGGGAGCCATGCCTGATTGCCAGAGGCCAGGCAAGCATGATCTGCTTTCTCATGAGTCTTCATGGGCTACAGGGAACATTCGTGCACACACTGCCACCCGACTTAACAGCCACAATGGCAAGAAGGCAGGTGTGAGTGCAGGTGAGGACGTTTAAGCTTGAGGAAGCTACATGCCATCAAACAATTGTGTGTGTGTGTGTGTGTGTGTGTCTACATGTGTGTGATATCCTCAGAGGCCAGAGGAGAGCATCCATCTGCTGGAGCTAGAGTCATAGGTGGGTATGAGTTGTTTGATATGAGTGCTGAAAATTGACTTGGATGTGCTCTTAATTGCTGAGCTATCTCTTCAGCCCCTACGTGACTTTCCCAAAATTACACTCTAGTGAGCGACAAAGTTAGATCCCAGCATTCCCTGGCCAGGCTTCATCTTTGTCTGGATACCTGTTGCTTGTAGAAGACACCAATGACCTTTGTTCCTTGGAGAGTACAAGATCAAACTCAAGGGAAGTGTGCTGGCTAGTTTTATGTCAGCTTGTCACAAGTTAGAGTCATTTTGGAATAGGGAACCCCAGTTGAGAAAACACTCTTGCTAGACTGGCCTAGGGGCCTTGTTTATACCTGAATCTCATGACCTTCTGGGCCTCATCTATACCTGATTCTCAACGGTGTGGCCCCTGCCACAGTTCCCAATTCTAAGTGTGATTAAAGAGTGGGTCTGGGAGGCTACGGGACTAAAGATTCTCTGTTACTTCTGTGGCATGGTGAGGGACATCTCCAAGGGGACCTGGGAGGAGGAGTCAGGTTCAGTATATGTCAATGGTGAGCCATCCCTGTCGACTCCGAGCTGCCGGGCACCATGAGGTGGCTTCCCCCAGGGACCGTGGGCAGAGCAGCAGGACTGAGTCAGGGCTTCTGCGCCCTTTCAGCCTCTAAGGCTGCTCCAGAGGCAGTCCTTTATGTGTGACTATTTATAGTCCCCTGTGCCCAGGGAAGGGAGCCTGGTGACACCATGTGATATTTGCTTCTCTGGAGCCTGGGTGGTGAGTGGAGGTTGCAGCTGACTCAGAATGGCTATTCTACACATTGCTTCCCTAGTCTCTCCCTCTGGTCCCCCACAATTCCCACTGTCAAAGTGCCCTATCCAGAACAGTCCCTACTCTGTCAGGCTTTATTTAACCAGTCAGCGATTCTCTTTTGTCTTCCCTGTCTGTGAATCCAGGCTAGGTTGCAGTGTTTTATGGGACAAGTCCCAGCTTAGGGTGTTTGCCCTACACACTCTATCCCAAAGGCTTGCTTTCTCCTGCCGACCGCACAACTCTGACTCCAGGCTCATAGTTACCGGGTGGCCTTCTTCTCTCCTTCCATCTTCACTGCGCAGAAGTCTGCTCACCCTCCCCTGTCAGTTCAGCTTCTCTCTGCAACAGCTTTCCTGGTCTCTCCACAAGCTGCTCATGGCCTGGACACCTGTTATCCTTCTATTGAGTGTCTTGACTTTTTACTTCTTAGGGCCCTGATCAGAGTGACCTTACAATGTGTTTCCTGGTAGTGCCTTCTCTCTGCACTGATTTCTTCATTCCGGTGCAGTCAGACCTTCTAGTAACAGGACTGAAATATTCTGAATTTTAAAAGCCCTGCTGGAAGTTGAATTAGGCCTGGACCATGCTCTCTGCTGACTTGACCTCACGCCCTCTCCCCAGCTTTTCTGTGGAAAAGAGGAAGAAGCCAACTGTGCCCTGAGGCTTGGAGAAGAAAGACAGTAAGGAATGTGTTGCCCTCAAAAAATTCTGGAGGCCACAGTGAGAACTGGTTTATCTGATTCATCCTTCTAATCCTTGGCTTTCCCCTACCAGTGTGAGGTAAGCAGGGCAGGGCCTGTGTTCCCTCCCTGTTTTACGGAGATGGAAACTGAGGCCCTAAGAGGCTAAAGGACTTATTGAGATTACACAGTGACATAAATAGGCCATTCCTCTCCTTGCTTCCCTTCACACTTAGCGAGGGTGGTTTGCAAGGGAAGCAGGTGGCATGTAGGAGATGGCCCTGGGCAGAAGAGTGGTGTCCAGAGAGGCTGTGTGTGTCCTGGCTTCACCTTCTGATGCCAGCCCATGGACGCCCTCTGCTGGAGGTCCCTGGGAAATCAGTAAGTGGTATTTCCCACAAGGCTGTGAATGTGGGCATATCAAAGTAGACACTTTGGTCAGAGTGTGGAAGTCTACCTTCTTCACCTAATCAGCTCTGGGGATTCAGGGATGCTAGCCACTCACAAATCAGAACCCCTAATTCCAGTTTCTCTCTCTTTTACTAACCCTCCACTTTCTCCTTTTTATTTCTTATCTTCTCTTCTTCAAACATCTATTAAGACTATATGGGCAGGAGAGATGGCTGAGGGGGTAAAAAGACTTGCTTGGCAAGCAGGAAGACCTGAGTTGAAATGCCTAGCACCATGTATCAAGATGGGCACAACTGCCTGTGCCTGTAATCCCCTACCAGTGTGGAGGTAGGGGTTCTATCCTGACAAGCTGTCTTGAAAATTAAATGAGTGAGCTCGCAGGGCACAGAGAACACACCAACAGCAGGAACTTATATAATGATGGCAACATTGCTTCTCCAGTGCCTGGCACAGGACCTTATGAACTGCATAATTACATGTGTGTATGTCTGTGTGCATGTGCTAGGGGTGGAGACCAGAAGACCCTGGGAGTTCACTGGCTAGTCAGCCTAGATGAAGCAGTCAGTTTCTGGTCTAATAAGTGCCTATCTCAAGGTAATAGACAGAGTTCTATAGAGGAAGATCAGCCATGTCTTGCTCCAGCCTCTGCATGGGCATGTGTGGGTAAGTGTGGTATACTCATATGCATGCACACTCTGCCCCCCCAGCACACACATACCAGAGATTATATGAGATATGGATGGCTCAATGGGTAAGTCACTTGTGGCACAAGTTTGGGGACCAGAGTTCAAATCCTTAAAACCCACATAAAGCCAATGCAAGTCAGTAATTCCAGCACTCTGGCAGTGAGAGAAGAAGTAGAGACAGGGGACTCTCTGGAAGCTTGTGTGCCAGGCTTTCTAGTGTATACAGTGGTAGACGGCCAAAACGCCTGTCTCAAGCAAGGGGGAAGCAGAGCATGACAGCAGAGGGTATTCTCTGACTTCCACATGTGTACCATGGTATACATGTCAATGCACGCACGCACACACACATACGCACATGCACACAGACATACACACATGTAATTATGCAGTTCATAAGGTCCTGTGCCAGGCACTGGAGAAGCAATGTTGCCATCATTATATAAGTTCCTGCTGTTGGTGTGTTCTCTGTGCCCTGCGAGCTCACTCATTTAATTTTCAAGACAGCTTGTCAAGATAGAACTATGAAAATCCCTTCTGACAGATAAAGAAATGCAGTCTCCAGAAAGGTTGAGTGACTTCCCCATGGTCATGCCCCTGGTGTGGTGCCGAGCTAGGATGCAGTCCCAGGAGATGCGACTCCTATGCACAAAGCCTGGGATGTTCAGTCTACGAAGGTTCAGTGGGCTCCAGGCTCCACTCTCCGCCCGTGGTGCATTCACTCCCAGTTTCCTTAACACAAGCCATAGGCTCCTCTCCTTGAATGACACAGGTTCTACCCATGAGTTAGGCTCTGCTTCTCTGTGGAGGACCTGAATGACCCTCAACTGCCTCTGGGAGTGGTTAGTACATGCATTCCAGTGACAGCACAGCCAAGGAGAGTTACGGGCTGGCAACACTGAGATGGGTATGTGTGGAGTCTGAGAGAGATCCATCCCCGAGTCTCGGCTGAGAGATACACCTGCACACCAAGACTTCCCCTTTTGATATTGGCCACATATGTTAAAGCAAAATCAACTTCTGCATGACTAGTTTAGGAATAAGGAGTATTATCAATCTAGAGAGGGAAGGAGAGGTTCCAAGAAACCGGAATTGGTGACTCTCTCTCTCTCTCTCTCTCTCTCTCTCTCTCTCTGTGTGTGTGTGTGTGTGTGTGTGTATGTGTGTGTGTGTGTCTAAAGACCATCTTAGCTTCCCCATTGTAGACTTCAGAACGAAGTCAGAAAGGCCAGCCAAAGGAAGAAAGAGGGGAGAGGCAGAAGGATGGCAAGAGGACACAGAGAGGCAGGGAGGCTCAGCCCTCAGACTGTCAATCTTTGTCTCTAGTTTCAGTTTCTAGTTTGGGTTCTGACTCTTCTCCCTCATCCTTCATCTTCTTGGCCTTGAAGAACGAATGCCTTTGTTGGTATAGAAGACACATCTCTTTCCTTAGTGGACCCTGGGTGGGTGTCTGTGTGCTACAACTGTGACTCCTCCCTAATGCTGCAGCTTCTCTTCGAGTGTCCTGGAGATCTCGTGAGGTACCTACTTTTCATTAATACATCACTTTCCTGATTAAACTAACCAGAGTCGATCCTGTGGAATTGGCACTGTCCCCAACACTGCATTAAGACCTTCCATTGAGCAAGGAGGCGACTGTGATGTTTCATCATTTCCACCCGCTGTGACTCAAAACCAAGACGAAATAACCTTTCTATACCGTGTAAGCTGTGTACCAACACCTGAGCTGGCCCCTCAGGATGCACTAATAAACAAGGCTGTGCCATCTAACAGACTCCACTGATGGGGCAGGCAGCGGGAGATAGTGCCATGCTGTGCCATGAGAAGGGATGACCAACACATTCAAGCCTTGTCAGGGATAATGAGGGGAAAAAAAGTGTGAGTCTATATTAGGATGCAGGGAAAGCTCCCTGGAGGAGGTAACTCTTACATGGGAAGGATATTGTAATTGCATGCAAATGAGACAAGGTGTAGGAAAAGCCCTGATGCCTGTGTGAATGGGACACATATAGAGGTATAGGGCATGACATGGGAAATGTTGGGAACCGTCAATGATTGCGTGTTGGTACCTTCTCAATCATGTGAGCCACTGATGCAAGGGCACTGTGAGATGCTTAATTCTAATTGACAACCTGATTGGAGTGGGTGGTGCCTGGGGGGGGTTAATAAAGCATGACACTGGGTTTGTCTTAGGGGTTTCTAGTGGCATATTTGAGGGCTCTGACCTGATGCATAGATGGATCCTCTGATGGGTTCATAATGCGATGACGTCAGCAGGAGGTAGTAAAGCCTAGCTGGAGGGAGTGGAACACTGAAAGGCATATCCATGGAGCCACACCTGGCCCTGACTCCTTCCCGCATTTGTTCCTTTCTCTGTCTCCCCGGTCTGCTCCTCCTTGCCCTCAGGGCCACAATGACTGGAAACTGCTGAAACCATGAGCACAGCAAATCTTCCTGCCCTTAAGATGATCTCTGGTATTAGGAAGTAAAGCCTCTGGGAAATGACTAGGGTTAGATGAGTGCCTGAGGAGAACAACATCTTTCAAGAACTAGCAAGGCTAGGAGCCCCTCCCTCTCCACAACTCGAGGACACAGTAAGAAAGCAGCCATCCATGAACTAACAAGACAGCCCTCACCAGAAACCTAGCTGTACTGGTTCTCTGATCATGGATGTCAGGCTCCAGAACTATGAAAAATGAATGTCTGTCTCTTGAGTCAACTTAGCCTGGCATTCTATTCCAGCAGTCTGGTCTGACTCTGCGCACAGCTGAGGTCGGAGAGGGCCAACCGAGCAGACTGGAGGGAGGGGACTTTGGCTACAGAACAGTAAGAGGCTCAGTTATCATCCAGAATGCAGGGAAGATCGCAAGAGGAATATAAACAGCTAGGCCGCATTAGCATCACACACCCCTGAGCAGGCTGTCCTCGGCAGTTCTAAGGAAAATGAACTGGAGGGGTGGTTTTGTAGCTGTCTGAGTTCTGAAATGCTCCTGTGCAGATCAGTGAGCCTCGGACTCATGAGGGAGCTTTTCGCCTATCTTGTAGAATATTAAATATTACAGAAACCAGAGCGCCAGTTCTGACGGAGCCTCGGCCAAGAGATAGGCACCTTTCTAGGTGTTTCCCACATGTTCATTCTTTTACCTCACCTCTGGGCCCCATTTCTCCTCATTTGCTTAGTAGTGACATGATAAACAGCCATGTCACCTGCTGTGACAATGTTTTCAAGAACGTCTTCCATGAGGGTCCCTTGTGGTGGCAGTCCGCCTCTGAGGTAAGCTAGAGCTGTTCCACTCCATAAGCAGGGAAGATGAGGCTTGTAGGAACCCTCAGACTGTTAGCAAGGCCTGCCGTTTGGACTTAGATTCTCTGGCTGCCATACAACATACTGTCTGTGTAGCCACTGTCAGAGTGCCTCAGAAATCAGAGCAAGAGCTGTATGTATGACCAAGGTAACCCTCGGGGCACATACTCCACCCAAACAACTGCCAAGCAAGAATGGTTGTAGGTGTAGGGAGCTGGATGCCATGCCCTGGAAGTCTAGGAAGAAGACTTGGGTGTGAGAACTAAGTTGAAGTAGGCATACTGACAGGGCTGAGTGCCTTCCTCCTACCTGGGCTAGGAAGGCTTTCACCATGGCTCTGGGTGATGGGGCCCATCTTTTTGGCTCCTTTCTATGACGTAAGAGCTCTTATACCTATCTCGAACCTGGCAAGCGTAGAGTCTCTCTTGCAGCTTCAGGGCTAACAAGGAGCATCACTTTCAATCAGCTGCTGTGATGACTGAGCATGCTGTCACCAGTGGGGAGGGCCATGCCCTCGGCGGTGGGGGAGGGAGTCTAGATGTTTCTCTTAGATTAAATATTCTCTGACTGCTTAGAGAATTTAGAAGTCTGGATGCCCCTGGAACTGTTAGCTGGGAGGGGTGAAGCCTGGCTCCATGAATTTTTGATGGACTTCTCCACTGAAGATATCGGTGTGCCCTTGAAGGTGGATAATTGAAATTCAGGTTTGGCTATCCTATCGTTTTGCGATATTCTTTATGAGGCTGCTTTGCGTTTCCTGGTGACTTAGTTGCAGCTTTAGTGACTCCATTATGGAGAAAGATATTGATTTGTCAGGGTGGTGTCAGAAGCGCCGGGCTGATGAAAATTGATTTATCTTTCTCTGAGCAGCTTGTGTTTTTAACTCGTCTTTGCCTCCAACAAGGTGTGGGGTGGGGGTGAGTGTGGGAGGGCGCCTCCCTTGCCAGGACTCTGTTCACCACTACACACTAAATGAGGCTCAGGTTACAGCCCCAACTCCGGCTTTCTGTTCTGTGCTCAGGAGATAAAATAATTCCTGGTTTGCTCTGCTGATGTTTATAACATTTGTGTTCATTTCTTTCTGCTTTCAACACAGATGCATGTAGCTGAGTGTGACAGATGAGGACCATAACTCCAAGGAGCAAAGGAGAGTGATCCTTTCCTTTTTTCTCCTCTGCTCTCTCCTTTCCTCTCTTTCCCTCTCTTCCCCTCCCCAAGAAACAAGTCATGTTTGAAGTAACAAGCAAAACGAGGGAGCTTTCCATCTGCTTTAGATGATTTGCCCAGAGATACTTTTAATTGTGAGAACTCATTGGCTATTGACTTGCCCCTTCATCTACTGTGACAGTACTGTGGGGTTTGCCTACCTGAACGGGACCCTCCCCTCTGCCACTTTCTAGTTGTGTGTGCTGGGGGCTTATAGTACCTCAGTGAGACATAGCTTCTTTAGCAATATCAGGAAGATAACAATGACACGGGATAATGCATGTCACCTTAGCACATCGTCTGACCTCATCCCACAGCCTCACAAACCCTTCCAGTGCCAACATCTCACATACATTAATCACAGACAGACACACATACAAGTAAATATACAGAGGCAGACATGTGGACAGATATGGAGACAGACACAGACAGATAGACAGACACAGAGAGAGAGTGAGAGGAGGGAGAAAGAGAATTATATTAAATTCTTGCTGGGTTTGGAGAGAAACAGGAGGTACAAGTAACAGGTATCAGTAGAAGAGGGAAGACTGAAGAGCCTGTGCTTGGTACTTTGGGTATGTTGAGTTCATAGCCCTGCTGCTATGACAATGGAGCCTTCTAGTAGGTAGCTATATCCTGCATGTTCCTATAACATTGTTATCTATTTCCCCATACTGTCCAAAAAAAGAAAAAGAGAGAGAGAGAGAGAGAGATTAAGAAGCTTTGTGACAAAAGCTGCCACTGCTTTGGGGACAAGAAATCACTGTTCAAGGCAGGAGACAGGTTGCCTGCCATTCCGTAGGTTGAGCCTCACCTGGAGAAGGCCTCAGGTGGGATAATGTAGGCGTTGTGGTAAAGGTAGATTACTTCCTAGTACCCACTCTCTGTCAGGCACTAAAAAGTAATCTTGGCAATCAGGTGACCAGAAGATGAGCCATCCAGATATCCTCACCTGAGGAAGCTCACAGTCATGACAGGGTTTGTGGCTGGGCAGGAGTATGTGTTTCACAGATGTTAGTAAGACAAAGGAGAGACCATGGACCAGCAGGAGGGGCAAACTGAGAAGCTGCTGCAAGAATTCTTTAGAAGGGAGTGGTGTAGGAGGCAGGGGAGAGGATCTCAAGGATCTTCATACTGAGCCTGGAAGGGTGCTGTTCAAAGAGGTTGGCTTTCGAGGCACCCAGAAAAGCTTTGGAGAGGACCTGAGGATTCTCTTGGAACCCAGATCCATGTAAGACATAAGTGCAAATGCCAAATGGCACATACACTGGCTTAGCAAGGCCAAGCTAGCAAGGCCAAGCTAGCAAGGCCGCATTCTTGCTCACATGGTCTCACAAGACACCCATGATAGTGTCATGCAGAAGAGAGTTTGTTCCCTGCCTCAGATAGGGAACCAAGGCTGGGGAGAACTTATGGCAGGTTTGGCTTATAGTAAATGGCATAGCTGGGACTCATGGTTTTAGTCTATCGTGGTGGAAAAGGCATGTCACATCATAACAACCAGGAAGCAGAGAGAGTGAGGGGGAGGGAGAGAGGGAGGAAGAGAGAGAGAGAAAATATATCTGTACTGGCAGGCTGTCTCCTTTTCTCCTTGTTCTATTGGCCCCAGAGTATGGGATGGCACCTTCCACACACAGACTTGTCCGTCTCTCTTATTTCTGAGACACCCTCATAGACACTCAGAAACATGTGCTACTGATTTCCTAGGTGCTTCGCAATCCAACCACACTGGCAATTAATAGATGTGTAATTAAACATTACACATATGAAATCTAATATTCCAGTGTGTTAATTCTTTGTCATCTTTGACGAGGAAAATCGTTCAGAAGAGGAAAACCATGGTGAGGACAAGGTCCAGACAGAGCTAGAAGGGGAGGTTTTCAAGAAATTTAGAGTTTCTATCCTGGAAGAATCTGGAACATTTGAGCTTCTTCAAGCCACACAAGGAAATGAGTGATGGAGGGAGAGCTGCAAATGGACGGATCAATAAATACCTGGGCAGTAACATGAGTCACCAGTTAATGGTTCTCATGCACTCCTTCTCCACAGAGAAGAGATGCTCAGCTTGAGGGTCTACATGGAATGGTTTGATTGGCAGCAGCTTGCAGTCACAGGAAAGGCTCCCCCAGGGATTGCATAGCTGCTTGTGGTAAGCTCCACTTGGAGTCTTCCTGACCATCCTGATTGATTGGAAAAGATGACTTCCTGTATACTGAAATTCAAACCTTAAACCTCTCTAAAGACAGGCATGGTCACTCCGTGTAGGGCAATGCATCTTCTGGTTACTTTAACAGACTGGTGTCCCAGTACAACACACAACTGTGCTCACCATTGGCAGCATAGTAGGGTGTGTGATGGTGTTCTCAAGACAGCTGAATGAGGAGAGGCCTGAAACCGAAGCAGAATGAGTGTGGCCCAGACTAAAATCCTGATTCATAAAGTGAGTGACTGCCCCAGGAGAAGGTGGTCTAACTGCTCCAAGAGGTTCATTGAAATCACACAGGTGCCCAGTTCTCCAAGACAACGATCAAAGGTTACACACTGTGCTCATTAGAGATTGTCCAGAGCAGAATCACCCAAGTTACCCCAGGAACTATTAGGTGTATTTATCTTAACTGACTTCTCTGCTTTCTAATCCTTTGGTCCTTTCCTTCCCACAATGTTCAGCCATTTCCAGCCACTTTTGTATGAGCTCTAGGAAACGGCCTTGGCTCTATCTGCATCTCTACTCTTTGGATCATGGGTTGAACCTGACGCCTACTTCTCAAGATGCCACCAAACGCTCACTGTCCGTAACAAAGAAATGTTGCAGAAGAAAGAGTTATACTAGGTAGCAGGCATCGGGTTAGTTGCAGTACGTGCTTGATTCACTTCGGGCCTTTCTCACATCTGCACAGGTGGCAACCTTGGCAGTTGGGAAGGATGCCGGAGCACACAGCAAGCAAGTGGCAGAATATCCTCTCTCTCCAGCTCCTCTGTAGCTTCTTAGCCTCGAAGAGAAGGTCTACCCTGTTTGAGAGCCTCTTCCCCATCCTTGCAGCCCTCACTCAGAGCTTCTCTGCTCAGTTTAGAGTGGGGAAGCTTTCCAGTTGGTGAATACCAGGCGGATCTCCTTTCTGCCTGGGCCAAGAGCTGATCTAGGGAACTGCTTAAAGCACAACCATGCAAAATCCTTTTCTAATCCAGAAAAAAAAACAGATTTATTTCATTCAATCCATTGCAGGCAAGAAGGAACAGGCAGCTTGGACAATTAATTGCATTGCCAATTTCATCTTGATCCGAGCACATCTGCCCATGGAGATGGTGTGTTATGAGCAGCCTCGCAATCTAACTTTGCAGGAGAATGACAAAACCCATCTGCTGGTGGCTTCTCATGTCTGCTCAGAGGTTGACATTCCTAGAAAGTGGAGGTGCTCCACAAACAGATGAAGGATGATTAAGTCCAGTACTAGAGCCCCATGGTCTTCATTTCCACACAGAGCAGCTAATGATCATTTTCTGACAGGTAGAGAAGAACAAACACACTAGCTTTCTTTGTGCCTCTGTGATGTACACATAGTGAATCTTGGAGATACTATCCTTTCTCCATCTCTCTTCCTCCATCTCCCCCACTCCCATTTTTGGGGCATGAAAGACTGGAAACTGAGTTATCCTCTGTCATCCCAACCAATAGGTCACCAGTAACTAAGTACTCACTTGGGGCCTGTAACCAAGAGCACAGAAGAAGATGTACCAGTCAAGATGCTATGGCTCCAGGTACTGTTGATAACTAGAAATCCACCAGGCTGCTTAGCCTCTGTGATCACATCTTGACTCTCTTCTTTCCCAGTCTATGTGAACCTAGATTTGATTTGGAAAGCAGAGATCTTCCAGAAAGAAAATTCCCAAGGTCAGAGAATCCAGCTGTCCATTCATAACACCAGAGAGAAACTTGTCAATGGCAACTTCTATTCTTGGTAATATTTCAATGCAAAAAATCATTTCTTAACATTCTTATCAACACCAGTTTACAGTGTCTTATGGGATGGGGGCAGTATCTTCTAAGGCTTCTGGAAGCATCACTACCCAGACGATAATAGGGTCTTATCTTTTGGATGTCTCGAAGAATAACAAATGGTTAGTTTCATATGCTGACTTCCTGAAGAACCGGGGCTGGATAGCAGCTGTATTCAGTGTTGGTGAGAGACCTGTTCTGTAGCTTCCCTGAAGCCCAGAATGATGAAGACAAGGAGCTAGTTCTCCCTATTTACCTGCCCCCGTCTGTCATGTGGATGTATGGCAGGGCTTGAGACATGGCTTCCTTCCAGCTCTGCACTGCTTCTGAAAACCCATAGGAAAGTCTCTAACTGTAAGAAGGTTGAAATAGACCATCTTATTTATTTGTTGATTTACTAACACACCTATCAAGTGTTTTTTTAATTAATTAGTCATAGTATTTGTAGGGGTACTGAATTTATTTAGCTAGCTGGCAATATAATTTTTGAAGGTTAATATTCTTTTTTATCTCTGTTAAGGCATATGAGTGTTTTGTCTACATGTATGTCAGTACAACATATGCATACCTGGTGCCCTCAGAGGCCAGAAGAGTGTGCCAGGTTCCCTGGGACTAGAAATACAGTCAGCTGTGACATATGGGTGCTGGGAAACAAACGGTGGTCCTTTGGAAGAACAGTCAGGGGTTAACAGCATCACCATTTGCACTTGAAAAAGACAAGAGGCTCAGAGAAGACACATCAAATCACTCAGCTTCCCAGACTGAGAATAAGGAAGAACATTGTTAAAATATTGATCTTTCTACTTCCAAGTATCTTATTCTTTCCACCAGGTTGCTGCCTTGTCCTCAAATACAATTTCACAGCAATTATGATTATTTGGGTAAATCCCTTTTAGTGACTAATAAATACCTTTTCGAACGGGCTTTTGTTAGTCAAGTTCCATTGAGTTTATTTTCACATGGATGTACATTCGGTAGTTTTAATCAGCACATAGAAATACTTCTGTATTCTGTTTCTGTTTAAGTTTTCATACGTGTATATACTGAGTGTATTGCTACCCACTCTGCCTTTTATGCCCCATCAGCCCCGTTATATTCCTAAACCATATTCTTTTTTCTTGACTGAATGTTTTATAACACACTTTTTTCCAATGTAGCTAAATAATCTTTAAAATTCCTTTATAAGCTGGCAAACTAATTAATTCATTGAGTTCATTTCCTAGAGCGTTTTCTCCTTATGAGCCACTCTGCCTTTGCTCACTTTTTTCTCTTATGAACAATGCAGTGATGGAGATTCTCATACACCGATTCCTGTGGCTGCGTTTCATAGGGGAGGAGACAGGAAATCCAAAACAGATGGGCTGGGTTTGAACACAAGCTCTCACTCGTAGCAATGACCCTGCATTACCAATCTGGTTTCCTTACCTGTAAAGAGGGGAACAGCAAAGTGGGCCAAAGGTTGGAAATGCAGCATTAGTAGGTGAAGGATGTGCTTTGCCCTTTGGACCATGGACTGAAGAGTCAATATGATCGATAGACTGATATACAGTAAGTTTTCCAACCGTTTTTCTGTTTGGAAAACCCTGCAAGAGAGGGTTATGCTGCTGTGGATTTTCAAGCACTGTGCCTTGGTATATTTCATGCTTGTAATTTTGAAAGGGAGATGGAACGGGGATCAAAGCCATCTCGGTAGTCTGTATGTGGGAAGATGCTTGGCTACAGGGTCACAGTAATGAGTCACAAATATTTTGAAGGGCAGACTGATTAGTGGCTATCAAACCTTACACATAATCCTTATCCGAATACTCAAATCCCCTTGAACCAAGTGGTTGATGGCATAAGAAATATCTGAGCTTGACAGGAGGACATGGTCTGACCTGAGTGTAGGTGCCTGGTAGACATGGCAAACCTTCTTAACTGATGATTTTTTTTTTTTTCATTTTTAAGGAGGACTTGTCATCTGATAAGGAGGCTTAACAAGATCCTCTCCCAAATTGGATGTGACATATGCCTGGCACTCCGGCAGCTGAGCCTTGCCTTCCCAGCCAGCTCTCTGCAGCCTCAGCCCTGGGCTTCAGGCCTCTGTTTGTCCACTGCAGATGCAGCTGCTAATCCCAGGCTAATGAGCAATCCCCAGGCAGAGCAGCATCTAGGCAGAGGCAGAGGGATTGGGAGGATTTTAGTGGGTAAAGCCAGCACAGCTAGGAGGAGCTTTGTTTCCCTGGCAACCAAATAATGCAGGGCTTTTGTTGTTGCTGCTGTTGTTGGTAGTTTTGTTTTCAGAGTTGCTCCTAGGTATGGCTTAGGCCAGTGCCCTGGGTCTTGTCTTACTCAGGTAGCTTCAGAGTAAGAACAAAGCAGTTCCAGTGGGCTGGCTGGGTGCTCCTCTTCACTGTTTCCCTTATGAACCTACATTGTAAGTTGGGGGCACCATTAGTGATAGTCTCTTCTTAGGATGTCTCTTCAAAGTTTCCTTGATTTGTCCTTTGATTTTACTTTTTGAGAAAAGACTGAGTTATATTGGAAACGATTGACCTCAAACATGATATCTTCCCAGGGACAGCTCTGAAAAACCTCAAGCTAAAATGTAAATTTTAAAAATGTTCATTACTCATATATATGCACACATGGGCACATAATATACAAGCAGGAACTAAAACATAGTCATAAATGTGTCTTATCGGGTAGATACATATGTGCACACTCACACACACATGCTTACCTACACTGAGAAATTCTTTTCCACAGATTTGTGTCTATTCTCATTCTGGCTCTGAGATCTTGAACAACCCACTTGATGTGTACGAGTTTTTGTTTCTCAACTTTAAAATAAGAGTAACGAATATGAAGGATGAGGCCTGGGTGGAGGTAGGGAGGCTTGAAAGCAAGTCCCACATGAAAGCTGCAGATCTACACAACAGCCACATTCTGCCGGAACCCTATCAGATAGCAAGCACATTGTGTATCTGTGTGCATGCATGACGTTACTAAGGGTTAGGTTTTGATCAGCAGGAACTCTCAGCCATGCTTGCTGCGCATTAATGGGCAAAACTTCTTTGATTTCTGTCATACAAGCAAGTGGTTGCATATTAATGATAAGTGAATTTGTATACTAACTTCCAGAATTTTCACACTGACTCTACCTTGATCACACATATACATGTAGACATGAATAGAAAGGTACCTTGTGTCTTTGCTGGCATGCATAAAGAGGAAAACTAAGCGGCAGTCATCAGCAGAATGCAAAAATAGACTTTGGCACAAGTCTACAGTGAACACAAACGAACTAGAGCTATATGCACCATCAATATGGACAATCCTCAAAAAGCACGAAGTTGAGCAGAAGAGAAAGAGCAAGCTTCAGAGGCTGTCAGGAAGACTAGAGAGATAAGACTCGGTTCTCCATTATCCATGAGAAATCCCCATTTGAAAGATTGAAATATAGGTTGGAAAATAGGCAAAACAAGTTGACAGCAAAAAGGATGCAAATGAAATTGCATACAATCTGGGGCTAGGGCGATGGCTCAGTTTATAAGGTACCTGATATGTAAGCATGAGGACCTAAGTTTGGATCCCAAGAATGTATGTGAAGCTGAGCACCATGGCACAAATCTGTAACCTCAGTGTTGCTAGGACAAGACAGCCAGATCCCTGGAACTCGTAAGCCAGCCAGTCTACCTCAACCAACGAACTCAAGGCTTGAAGAGACCTTGTCTCAAGCAGTATATTTACACCATGCCGAGGGGATATTGGGGAAGAGAAGGCAGGAAGAAAGTGACAGCTGGAAGATATGCTGAAAGGCTGGGGCATACCACTCCATAGTAGTCGTTAACTCACATCTGTGGCTACCTGCACTGGCTCACACAAGATAGGTCCTACCAACAGTCAGTCGTGTAAGAGGGAAGGGTTCATAGAAACATGGGATCACTGTCTTCAATGTGGACCTACTACTGAGCGCATCTAGCAGTTGGTGCCAACCCATATAAACTGACTCTGGTTAAACTTAGTGGCCCGTAAAACCAAATGTGTAGACAGGAATGTGAGGGACAGATTTGTGGGGAGGAGGGACATAGACAGTAGAGGCAGGGAGACAGCAGAGGGTAGGGGGTGAGATTGCTGAGTATGCATTATACCAACTGTCTGAGAACAAAGTTGATTAATAAAAATAATAAGGCGGATAATGATCGATGAAGACACATGACATTGACCTCTGATTTCCACATATAAACACATGCATGTGCATGCACACCCACATGAATACTTACACACACACACACACACACACACACATGCACTTTTACACTAAAATAAAAAGGCCTCCCATATAATCTTATGGGAGTAACACAAGGAGGCTAATATGACACCAGACCAAATGTATTTCAATATAAAAGGCATTAAAAATAAACTGAACATGTTTTAATGCACGGGGGTCAAAAAGTCAGGAAGACAGAATAAGTCTAAGTATGTTTGCACTTAACTGTAGGGCTTCAAAATGTGATAATAATAACAATAAAAAACTAGTGACAGTCCTTGAGGGGAAAATAGACATGCCTACAGTTACAGTGAGTTTGACAGCCTTCTTAGTCATCAATAAAACACTCTATTCTTATCAGTGAAGCAGAAGATCTGAGGACACAATGAGCTATCTTTCTCCAGCTGACTTTTGAAGAATAACCAACTCATTTCAGAAAGCACAGGCCTCTCAAGCATGCGGGGAATGTCTCCAAGATGCGTGTGCAACACGGATGCCACAAACTAGTTTTAAGACATCTTAAAACAACATAATGTAGACAGGCTTGTAGCAGGGAAGTGGGGTGTCAGAAAACAGAGGCTTGTCAGCTTAGTGTTACACAGGAAAGACAGGAGACTAGAAACAGCACAGGCAAGGTATGCACAGGAGGGAGAGCACACGGAGACATGGAAAGCAATGGTCCCCCTCCTAATTATACTCAACTTCCTAACTTTATCTCCTATTTTCTAGCTATATTTCAAGGGTTTAATTTTTGGACACACTAACAATTAAAGGTCGCTGGGCATTGTGGCACACGTCTTTAGTTTTAGCACTCGGGAGACAGAGGCAGATGGATCTCTGAGTTTAAGGCTGGCCTGGTCTACAAAGTGAGTTCTAGGACAGCTAGGGCTACACAGAGAAACCCTGTTTCAAAGAGGAAAAAAAGGAATAGAAAAGTCAATACACTTCAAAATTAAAGCAAAATAATGCAAAGGGTGCTACACTTAAAGACAGGAAAGCAAACTGAGAAGGGGATCAATCTTATTTCAAGCTAATACTATAACTAGCCTGACAGGCACAAAGGAGGGACTATTCTAAGTGCCTTTTGAACAGTGTATGGGTAACTTTGGTCTGGGACAATGTGGAGCTGTGTAAAAAGACTACTGAAAATAATTTATGAGCCCTTCCCAGCCAGTGTGCTTGACACAGTGGTACGAGTTGGGCGTTCTGAGTCTGTTCTACACGTGTTTAAAGTGAACAGAAGAAGCTGGTGTGCAAGCCTGTAAGCCTAGCACTCCAGGGATCAAAATGAGAGGGTTGAACCAGCCTCCGCCACATAGCCGGACCATGTCTCAATAAAAACAAGACATATATTGTACAAAAGGAGTCATACGTTGGTGGCCTTGGGGCTCAGGCTTCTCATTGTGGGAAGAAGGAATGCAAACATGCAGAACGGGAAAATGAAGTCATGGAAGAACCTATGGCGGGGGTTTGAGAGTGATGCTTTTGAAATAAGAATAAGTATGTTTGTATGCATGCTGCATGCCTGAGTGAGCATTCGATGGTGCTGTTGCACATATGCACATGTGGATCATGAAGATGCATATTCGTATACATGCAGAACATGCCTGCATTGCCTTGTACTATTTGCTGAAAAGGCCAAGGATGCAAATGTACCAGGAATAATAAGTAGAACTAACACTTTTATTTTTGTCCTTGCAACCATTTCTCACTTCAGCAAACAAGGACTTCTCAGAGAAATGGTTCATTCCAGGGATGGAGCTGCGTACATAAAAGATGGGCCTGGAATAACTTGTTTTGCAGAAAAAGAAATAATAACAAATAAAGACTTGCTAAAAATGGTGGGAAGGTGTCACAAGGACATAGCAGCTAGGTACAAAAGTGACAAATGACGAACTTTAAGACAATTTAAACACTAATATAGGTGAATAGTAAATGACAAACCACAGGAAAGTCAGAGTTTATGTACCAGTTCTCATACTAGATATATTTGCTGCATCATACATTAGATACAGATATAGACAACAAGATAAATGGTAGGTAGATACATATATAGATAGGTGATTGCTAAATAGATGATACAATTGATGATATATGGTAGATAATAGAAGATAGATAGATAGGATGATAGTTAACATGATAGACAATAGGTAGGTAAGTATGAAGGTGCGGGGTTGGCAGACAGACAGACAGGACTTTTGTTTGTTTGTTTGTTTTTGTTTTGTTTTTTGAGAAAGAGTTTCTCTGTAGCTTTGGAGCCTGTCCTGGAACTAGCTCTTGTAGACCAGGCTGACCTCAAACTCCCAGACATCCGCCTGCTTCTGCCTCCTAAGTGCTGGGATTAAAGGCATGTGCCACCACCGCCCAGCTCGGAAGACTTTTGTTTTATTCCTCCTTTGCAGTAGAATGTTGTATGTTGTATGTGACTGCAAACTATGGAGGAAAAGCTAGAATTTAGAAATAATTTTGGAGCTATCATGGTGAGCATGGGTTAGACAAGCATCATCAGTGGGTACTAAATCAAATAGGTGTGTGGATCTCAATGAAATATGCGTGATTTAAGTATCTCCCAAACAGTGACTATTAAGTAATAACAGAAAAATACCAGTAACTCTATACTAAGGTTATAGCACCTTGACAAATGGCTAAGTTAGCTTCTCCAGCAAGGCCAGATAGACGGATATTGTGCAACTGGAGATTGATGCTTTACCATAGTGTGTGGCCTGAACCTCATCTCAGGAATCAGAAGAAGACTAGAAAGTGGTCACTTCTAGGCTAGTTCTGTAACAACTTCTATGATAGGAAGGCTGTGTTCTTGCAAATGTTGTTCTTACAGGTGAAGCGTGCTGTGGCAATGTTCTAATTATCTAGTTATTTGATAACTGTAATGTGCAAACACTGCAGAAGAGAGATGTCACAGAGAACACACCAACAAAACTGGACAACAGTGAATAGCATGGAGGTGTAAGCTCCTAAGAGTGAAAATGGCATTTGTGACCTCAGGAAGTTTCCCCACACCCAGAATCCACTAGATGTCTGTGATGTAGGTGAGCATGACTGAATCTCAACTGCTTCAGAACACATGTGTGCAAGCACATAAAAACACACAGAGAACCCAGATAACTCAAGAAGAATCACATAATGGGAGAACTGTGCAGAGGATATCTGAGCGTTCCTCTTTATAAAATTGCATTTTCATAATTTTGTCATCAGTGTTTCCCCCCATGGGGGAGGTTGTTAGCATCGAGGGTTTGTTTACAATGAAGGGAAGGGTGTAAAAATAATGATCTAAGTTTCTATCATAAAGGCCAGAAAGAAAAATAAGCACATTAAACATAAACAGTAAGAACAAAGAGTGCTCCAAAAACTATTTAAATGAATTTCTCAGTAACTTAGGATATAAGATACATGAACAACTTAAATTGTATTTTTATATACCAGCAGAAAACAATGGAAAACTAAAATAAAAATTGTGCTCAAAATACCAAAATACAAAATACTAAGTGATAGATTTGACAAAATACACACAGATTCTCCATTTTAGAAGTCTTAAAATATTGCTGAAAAAATTTAAAGCCCTACATATAGAGATATAATATATTTTTGGACTGAGAAAATCAATGTTATACAAATGTTAAAAATTCTACAGTAATCCATAGTTCAACATAATCCAAATCATACTTTCAAAAGGCTTTAAAAACAGAAACAGATAATTCTAAAATTTACATGGACACGTAGATCTTGTAAAATAGCTGTAACAATCTTTATTTAAAAAAGAACACAGCTGAGGGCCAGCAAGATATTGCAGGAGATAAAGGCCCTTCCTGTAAGCCTGATGACCTGGGTTTACCTGAATCCCACATGGTAGGAGAGAAGGTAGGAGAGAACCAACTACCACAAGCTGTCCTGTGACCACAACACACCTACTATGGCATGTGGGTATGTGTGGGAAGAAGCCTTTCACACACGTACCATGGTTGTGTGCGTGCGTGTGTGTGCAAGTGTATGCACTCATGCATTAACATGTACATGCAGTAAATAGACAGGTGATGAATTAGATAAGATAGATAGATAGATAGATAGATAGATAGATAGATAGATAGATAGATAGATAGACAGACAGATGACAGACTTGGAAGACTCAAACTGCTTGCCTTCAAGACACAGCATAATAAAAACTGAGATAGTTTAATAGTGGCCTAAGATCAAATAAAGTTCGACATAAGGTCATGTTAGCAGGACAGAGAGTACATGAATATTTTCATATATTTATAGTGAATTTTTTTTATAAAAATAGAAAAGTAATTCAAAACAGTCTTTTGAGGAAATTATGCTGAGATAATAACCTAGATAAGAACCTGTCTGGTATGCGTGTGTGTGTGCACGTGTGTGTGTACATACACAAGTGTGCATTTGTGTGGAATCTCTGCTTTCACACCATACATTTGACTAGATGAGGCCCTTAGACATCAACGTGGAAGCTAACATTATAAAACATTGAGAAGAAAGCAAAAGAATATCTTCATGAAACAATGATTTCTAAGACAAAAATCAGTAAACATTGACAGGACAAATGAAAAGAAGTAAGATAGAATTCATAAAAATTAAATCATGCACAACTCGAGTCAACAAAGGGAATCATAAAAAAAATGTCTAGACAGATTCAGAGAAAATATGTCCCAATATATTTCTGGCCAAAGGCTTCTGTTGAGAACACATAAAGAATGCCTCTAACTCTATAACAAAATGAGAACGTGCTATAAATGAGCAAAAAATCCCATCAACTGCTTCTGGGAAGAAAGTGTCTGAAACACACATTGCTGGAGAGGACCAAAAGTGGTGCCATCTTGGAACAGCATTTGCTAATGTCTTAGGAACTTAAAATGTGCTTACTTGCCATTTGCCCCAGAAATTTCATTCCTTTTTCCAAGAAAAATGAAAATAAATATGTACAATAAGTGCCCCCACAGCCTTTGTCACAGTGACTAAGAACTGGAAAGACACGAATAGGAGGATGAATGAATGAATGAACGAACCGTGCTCAATCGTGGAATGGAATACTACTTAGCAGGGACACAGATGACTTTATACTCTAAAAGTAATACCTAGATAAAGCTACAAGGACAAGAAAGTGTCATTTAAGGTAAAAAGATCAAAACAATAGGTTTCTGGCTATGTGGGGGTGAGGACTAAAGAGGCTTTTAAGTGCCAGGCGGTGGTGGCACACGCCTTTAATCCCAGCACTCGGGAGGCAGAAGCAGGAGGATCTCTGTGAGTTCGAGGCCAGCCTGGTTTACAAGAGCTAGTTCCAGGACAGCCAAGGTTACAAGAGCTAGTTCCAGGATATCCAGGGCTGTTACGCAGAGAAACACTATCTTGACAAACAAAAACAAAAACGGAGGCTTTTAGGCAAAAGATGTTTTCTGTTGGGATGGGTGTTCTGCATCTAGACATGAGAGAGGTACAGCAGTGTCTGCTTTCCATAAAAGCAGACAGATACGATTCATGCACTTAAATTTTTGCCACATTTATTTAAACAGAACTTTAAGCTGTAATTATTGAGTGATGAGAAGTGGGGTGTGGTGTCTGTAGAAGTAAATCAAGAATGCCCATAATAGGTGATGGAACAACAGCTCAGAGGTAAGAGTGTTTCCTGCTCTATCAGAGGACCTGAGTTCAGTTTCCAGCACCCACGCGGAAGATCACAACTATCTCTAACTCCAGCTATAGAGTATCTGGCACCTTCTTCTGACCCCTGTGGCCACTGCACGTATATGATACACATACATAAATACAGGCAAACACTTGTATACATAAAATGTGCTTAAATTTTTTGTTAAGAATCCCCACAATTGGTAGACCTAGAGGCATAGGCATGTGGGAATTCATTCTGTTATTTTGTTGACTTTATATACACTTGAATTTTCTCATAAAATTCTACCTGAAGAGCAGAAAACTGCAGAAGTCATACAGTCTGGTATCATGTATATTAAGTTTGAAGGCATGGATGTAGAAATATATCTGATGTATTAGTATACACTTGTACAGTCAAGAAGACATGGAAATTATAAATAGTATGTTTGATGTTAGTATCAACCACTGGATTGTGCAAAAGGAAAGGTTCAAAGGTCTTCATGCTACTTGCATTAAAAACTATCCCTCTACATTTTCAGTCTGAAATATTTCAGTAAAGGTGTGGGAGCCATCCAAGATCCAGGTGCGTGCTCTATGTTGAGAGGGGAGAATGCTGTGTCTGTTACTGCAGAGGTGCAAATGCAATCCTTGTTGCCCTGCAAGGTGACTCTTCTGCAAAATGAAAAACACAGTTAGTACTGTTATTGGGTAGATTTGAGGTGCCCCAAGGCCCATAGGTAGTACTGTTATTGGGTAGATTTGGGTTACCTGCAAGGCCCATAGGTAGTGCCGTAATTGGGTAGATATGGGGTATTCCTAAGGCCCATAGGTAGTACCATTATTGGGTAGATTTGGAGTCCTCCCAAGGCCCATCTGTTAGAGGCCTGAACACCAGCACAACACTCTCAGGAAGCTGTGGAAACTTTAAGAGGCTATGTCTGGTGGGAGATCTTCATGTCATTGGGTCCCTCAGGTCCCTGTTTTTGCTTCTGGTCATGAAGTGGTCTTGCTCACTGAGGACTCCTCTTGTGTTGTGCTACAACTAGAACAACCAACCCACGGGCCAAAACTAAAAGTGAAAGTCCATGGCCTTGCATGGCAGAATGTACTTCAAACATGCCTGTAAGGCTGATTATTGTATAAAAGGCTGGACAGTCCCTCTCGGGGGACATCCAGATGATGTTTGGGATGTTTTAATAGGTGATAACAAGAGCCTGCTTGGGTTGTCTTCCAAAACTGCTCATCAGAATTAACAGTTAATTCTAACACCAACGGCACAACATAAGTTCTGGTATTATTGGCTCACTTGGACGATCAATGAAAATGAAGGTCATAAAAGTTACTTGCTCAAGGTCATACCAATAATGCTGGAAGATGAGGAATGCGGCCCTATAGCTCATATATTTGACTCCAAGATCCCACAGTATTTTAGGATGAAGCAAACTTATAATAAGGTCTCAGAGGCGGGGGTACACATGGCTCCCTAAGGAAATGTGGGTGAACTCAGCAGTGCCCACTCTCAGGGAAAAAAATTCCAGGTAGAGGGAGCAGCAGGCAGAATATGTTTCAAAGGGATCATGTGTTCTCAGCTTCAGGGATATCTGAACCCTCACCCTTCTTTGGGATGAGAGTCAGCTCTTCGGTGACCCCTGTGGTGTCTCTGTGTATAAGCATCTCTTCTAGGCTCTCAGTCATCCAGAGGGCTGGAAGCTTTTCTGGGCTGAGGTTGACAGTCTGGAGATGACTGAGCTGGATAAACAGAGCCTGCCCTGCTCCTGTTGCCAAGCAGAATGAATACAATGTGTTTTAATAATGAATGAGTGATTAATAGCAACTGCTTTGAAGAATTACGATGTGACGGGCCTGACTGTGCAATGGAGCTGGGTATAAATGAGGCTGGAATGCAGAATCGGGACGTTAGCATCTGTTACCAGTTGCGTTATAAACCAGGCTCCATAATGCCGCTTATCCACACCTCCCTGACATGTTATTATAACACCTCTCTGGAGGATGGATTAGGGGGAAATGTAATACTTATTAATCACCAATTGACATTAAAAAAAGAAGAACAAGAATGTTAGATTAAGGTACTGTCAGCCATGTCTTTTCTCTCTCTTGCTGCCTTCAATTCCAGTCTCTTCGGTAGCTGGTAAGAACAGTGTGCCTCCTGCTCTAAGGTTTAAAGAGTGTGGTCTGGTTAGAGATTAGCCTTGTGCAGCAAATCGTCATATGTGAGAGTGTGAATTTGTTCAACCTTCCCATCACTTCCTTTAAAAGCACTGATAAGTGTGTGTGTGTGTGTGTGTGTGTGTGTGTGTGTGGTATATGCACACTTGTTTGTGTGGGTACATATGTCCTTGTGTACAAGGTTATATGTAGCAACTAGAGGAGAATGTCCAGTCTCAGCCTAATTCCTTTGAGACAGGTTCTTTCACCGAACGAGGGGCTAGGCCAACAAGCCCTAGTGATCCTTCCTACTCCACCCTACACAGCACTGGGGTAACTGGCCCAAGGGTCCAGGCCCATTTTTTTACATGAATTCTGGGAATTTGAACTCAGGTACTCATGCTTACTCAGCAAATACTCTTACCTTTTCCCCAGTTCTCTCATCCTGTGAAACCATGCCACTCACATGACCCACCTGTGTGGACTCGCTGTGACCTGCCAGTCACTCTCACCATTCCCCCTCCCTGCCTGCACGCTCTGGGCACAGCTTTCTGGAATAGCCTCTCCTTCTTCCAATGGGATAATCCCATCCTCTCCATCTCAGGCTAGTGTCACCCTCCACACACATTGTCATCCGACTCCATTAGAGTTTGTCACATGGTAGATATGGAAATGTCCCATTTGTTCTCTTCCCCGTCAGCCCAGAGCCCCTGCAGTTTGTCTCATACATGTTTGTGCTCCATGAAAAGCGCCTAAAATGGGATGTGGAACAGGTGTTTTCCGACAGAAAAAAAAATGGATGCTGGGGTGATGGAAACCAAACTTCATGGACAAACAGTGTGTAATTTCCTAATAGGAAGAATTCCTTCTATTCCATCCTGCTGCCTTTCTTATGCAGCAATCTCTGCTAAGGCTGCAATGGTCCATCTCCTAGGGAAGTTCCTTACGACAGAAAGTTAGCAACTCAGAATAGCTTCAGGAAGTCCCCCCAAACCGACCAGATTCATAGTCCCCCTCCCCAAATTAAACAGTAAAGACTGCCCAGGGCCACTCTCAGGCAGGCCAACTGCTTAGAAGGAGCAGAGGCCAGCAGAGCTCCCCACAAGAGGTTTAGATCAATTGATCAGCTGGAAAGGACACACTCCAATTTGTTGAGCAGTCTGCAGACTGTGCAGTGGCTCTGTGTTTCCAGTTTTTGTGAGTTGTCAACCATGTTGGGTGAGCTTTGGTCATTCCTGTTCCTGTAAGTAACCCCTCACCCATATCCCTGCAAACAAATTTCTCAATAAAACCCACGTTCACCATCTTGGACTTTGTTGTTCGTCTTGGGTTCCCTATCTGGAGTGAGTCTTTGTTTCTGTGGAGCTGGCATTGGCTAGGAAATGTCAGCAGTTTGTTTGCGGGTTGTCCCAGGGTCCCTCTCCATCAATCTTTAAGGAAACCCCAGGCATGCATCCCAGGCAAAGTCACAGGATTTCTGATTCTAAGCTACCTGTTTTTCACCTTCTCTCTAGTTGCTCCCACTCAGTTGGGAATTTACCCTTCCTGCCTGAACCACTATGCATCCATTTAATAAGGTCAAGTTTCTTTTCTCTGCAACCTTTCCTAACATCACCAGGTGCCTAGCCATCAAGCTCTCTGGAGACAGAGAGGTAAAGAAGCCCCTGGGGGTTGTTTCCCAAGCTCTGATGCACAGCCATGCCTGGCTACCCTCCTTGTGTCTGGTCCCACCTCTTTCTCCTGGCTAGACTGTGAATTCCTCAAAGGCAGTCACGTCAAGTGCAACTATGGTTTATCTTCAGTAATGGACAGGTGTTTGACTTCCAGAAAACATACAGCATTTCTTTTGGGGAGTAAAGCAATGTATGAACATGGCATAGAGGAGAGAGCTCCTCATATGGACATATCCCATCACTTCTGCTTCCTGCTCACTTACAAAAGCACCTCCAGATTAGTGGGTGAGCACAGGACTACCACCATTAGAAGGGACTGAGTTGGCAAATTAGTCACAGGGTCTCAGATTCCTGACTTATAAAAGAGAACTGAAAACAATGCCTGCTCCATGCAGTTTGGGGGAGCATAAAAGCAGATGCACAGTGTATTGACTTCTTAGAGTGTCCATACCAACGAGTATTTTTAAGTAACAGAAACAGGCTCTGGAGGCTACAAGCCTGAAGTCAAGGTATCAGCAGGGCCATGATCCCTCTAATGCCTTCTGGGAACTGCTCATTTATGGTCTCTTCCGATTTCTAGTTGCCTCAGGCATTTGCTCCCTTGTGGTTGGTTCTCTCTAGTCTTTGCTTTGGTTTCATGTGCCTATTTTCACCCACACAAGATTCTAGAGCACAGACTTCTCCATTCCCATCTTATCTTCATTTAATTCACATCTACAATGACCGTGTTTCCAAAGGCCATTCTAAGCTCTAGTGGGCAGAGACTCAGACTTCAACCTGTCTGTCTGCAGGGCACAGTTTAACCCAGTGCACAGAGTGTGTGCTGGTAATTCTTCATTCATTCACCCCACCGTCCTGGATCCTCCATCATACCAACCCAACCTATCCATCTACCGTCCGGTCTTTTATCCCTGATTAGTGTGTCTTTTTAAGACAGTTTGCCATCCTTTTCTGACCATTCTGGGGACTTTTGAACATGAGGAGGTAAAAGGTGTCCTTACAAAAGGCCTGAGGTCTGTGGGTGTTTTAGTAACAAAGAAGTAGGATGTGTCGGTTGCATTTTGCTGCAGCCACTCTATAATCTCTAAGGTCCTCCCACCTGGTACTTAGAGAGGTGCTTACTATTCTCACTGGAGATAACCTCATCCCATATGAACTACCAAGAAAAAATGATCCTGAGGAGTAGGCATGAGGTGTGGAGGCATTTCTTTTCATCTTGACAGCTGCCACCCTGTGTGAGGTCACCAGGGTCTCTCAGCTGAGTGGCGGCAACTGACTTGCCTCCTTTTAAAATTTTAATTTTAACATTTATTTATTTATTTGATAGTCCTGAGGTTTGAACCAAAGGCATTCATACTACGTAAGTACTCGGTATGATGCTACATTCCCTGCCCTTAAATTTCTTTTTAATCACAAGGCTTCTCTTTGTAACCCATCCTGGCTTCTAACTTTCAATTCTCCTGTCTCAGTCTCTAAGCATGGGATGAGATTACAGGTATGCAACACCCCATTCAGATACATGGCTCCTCTTAAATCCCTTTTCTATACTGGGAACAGAGGGACCTTTTCACAGCACAACTGTGATAGAGGTGTATTCATGACTTTCCTCTGTCCTCAAACATGGATGACGACAGAATCCTATTCAAGTTGGCCCTGAACGTCCCATGTCTGTTCTGTCTTATCTGCCCTGACTGCTAACACGAAGTTTAGCAGTCTGTACACTTCTTGTAGTCTTCTTAAGGTCCTGAGTGTTCATTTATAATCTATTCTCTCATGCTTATCTGACATCTTTTCCTCCTCCATGCTTCCTTTCTTTTGAAGGGGAAGCTCATGGAGCTCATGCTTGATACTCGCCACTGAACTTCATCTGTGGCCCCTCTGCCTACATTCCTCAACTTCTTTACTGGGATCATTTCTACAAATCCATCTTGGCACAGCTTGGAGGTCACTTCCTCTGAGAAGCCCTCCCAGAATCACCAAGGCTAACCCAAGCGTCTTTACATGCTTTTGTTAGGGCTGGCTGACACTTTCAGCTTCGCTAGCATGAGAATTGCTGGCTGGTTACATGTGGAAAGTCAAATGAATGCTGTTGAAAGAGACACCGAGTCAGAAAAGTCATACTTACATTCTAGATTTTCCATGTATTCTGGTTTGACCTTGGAGAAGACAACTAAATTTTGCCCTGAGCTTCAGCTTGCTCATGTACAAAATGAGGTTGGTAATACGAGGAAGGTAATACACCTTGAGTGCAGGCAGTGAGGATGCGAACGAGCACAGTATCCTTCCTGAAGAAGTAGCAGATGCTTAGGTGCCATCAGCTCCCTTTCTCACCTCCCCTGAACCAGCCCTCCCCACCTCCAGCTGTGCACTATTTGTGTTTTTCTCTTATGGCTGTGTCTTCTTTGCTCCCTTCTCCTGGGCTCTTCCTTTGCTTAGATCCCACTGATAAAGCATCATGGAAAACTAATTAATATTTTGGAGATGAAGGATGTAGTGCTGCCAACCCTGGCTCTCTGCTGAGTGCAGAGCAATTACAATGAAACCTACCAGCTTGGCTGTTCAGGAGGAAAAGGATTTATTTATCAACTAGAGGGAATACAAAGCCTTTATAATGCAGCCACCAGCTTGCCTTTGATGGCTTTGCTAGCTTCCAACCCCAGGTGTTTCTAAAAGAGGCCAAGGGGAGAGTGGCCTTGCTCTTAGGAGAATGGCAGCATCTAGTCCCCAAACTCAAGTCCATGTAGTCATGGGGGGAGATCATGGAGGGGGCCCAGAATTCTGTCCATCTGGCCACATCTTAATGCTCACCCCCAATAGCTTCCCTTGTGGGGACCTAAAGTTTGGTTATTTTGATATAAAGAGCACCCAATTAGGAACCAGAGACTGGTGGGACTAGAAGAACCAGGAAAGCATCCTATTTGATAGTTTCATGGACCGCACACCATAGATCATACCCAGGACTCCCAAACGTGCTGGATTCCTGTGTGTCTCCAGGAAGATCATTCCTGGTTCCCAGTGCACATTGTTGCTAAAATCCATCACATGATCTTTGTATGGAGCCATGAACCTTGGCACATTCCATCCATGAGGCCCTCCAAAATAGAGATGCTATGATTTTTCTTCTCTTGTATTTACCCAGTCTAGAAAGAGATTGTGTGTGTAGTAGTAGGCTAATAATACATATACAATGACACACAAATTTTCTCAAATTTGCCTTGAGCTGAATAGGCTCAGTGAAGAAATACCAGTGACACAGACTTGAACTTGTGGACTTTGGAGAACACTGTCACGGTGACGTATAATCACCTTTAGATGCTTTAGGCTGAACAACTGCTTCATGAAGCCCAGAGACTTGAATGTTGCTATTCCCAAGCTGGTCACCCTGGCCTTACAGGGCAGCATCTTCACTATGTAATAGTGTGCCTCAGTTTCACCATCTTTACCTGCTCAAATTGCACATCATGAGGACCAGAAACCCAGGGAGGAATCAGGGTCACTCGGTGGCTCCACATGTTTGCTTGAGACTCAGCTTCCTGGCTATGAGTCTAGAAGCCCTACCCTCTTGAGTTGAGGCTCTGACTCAGTCAAGGGCAGCATGGGCTGGGTCTAGTTGCCAGCTCTGATTGGCACCCAGTGACTGTTAGCAACTGCTCTGCTAACAGATGAGGCTAAGGGAGCGGAGGGCTGGAGTTAGCGAAGAGGCGGTGGCATGATTGATCCCAAGGCTTTTACTGTGTGCTCAGGGATTTTTATTCTGCTTGTGGTTTAGAGTCTACTTCCTGACCCTGCTGTTTGACCCGCAGTTTCCCGTGTCTGCATCTCAGCGTCTGCTCTCTCCCCACAGTCGCTGACAGTTCTCTTCCCTTGTTCCCTCTTTTGTTGAGAGCCCTTTGTGGTTTGTTCGTCCTCCTCCTGTCAATACGTTCCCTGGAGCACAGCACTGCCATCAGATGATTCAACTAAAGTGTGTGCTGTATACAAGCATTGGCCTCAGCAGGGGGAGGGAATAGATTCTCCATGCCCTCTACAGGCTGAAGGCTCCAGAGAGTCCTAATAAAACTGCACCAGGCCGGACAAGGCCAGTTGGCTTCCTCAGCTGCCCTTAAGTGGCTGAAAGTCTAGGGGCTTCTTCCTGTAGGGACTGGGTGCCTTGACCTTCCAGGAAGGACTTCATCCAGTGGATAAGAGGCAGCTCTCGACTGTCAGAAGGCCCAACATCCACAGAATGCTGTGGACCCATAGATAGGGTCTTGTGGACACTCAGATAAAGACAGACTCAAGTTAAGTGTGTGAATCATCCTGTTGATCTGGGCTACTTCTCCACAGAGCATTGATTCAGGCATGCATTGAGCCAGAACCTATTTGTCTGCTTGGGAGGTGACCTAGGAGTTTGACCATTTTGAGTTAAGACTCCGATTTAGTGAAAGAAAGCATAGGCTGCCTTATGTATTTGTCATCATGCAGTGTATCAGCTCTGCACCTGGGCTGGGCCTTGAGAAGCTGAGGGGTACTGTCTCTTGTAGTACAGGCCTAGTCCCAGCATTGTGCCTGCCACATAAAATGCCATAGCACGGAAGAAGTCAGCCTCTTGGCACTTCCAGTCTAGCCGTGAAAAGGCTAGAAAGAAGCTAGTCCCGCTAGGTGGGGCTGGAGTGGGTCTGGGATGGGTCTGGAGTGGGTCTGGGGTAGGGTTGGGGTGGGTCTGGGGTGGAGACAGGAATGGGTCTGGGGTGGGGACTGGGACCGCCTGCCTGAAGCCAGAGGACAATGAAAGCTCTTACAGGGACTCACAAGGATAAAGTGGAGGCAGCAGTTCCCTCAAGTTCAAGGAAATAAGGATCAATAAGGCAACAAGGGTCTAAACACAGACCCCAGAGCGGCTTGGGTAAAGGCCATGGAGAGTTAGAAACTGAAGTTGAAGGAGTAGAGGGCAGAGCAAATGGCAGCAGCTTTTTGTTGTGTGGAGTCAGGCTGGGAAGCATGCACAGCCGCCATCTCTAAGAGAAAAACTTTGTAGAGGGGGCGGGTAAGAAAGAAATGGTTTCTATCATGTATGAATGCGAATGGATATATAAATTGTGGTGCATCCGAATAATAAGTTTTAGCAGAAAAGCCACAGAGCAGAGCCACATATGTCAACATGGATAAATCACACCGGCATAATGCTGGGGGAGGGTGGGAAAGCCGAAATCTAGAAAGCTTCTTTTATAGTGCAATTGATAGGATGCTTAAAAACATGCAAAACAATTCCACATATTGTTCAGGAACAAATAAATATGCAGTAAATGTGTAATGTAATTTATGTGAGCAATAAAGTCTAAATTCTGGGTTGTGATGGCTTCTGTGGGAAGGGGTGTTCATGAGGAAGTGCCGAGGGTTCAGCCCCGTTGGCAAAGTCTCACTTCTTATACATGGGTAGATCCAGAAATGCGTACACTATTATTATTTATTTCTTTTTATGTGTCTCAAATACTGTGTATTAAAATGTGTTTAAGAAGTATAAAAGTGAGGCAAGTTTGGTTGGTTGGGAAGGTGCGAGTCAGTCTGCTTTCTCCCCCGCTTGCTGCCTCTAGTCCAGACTCTCGGTCTTCCCACACCCTTGCTCAGAGGTGCCAGACATGTCCTTGACGTCTGGTTCTTGGGCCAGACTCTTTCAGTCTCTGAGCCTTCTTCAGTGCAGTGCTATCTGCATTGAGATTGAGAGGAGCCAAAAGGTTCACCCCTCCTACTCACTGTACAGGGAAGATATGAAGATATGGCTTTATTTGAGGAGTTTCTTGTGGCTTGGGGGTGTAAGAGGACCGCTAACTCTGGAATTTCCTGAAAACAATTCCTTCCCAGACAGCCCCTCCTCCTCCTCTCACCATCCCACAACAACAATGCCATACTAATCTTGCTTCCAGCCTCCCTTCCAACGGGAATAGGAGATGGGGAACCCTACATCCTATTTTCATCCATAAAGACAATATACGACTGTAGTCTCTGTAGCAGAGGAGACTGCAAAGCTCAAATCAAGGCCTTCCTTATGTTGTCATAACTCATAAGGTGTAGATCTGGGTTTCTAGGCTCTGGGTGCATCGGATCCCAAAGCCCACACATGCGCTTTTCTCTGCACTGACTGCCTCCTGGCAGCTGAGTGACAGCTCCCAGTGGGTGCCTCAGAGCCTTTTCACTCTGGTTCAGCAGGGCAACTCCAGTGAATGCCCTTAGCCTGTCGGCTGTGCTCTCTTAGCCCTCTTCTCATTTGCTTGGAAGAGAGATGGTGGGGAATTCTTAGACTCCATCATGCCCTTCACTACAGTAACCTGCTTCAGTGTATCTGAGTGAAGCCT
Source organism: Dicrostonyx torquatus (assembly GCA_028555095.1). Classification (NCBI taxonomy): domain Eukaryota; kingdom Metazoa; phylum Chordata; class Mammalia; order Rodentia; family Cricetidae; genus Dicrostonyx; species Dicrostonyx torquatus. The sequence continues at coordinate 1,748,117 of JAQHUG010000114.1, forward strand.
GTCTTTGAGCAGAGCTACAGGGCATCCCTCCACTTCCCGGTTCCTGGCTGCGTGGTGGGGAGGTTCTAGACAGGCCCTTGATGCTGCCACTTAAGCTTGAAGGTATCAGTGCCAAATCCAGCGACCTGCCTAAGACAGGCTAGCAGCTGGGATTCCCTACCTGCTAGAGTCCTACAGAAATTGCTTTGGGGGTCTGGTTCCCGCTGGACTATCTTTCTAAGATTATAGAGTTAACTTCTACCTGGATATGGGTAATTGGATCTTCATAAAGTTTCCAAGGGATTATAGACTGCCGTATTTCATGGACTGACTGAAAAGTCAAACTTAGGCATGAAAAGGTTTAGGTCACATCACAGATGTGTCTCCAGAGTGGCAGCTCAGGTGAGGGCTGAGTGATTTATTTTTCAAGATGTTTTGCAGTTTTGCAGGCTGGGGTGAGCTTGTTCACTGTAAAGTGTTCTGGGATGGAACTTTTATTTATTTATTTATTTATTTATTGGGGGGCATATTGAGACAGGGTTTCACTGTAGCTTTGGAGCCTGTCCTAGAACTAGTTCTCGTAGACCAGGCTGGCCTCAAACTCCCAGAGATTCGCTTGCCTCTGCTTCTCGAGTGCTGGGATAAAAGGCGTGCACCACCACCAACCAAATGGAATGGAACTCTTTAGGATGGTGGCATTTACAATCATCTACAGTTGGGTCTGGGAGGTGCCACTTGGGCTGACATAAGAACCCAAATTCATAACTTCTAGTCCAGTGTGTGACTTATCATCCAACTGCTTTTCTTCCCCCAGGAAAGTGTAGCAGGGATAATTCCTCTTGGCCTAGAGGGGTGATGACACTCCCAATTCCCCTCCCCCTCCGTACCCTCACTTAGGAAAAAAAAAGTGTTTTTGTTTTCTGGAGCCTTCACAGGCAAAAGTGGACATGGGTGGGGAGAGGGAGGCTGCATAACCAAGCTTCCATGTGTCTATCAAGCCATACATCTGAGGAGGAGCATCCCCAAGGGAGTGTGCACATGAGAAACTGGTCACTGCCAGGATTATAGGAGGTTGCCAGGGTTTGGGGTGGGGGTGGCACTAGTGTCTCAGCTACCCTTACATGATGGGGAAAGTTTTTAGCTAATGGCTAATGGCAGGGCGTGGCTATTAGCCTGATAGGCTAAAACCTTTCCCCATCATCTCCCCCTTTTGTCTAAATAAGATCAATCTAACTCTAGTATAGCTATATACAATGGGAACAGACATCGAACATAAAATTATAAACAATAAAAATATCAATCCATTACTTACATATTCCTTTTTTTTCCTGGTTCAGATAACTGTTTAGAGAAATAAAATGAAGGCCTTCCAAGGCAAAGGCTGGGCAGAGCTGGGGGGTGGGAGGAGTTCCAGATGGAAGGAGGCCCCAACTCTGCCTTCATGAGTTCCTTCTCTCTTGTCTCCTCTATTCAAAGTGACCTGCTTCTCATTTCTGGTCACTTCACCTTATGTCTGGTGGCCTCTTGCTGGGCACACCAGATCCACAGGAAACATCTGAATGACTTTGAGCAAATCATTTCATTTGCAAATCAATGGCTTCTGCACTTCTCCAGTGGTTGTTTCCTCTCAGGAGCAGTTGGGTGTGTGGGGTCATGTGCGCCCATCACTGGGCTTCCTCTCCTGGAGAGGACAGCTGTCTTAGTTTTATTTCTGCTGTTGTTACAAAATGCCCTTACCAAAAATTTAGAGAAGGCTGGGTTTATTTTACCTCGTGATTCCAGTTATCGTCCAAGAGTGTGGGGGAAGTCAAGGTATGAACTTGAAGCAGCTGGTCACATCCATAGTCAATAACATAGAGAGAATGAATGCATACATGCTTTCTTGTGCTCAGCACCTTCTCTACACATTTGCAGTCTAGGGCCCAAGGCCAGGGAAATAGGGCTGCCCACAGTGAGTGGGCCTACCCATAGCAATTAGTGTAATCAAGATAATTCCCCACACATATGCCTACAACTCAGCTTGGTCTAGACAATCCTTTATTGAAACTCTCTTCCCAGGTGATCCTAGGCTGTGTCCAGTTAATAATTAAAGTGTGGGTGGAAAAGATTGTAAGGGCCAGAGGCAGTGGGTAACTATAAGGAAGCTCTCTTCTAGACGAAATGGAAGATAGTACCGTCAATGCAGTTGTGACAGCACACAGATCCATGCAAGCTCGGCTAGGAGAAATCCCAGCATGGAAGGGGGAGGTAGGCATGAAGTCCAGCTCCTAACTAAGGAACTATTGGTGATTAAGAGCTGCTGGGAGGAGGAGGAAAAGAAAGATGAGAAGGAGAGTTGAGAGAGAGAGAGAGAGAGAGAGAGAGAGAGAGAGTGTTCTCTGTAAGTATATGGTCCCTGATAGGTCGACCAAACCTCAGGAGATGATCATACCCCAAGAGGGTAGCACAAATTGGACTTGATGTTTTTGATTTTTTTTTAAAAAACAGGATACAATGTTGGGGGGGAGAGGGAAGATGTGGGTGAGTCTTGAGGAGACCTGGAGTTTGGGGGAGTGGGAGAATATGATCAAAATATATTGTATAATAGTTTTTAAAGAATTAATTTAAAAAGAAATACCAGGTAGAAAATCTGAAGGAAAAAAATACTAAGCATTCCAACAGTGGGGCTATCTGCTTGCTAGTAAGGAGGAATTACTTGACCCTCCCCCAGATATTAGTAGCACCTTCACTGGAAAACACTGCTAGACACTGATGACCCCTCAAGCCATGTCAAGACTTCAAGGCACAAATTGGGAAGCTCCCTTCAGACTGTGACATGAGCTGTATGCCACTGACATGACTGAGCTCTGATTGGGGTCACAAGGATGAGGTTAGTGAGCTCACTACTGTATCATTGGGAACCCAGAGCAACCAGGGAATGAACCAAGCTGGAAGCTGCCTTTGTGAATGGCCTAATAACTCAAAATGAGTCTTGACTCTAGGATCCCTGTAACTGGAACACAGAGAATGAGCTAGAAAGATGGCCTTGGAGCCATGAGATGAAGGCGGGTGGGCAGAGCAGAGCAGGTCTGAAGAGGTATGAGATCAGAGTGTGGGTGCGGGGGGGGGAATGGGATGAGTCACTGGAGAGAAAACTTTGCCTGTGGTCTGTCTGCACTGCAGCAGATGGGGCTGGGGGCCCAGGCTGGGCAGGGAGGTGCAGAAGGCATATTTTAAGGTATAGAATCGATACTGCATCTGTCCCTTTTAAATTCAGTTCATTCTTCTAATAAATCAAGTGGAGCTTGGGTGCAGGCTTGTCATTCTGAAAAAGGCCTGTGGCTCATCAATTTCCATAGCACACACTGGTGCTTTAAGGGGAACGTAATTACTGAACCCAGAGAGGCCTGGGGCACTTTTTAACATCTGTACACACCTGGCTGTAATGATGATCTTTAAAAAAAAAAAAAAAACTCCTTGGAATTTAGAAAGGAGCCACTAATAAGACATTGCATTATTGCTCATCATTTAGCAGGTGTGAGCATGTCAATATTGTGTGTGCCTTCCACAGGGCTGCAGCTCTGCCATGTTACCTGTGAGTTTGAGCACCAAGGACAGTACCCTGCACATGCTCTGGAAACACCAGTGTTTGTATTTATTTGTTCTGAGATAGACTCTCATGTATGTATCTCTAAAAATTATTTTTTAATAAATGAAATTCTGCATACTATGAGTACAAATCTAGAGGGACAAGAGAAGCATATTTCCTTATATCCACTGGGGAACATTGTTTCCAATTCTGAAAGACAAAGCTTGGCTTGGAGGAAGGAATCAAGATTCAACTCTGGACTATACCTTCAGCTTAAACTCTTTATCTTTCTGGTCTTGGTTGGCCACATTTTGTGCTTTGGGTGATGCTAGAAATCACGAGCTCTTTTTTTCAGGAGTGGGGAAAATAATTTGAGGAACTATATCATAAAGTAGCTAGCACCGTGCATAGCGGAAGCTCTTTTGGTGGGGGCTGTCCACATGCTTCCAGGAAATATCACTGCATGTAGCAGGTGACTCAGATGGACTGTGGACTCTCCAGTCCTGGTACTGGAGCTATCACGTGACAGTATTCCCATCTGTCTAAAGCAGAAAGAGCAAACTGAGCAGTGGCGTTAAGCTTCTCATGGAGCCAGGTTATTCAATGTAAAGGACAATGACTGACACTTTTGAGACATCCCCCCCTTTTTATGTTTTTTTTTTTTAAAGAATTTTCAGGTGTTAAGATTCCAGGTTTCATGATACTGACATTAGAACACAGGGTTTAGAAATACATTATTGTCTGAAAAAATGAAAGTGGTTCAGCTTTAGTTCTCAATTATTATGGCTCAACATTGGCAGGAAAAAAAATTCCATATGTGAAATGCCATTCCCTGGTAGTCACTGACCTTTCTTGCTAATATTTTCATATGCTGGGGAGGAGCCGAGGAGGGAGGTGATTCATCCCCGGAACCTAGAAAAGGTCCCCTAAAGTAGTATGGAGAACTTGAACACAACCTTTAAACATCATGGTGTTTTGATGGACAAGAAAGTGTGGTTTGTTCTAGGGGAAAAGGACAGTGGGAGGAAAGACCTTTTAGGCACCCATGAATGAGGTGCAGTGTGGAATTTTTTTTAAAAGGGTTCTTTTTTTTAAATCTTATTTCCTTCTTTGGTTAAGTTTGCTTTATTTATTTATGTTTTATATATGAGTGCTCTGCATATATGCCTACATGCCAGAAGAGGGCACCAGATCTCATAACAGATGGTTGTGAGCCACCATGTGGTTGCCGGGAATTGAACTCAGGACCTCTGGAAGAGCAGCCAGTGCTCTTAACCGCTGAGCCAGCTCTCCAGCCCTGCAGTGTGGAAATTAACCACGGAGTTGGGTCATGGAAGAGCAAATGAGGAGCAGAAAGCCCCATGAGATATTTTATCCAGGACTGTTGTCTTGAAAATAGAGTTGGAGAGGGAAGAGACTTCATTTATTAAATTCCTATGATCATCTCTAATACTCACTACTAGCCTGGAACTATTTCCTCCAATTGATACACGAGATGACTGAAGCTTATAGGGATAAAAAAAAAAAGGTGTCAGGGGTAATAGAACTCATAAGTGCCAGAGCCAAGTGTGTAGCAAGCATGCTAAGATACAAGAAGTTTTGAGAAGTGCAAATGAAATTTGATAGGAAGCAGTACAGCAAATCCCACTTAGTGAAATGTTAGGCAGAGCTGTTAGGAGAGCAGGTGCTCAGGTGGGAGGTAAAGGATTCGTTTTGCCATCTCAGGAAAGGAAAGTGATTGGAGGTGGTGGACCCAGATGATGCCTTCAGTAGTGCCCGGTGAGTCAGAGGACCAAGGGTGTGTCAATTTCCTGAACCCAGACATGGCTTTGCCCAACAAGCTTGGTGGTATCTGCTCAAATGTCTTTTGTAGGTTTCTGGAGATATATACATCTGGAGTAAATTCTCTCTCTCTCCTCTCTCTTTTTCCTCCCCTCCCTCCCTCTTTCCCTCCTTTGCCTCTCTACTTCCCTCTCCTCTTCTGTGTGCAAGTATATGTGAGTGTGTGTGTGTGTGTGTGCTGCACAGAGCAACATGTGCATACATGTATACATAATGAACATAGAGCAAAGTTGAACCATGACTCTAGTTTTCACTCTGTCTGTTTTAGGGATATCAATCAATCATTTAAACAACCAACCAACCAGTCAATCAATCACTCATGTTTCATAGACCCAGAATAGTCTGAGTAGATGAATATATGACAGCCATTAGGTCCTCTCTTCTCCCTGTGACCTCTGAATGTTGGTTCTCAAGTTTCACACTGTGCCAGTATCCCATGAAGAGCTTGTAAATAAGATCCTCACAGTCAGCAAGTCTGGGGTAGGCTGATGAAGGCCATATAGTAACAATTCCTTAGGACTTTTAGTGCAAATGGTTACTTGACCAAACTCAGAGCAGCTTTGAGGTTGCTCCTCTTCCTTGTGCTGTGCCAGCATTCATCAAGAGACCACCATGGGGTTGCTGAGCAAAACCTTTCCTAGTTGCATAAAACTGAAACCATGTTCTTGTTTTTTCTTTTTCTTTCTTTCTTTCTTTCTTTCTTTCTTTCTTTCTTTCTTTCTTTCTTTCTTTCTTTCATTTTCAAAAGAGCCCCTTACACTGTGGGTGAGAGGATCTTCAGTGAACAGGGCTGAAGAGAGCATGGATCTTCCATGCTGATTTTGAATAAGAGCCCATCAAAGCTGTTAGTCAACTTTGCTCCATCACTGAGAATGCAGCTGTGCATTTGAAGGAGACCTGGGCTAGCAGCACAGGACCCTGCCTCGCTGCTGATTCATTCAGTGATCCTCAGTGGAACTTCCCCATTGCTACAATCCAGTCTCCACATCAGAAAACTGGAGGACTAGGAGCCTGTGGATTCTAAGGTGCTCTGAATCTATGATGTCATCATTAACTCTCCCAATCCCCACTTTCTATGAGGTGTAAACCCTTCCCTACTCTCCTAGTACACCACAGGGATTGCCCATGTTTCTCTCCAATCAAATGGACTCATTTGCAAAGAGGAGAAGACTAAAGAGATTTGGTCAAGTTTCCAGCTGGGAAACTGACCATGTGGGGTTTCTGGGACCAGATTGTTAGCATCCAGTTTAATTTTTTTCTTATCCACTGGGATGTAGGTAAGGATGTTCTGAATGCCAAGAGAGTGACATTGGAGTCACATGTGACTGAGGGACCAGGGGGCACATGATCACTATGCTACAAAAATTCAGGAGCATGGTTGACATGCTAATTACGTGACTAGGGCCCCCATTGTTGTGTGGCAAACAATGTGAGAGGTCTTTGTGGTATCTCTAGAAGTGCATGTAGGCTTAGAGGTGTTTCCTTCTTTCAGGTGGCTGTTAATGGCAGCATTAGGGACTATCTTTACAAGTGTTAGGTGGGAAGCTCAGCGAAGTCTTTGGCTTGTCTTCCCTGGAAGTAATGAACAGCATCACTTGGACTCAGAGTAGAAGCCATCAGCCCAGAAGCCTGGCACTTAGGGAGGAATACGTCTTCCATATCTCACCCTACATGCAAGAGTTGGAGATCTCCATGGAGACTCTGATGGAGCAGAAGATTCTTTCAAGTTCTACATGGACCAGGGCCTTCTAGGAAGGACAGCCTCCTCTGTCGCCCTCACAAACAGACGCTGTTTTCTCCACCGTGCCATGCTTGCTGAACTTGACAAGCAAAAGTGAGGTGAACAACTCCTAATAACAGTTCATGCATGTAGGGGTTCAATTATGCACCCTATGGGGCTCTCTTGGCTCTCTGCGGTTTCAGCCCTGTGACATTTTAAGCCAACTACTTAGGAATCAACTGTGTGTTAGATTTTGAGAAACAAAAATTCCCAAAGATAGCCTTTCTTATAAGGACCTGATATGTCTTTGGGAAAGCTCTCAGAAAGCATGATTCTCAAGGGGCATGGACTTGTTTTGGTGGGCATGGGTCTCTGTGGGAGAGGCACTTATTTCCTGGGGAGTTTGAGAGTCAGGGGAAGATTTTCAAAATGAGAAGGAGTTTGAAGGGGAAAAGAGAAGGAGTAAGAACTGTCATTCTGGGAAGGCAGTGAGGACAGCAAGGGCAAAGGCCCTGGGACAGGGGAGCTAAATGATTGGGACACACTGGCGACCCCTGTGATTGAGATGAAAACACATGGGCCAGGTCCTAGCAGAGGCAACTGGGGGAGAAGGTGACTAGAGAGCCAGGGCTACAAAGTGCTGAGAACTTCTAACCTGAAACCCATGGGGAGCTGCTGATTTATTCTCATTAGGAAAGTGACCTGATCAGAACTGCATCTTAGAGCTGTCACACTGATGGAAGATAGAACTGACCCAGGGGAGGAACAAAGGAGGAATGTGCAACTGTGGAGGGATTACAAGAGGCCAGGGGAGGCATGTGGAGGCCCCATCAATCTTCTGGCATAGAGCCCTTAGCTTGCCCGTGGGCAGGAAAGCTGCCTCCAGTCTCTTTATCCCAGGCTGGCCCCTGGGAAACTCCTGTTCTCCAGGACGAAGCAGTCTTCCTCAGCAGTGCATGGGAGGAAAATTTAGGGGACCCTTTCAGATCTGATCTGAAGCCTTAGGGTTCTATGGAGTGGAAATAGATAGCCCTTTCTTGCAGTAGCTGAATGGAGGAGAGTGCCCTTGGATTCCTTCTTTCAGGACTAAGTAAGACCTTCCATTTATAGAGTAGTGGGGGCTACTCCGCGCTGCTCCCTCTATTTCTATGGCAATATTACCCCTTTCTTTCCTTATTGCTGTCTCTCAGATGGTTTCTCAGCACCTCCAGGGATGCTAGAGAAGGGAGCTAATTGCCTTCCTATAAATACTAGCCAGAATGAGCTCCCTCCTGGGGCTCCAAGACCTGGCTTTCCTTTCTCATTCCCTCTGTGGTGGGTGGGCAGTAGTGGGTGGGTGTAATCTACAACAGCAATTCACCAAGATGTTTAATAGTTTCTTCAGGGCCTCTCAGGCTCAGCTGTGCCTTCCTTTACCCAATTAGCGGAGGAGTGGGAAGAGAGCTAAATGCCAGGCACAGTGCTAGGCTCTAGGAATATGGGGGTGAATCAAAACCATTATCAGAGATCTCATGAAGTAGACAAAAAGACAGATCTACAGCCAAGTCACAGTGGATCATATACGATCTGGTGAAAAAAAACCCTGGGTCTGCCTAGAGCAGGAATGGAGGCTTTCACAAGGTAGAGAAAAGAAGGACAACGGACAGAGACCAGTAGGGGCAGGCTAGACAGAAGGTACAGGTATAAAAAGCGCCACCAGAGCTAACTAGAGCTGGCCCTGTGTGACTCTGGCCCAGGATGTCTTGGCAAAGCACAGTGGCACACCAGAGTTGTGGAACTTGGTATCCTGTGGTTTTGGGAGTCATAGGAGGCTCTTGAGCTGTGGTGTGGTCTGATCAGAAACTGCTTAGGGAAGGACACTCCAGAGGGAGGCTGGGATTGCCCTCCCTCTGGTCAGTTAGCCTCATTAGCTCAAACAGGCTGACTTCTTGGGGGTTGGAGCTCAGAGGGAGGTGAGAGCATTGAACAAGGAATTACAATGAGGACACAATTAACATCTCACAAACAGAACAGAAATGCAAACACCTCGCTGAAGAGTAGAATTATGCACAAGGGGGAGGGGGGAATCTTCCTCTAATAGCTCTCCGACTTTCATTAGTTCTGACAGTGAAGGCTGCATCGTCCTGTGTTCCATGGCAACTGTTTCCAGGAAGAGCAGCCCGGAGGAGGCAGGCTCTGAGACTTTCAATCAGTCTGGAAGCTTAGCCAGACAAAACGTCTTGTCGCTAGCTTTGCAGCCTCCTTGGGCACATAAGGGAAATGGAATGACGTTGGCAAACACTCAGAGAGGTTATCTGAAGAAAGAGACATCCTTCTGAGGATGCATTCTAGGAGAAGGACCCAGGACCAGCGCTTCCTGCTTCCTGAGAACCAGGGTCTGTGACTAAAACAGACACTGGAGGCAGGGCAAGCAAGACTACAGGCTGTGGGGGTCTTCTCCATTCCTCTGGGAATTATTTAGATATCTCTTCACAGTAAACCCTCCTGGAATAACAGAGGTGGAGAATCAGGAGATTCTGGGGCAAGGCCTGAGCTAGATCTAAATTGCAAATGCTCCCCACTAGCTGGGCTATCCCAAGCAGCTTGCATCTTTTCTCTGGGGCTCACTGAGCATCCCTTGGGTCCTAGGAGGATAATCAAGACAGCTTCTAGGAAGGCCTAGTTGCAAAATCATCTCTTAGTAGGTAGGTGTGGCTCTCCTGCCTTTTTGTTCTGTATCTATGGTCAGAGTCTGACTAGATGAATCAGATACATGATCTATCATCTAGAGATTTTACGTTTCAGCTTTCCAGACAGGCCCCTGTAGTAGCACTGCCTACTCTCTCTACTTTCTAGCCTTACCTCAATGCCCCCCCAATGATTCCGGTGTCATTGACTATATAGCACAATATGGGGATGGAGGGAACAAGCGACTTAGCTCTGTCTCTCAGTACGTTAGAGAGTCCAGCTGTATTTCAGTGTCCTTAGGACTTTGATCCTATGTCAGACAAAATGGTTAGGATTTGGACCAGGGAAAACACATGCTAGGTTGGTTGGCCACATGGGATGACACTCATAGGCAGTAAACAATCCCGCAGGGCTCTGTTCTTCCTCACAGCAAATCTGTACGAATGGCCTATTGTATTAGGAAATTCTGTGGCTTACACAGAAACCCTTTCCTCATGAGCTTGCTCGCAAGAAGAGGGAGATGGCCATAAAGCACAGACACGATGCAGGGTAGAGAGGAAGCAGGATATGATGCAGCCATGGACAAAGGAAAAGGAGAGGGAGGAAAGAGAACTGAAGTGTCAGTCAGAGGAGGGCTGTGATTTGAAACTGGTGTGGGCAGGAGGCCTTGGGAGAAGGCTACATCTCAGCAGGCTGGAATTGGTCAATGTCTGGATAGTGTCTTTCAGGCAGAAGGGACTCGGTGCAAAGGCTCTGAGGGGGTATGATAGGCAGGCTCAAGGGATGGCAGGGAAGCAAGGTGTTGCCACACTGCAGGTGTCCAGGCTGAGTGGATTGCTGTCATTTTTCTCCATGTGGTGCTGTGTTAATTGTCAGGTATTAGAAGGAGGCTAGTTTCTCCTCCCTGGAATCAATCACAAGCAAATAGTTTCTTACAAGTTATCACTTAAATGAAGTCTTTTAAACTTAAGAAAGCACCTGAAATTCATCAATGGAGTCTTGTGCCAGCAGAGAAACTGAGGCTCAGAAAGGGCCAATTACTTTTCAAGACCACTCAGCTGGTAGAAGAGATGGAATTCATACCCAGGACTTTTGAAAAGGAATCTGTGCCCCAGGGCTCCCATTCTGGGGGTTGAACTCAAGGTTTGTGATACAGAGTTCACTTGGGGGTACCATCCAACTGGACCCCTCAGACTCCTCTCATCCCTGCTCTCCCAAACCTCTTACATGGCCATGAAGTTGCCATCTCTGTGAACATGGCTGCTTCCAGCTTGACTTCAGTCTCTTTTATAAACCCACACATGAACAACTAAGCCACGGTGCATGCTTTGTCCTTCAATAACCCTCAGAGCTATGCTGCCCTAAGACAGGTCACCCGCCTACCTGAGCCAGTGTCTATTGCTTCCTGCCTGCTAATGGAAGTTGCCCACTCAGAGCTTAGGAAGGACCGCAGTAACATAAAATGTATCTTATATCAGTGTCTGACATAGGCAATGTGGTCAATGAAAGTTTATTGAGTAAATAAATCAGGATAGTGTTTGTGGAAGTATATATCCATGGACCTGTTTAGCCTATCTGTAGAGAAAAGATCTTAAAACATAATAATCAATGATATGAGCTTTGCAATAAAGAAAATGCAGGCTCAAAGCACATGAAAAATCTGTACTTGTTAAAGGATAAGAATTAGTTGGTAGGCTCACTGGAATTAAGTTGCATACAGTGATCAACAGTACAGTACCCTTGGGATGGGCTCTGGGGAATCGTAGGCAGTGACTCTCCCACTTTAGTGGGGATACTACATCCCCAGAAGGGCTTGAAGAGTCAATTTGTCAGCTCTCCCCACCTGCCCCACCATCAGCTTCCCATTCGAGGCCCCCTGGCTGCATTTCCTAATGAGTTCTGAGATGATGTGGATTCTGCTTGCTGGGAGGTAAAAAAGTCAGTGTCTTAGAACAAGATGAGGTCTGTGCAAAGAGAAGAAACAGAAGACCTGCAGGCTGGCTGGGAAAACAATCCAGATGGAGACATGTTTTGGGAGCCATACCCAGGAGACAACCTGTTCCCTAGCCCAAGGAGTCACCTGATGTTTGCACACCTGGGTAGCCAGCTGCTCTCCCTCCAGCTCTGCCCCAGGTGCTGGGACTCACAGTCCAGTAACAAGCTGTGGGTAGCTCCTTCCTCTTCCTCTGCCCGCCTCTCTCTGCACATGTTTCTTCTAACTGGATAGCTTCTGGCCTCTAGATAGAATGAAGTCCAATAAATTATAAGATGCTAATGAATACAAACAAGAAAACAGAAAACCAGATACATATAAAGCCAAAAACATAATATCTAGGTTTTGGAAGCCTTCCCAGGATTTCTAAGAGATAGCTGTCGTTCTCAGAGCATGAATCCCTATACATGAAAATGTCCCCATGCAAATAAATAGATTCTTTATCTGCTACATAATAAATCCCACAGACTTTCCTTATTCTATAGTCAGGCATTCTGAATCCATATGACTGAGCTCCAGTCTTTACAAAACGATCATGAAATACCTAATTTTCCCTACTCCCTTGCCGTGCTTGAGATATGATCAGCTTTTCAAGGGTCCGTGGTGGGGAGCCTGGTTCTCGGAATGTTGTCATTGACATGGTGGGACCTTCAAGAGGCTGAGACTAGTAGAAGCCTCTTAGATGACTGGGGATGTGACCTCCAAAGGGGTTGAGATATTTCTCCCAGAAGCTTGTTCATTTGGGGCAGGAGGATGTTTGTTGGAAAAGTTGGATCCTGGTCCCTCTCCTTTCTCCTTTGGCTTTCTGTATCAGGACACATTTACTTGCTCTGACATGTACCACGATATGATGAATTCAACCGGACTGCATCACTCACCAGAACTGAGCCCCAGTCCTTAACCCCCTCAAACTGGAAACTGAATAAACCCTTTTCCTTCTGAAGAAATGCCTACCTCAGGTATTTCATCATGACTAAAGATTTATAGTACATTTCCGGACTTGCTGCTCATATTTTTGCTTCTCAAAGTTCCATCTAGCTGAGTAACTTGAGACTCTTATGAATCATCTAAGATTCTCTGATAAGCTGATAAACATCTATTTCTACTTTAAACCAGGGTTTGGTAATCTACAGCCTGTAAGTCACATCTAGCCCATGGCATGCTTTCATAAATAAAGCTTTACTGGAACAGAGATACCCTTTCATTTCTGCATTGTCTGTGACTGCTTTTGGGGGGGGGCACTGATGACAGGTTTAATTAATCTCAGCAGACCATGTGGTCTTCAAAACATTAAATAATTGCACCATTGCTCTTGTATAAAGTCTGGTGTCTTGACTAACTTTCCGTATCAACTGTGGCTGTACCCATGAATGATTGCCAGATCCCTCAAAGCCATACCTCTCTCCCATTCTCCTGAAAAGTCTCTGTTCTCTGTCCGTGGCTGTATTCCTCTATTTTCCAGATCTGCTTGTCTGCCCCAAGTCCCTGTCTACCATTCTCTCTTTGCAATCATAAAGTCTGGTGCTAGGGCACACAGAGGACCTTCCTTGAGTCCTTCATTAACTCCTCCAAATGGAAAGCAACCTACATGTCCAGGAATAGAAAACTGCTGAGAGACTATGGTGTAACCCTGGCACATCAGCGCATGACAGATGAAATCAGTTGCTGGAGAATAGACCATAACTTCCAAAAGGTTGCCCATCACAGATAGGAGATGTTTTGAGATAGGAGCCTAAGAATCTGTTTAAGATAATTCCGCTTCTACAAATAAGTAAATTAATAAATACTCAGAAAAATTAATTAAAAAGAGCAGAAGGAAATGTACAACGTTTTTATTCCTCTCTGGGTAGAGGGTTATGGGTGCCTTTCATTTCACTATTTTATTAGTTTGTGTGTTTTTCATAATAAGAATATATTGCTTTTAGAACCAGGGGAGGGGATCCAAGTTATTAAAACACTGGTGCTGTAGACATAGCCCAGTGGCAGAGCCTAACCAGCATGTGTGAAGCTCTAGTTTCCATTCTTAGCCTTGCAGAAACAGTGACAAAATCCCAACTGCCAGCTTGGCCACATGTCAACCCTTTGGCCTTGAAAATCCATCTAGACTTGGTTTACTTATCTGAGAAACAGACGAGAACATAGCTTTCTTCATTAAGTTGTTCAACTGACTTTTGAAAAAAGATTTATTTGCTTTTGTTTTATGTATGAGCATTTTGCCTGCATGTATACATGTACACTGTATGTGAGCCTGGTGCCCAAGGAGACCAGACAAAGGCACCAGAGCCATAGACAGTTGTGAGTCACTACACGAATGCTGGGAACCAAACCTGGATCCTCTGCAAGATCAGCAAGTGCTCTTAACCACCGGGTCTTCTCACCAGTCCCTGATGGAACTTCAAGAACAGACCAGTTTGCTGCAAAACGTCCTTCTCTGAAGCAGGCTGCTCAAGCAGCCAGACCTTAGTGGGGATAGGGAAGCTGCAGGAAGTAGCCTACAGAAACCCCATTGGCTCTGGAGGGAAGCACCACTGTTGGATAAAAACAGTGGGGCTGAGGCTTAGAATGTTCAGAGGCAGCAAGGGCTTTCACCACGTGGTACCAGGTACTCACCCCAGAAAGGAGACCACTCTGGAAGGCCCCAGCTTCATCTCTCCTCCATGCACAGGGTCTCTTTGTGTTTTATTTTCACCCAGAACTCACTGTCCCCAGATGGAGTGGCTGCCCTGTCTTTTCCCACCCTCCATCTTCCTACCCTGTCTTGCTATCTCGCTGTGATCGGGCAGCCTTGTGCTGACCACTTTCTTTCCCCTTAAGAGGCCCACCTTTGTCCCTCCACAAATTTTTGTCTTCCTTGCCAGAATCTTTCTTGTTTCTTTCTGCTTAACTGACTTGCTAACACAGTACTTTTGCTGGAGATGATGAACAATGACTCTCATCTGCTCTCTTCCTCTTTTCTTTCCCCTCTTCTTTTGCAGGCACCCTTACTATTTTTCCTTATCATCCATATAAGTGAAGTGAAGGAAGGAGGTGAGAGAGGCCAGTTCAGGAGCTTTTGAAATGACTTTAAGAAGTATTGATAAAAACAAAAAAAATATGGGACTGCCAGAATGCAAACAGATTCTACGCGGTTTAAGCATGGTGAGGGTGGTGCATAGAAAGGGCTATGATGTCTCCTAAGGGTCTGTATTGGCAAAACAACATGCCTAGGAATCTGGGGATGTGCTCTTGGGTAGATATGAATGCCTAGATCCATTGCTGTCTACCATACCCTTTCTCACTCACCGCCCTTTTCTGAGCACCGTCCAGGAATGTGATAGTATTTGGACAATTGCAGGTCATTGTGTAAGGTGATTTACATGCATCCCGGAGAGGTCAAACAGATGCCTACTGACTTAATTTCTGAGAAACCTGGAACAGCTGCCTGCTGATTCAGAACTTGGAGTTTCAGGGAATCCATTGAAGTTCAGACCATGGCATTGGAAGGGTGCAGAAGGGATGATGTCAGCCCTTTAACTGCATTGTTTCAAGGGAGTGACAGATTCTGTCTTCATGACGTTATGTCACAGTCTCTGGGATCAGAGTCCCTAGTGCAGGAAGGTGCCTCTGAAGTAAGGTAGGAATGGGAGATTTTCCAGGAAGCATGCATTAAGGGGAAACTGGAATTTGCTAACAGTGCGAACCTTCTTGGTTTTAGACTGATGAGGGAATGATGGCCAGCAGCCCCTGTAGTTAGCAGGAGCCACATTACATCTCTATATGCACTGGACTCCAGAGATCTGAGGCATCTCCCCCAGATCTTGCTGTCTCAGGAGACTCAGCTTCTTCATGATGTAGCTATGGAGATTTTAAGTTCTGACTTCTGACTTATCCTTTCATTCTGGTGGGCTTACTTCCTTTTAGTTTCTGGAAGGTACCATAACTTGCCCATAACTCAAGAAGGGAGATAAATAGAACATCTGAATGGATACAGGGTTGAAAGATCTTACATCTTTCACAAGACATATAAGTTCCCCTCCCAGGCTCAAGGTGTGTCAGGCAGCTTCCCACATGCCCTTCTGGGGACACAAATAAGCAGAAAGGCATGGTCTTTGCTCTTGAAAGGCCAAGTGTGCAAAGTCAATGAATGATGAACATTATTCATGAGGAATAGCCTTTACAACGATACCAGTACCCAGGTGGTGGCTGTTGGGCAATGGATGTTCAAGACACCTTTCAGTGTTCCCTCTTCATTGTGCAAGAAGGAGCTATGGACCATGAGAGTTGGCGTATTGCTTAAAGACACAGAGATATTTTATGGCATATCTGGGATTAGAAACTACCTCTCCTGGCTTCTAGAAACCTGCTCTCTGGCTTCAGAATAAGCTCCTGGAAACTATAGCAGGTTCCCCAAGCAGGAAAGGCAAATGCACCCCACCCCTTTTTTCCCTGAGAAGTTTATGGAATCTTCCCTTTTTGCATTGCAGGAAATCCCTCAGTCCAGGTGGGTACAGATGGTTGCTCCGGGAGCTTTTCCAATCTTTCTTCCCTGTATTCCTCCCCCACTGAACACTGATTTGGTACCTTCCCACCAAGCCCACAAAGTCACAGAAAGGGCAGACGGGAGAAACCGTGGGACCATTCTTCACACTTCCTACTGGAGAAGAATACTGTACCATTCCCCAAACTGCCTAAAGGGAAAGGTGACAAAGCCATCCCCTTTACTGCCCACTGGGCCAACATCTACCCCTGACTGTGTTTGTCTTTTGGAAACAGAAGTAACTGAATTGTAATAAGTTGCAAAAGCAAGCGATACATGTAGATTATTAAAGAAATTAAACAATAGGATATATTTAAGTTAAAAAGTAGAATATCTTCAAAGACATTGGTCTTGCCTCACAATTAGGTGCTTATCCTTGGAGATAACTTGATCTACCCATCTACTTGAGTATCCAACTGTCATCTGTCCATCTCAACATGCCTGCATGGTGTTGTTTATTAGATATGCATGTTGCTAAAATCTGATCATGGGAGTGGCATTACTTTGTAATCAACATTTTTCTTTAACAATACATCATGAGCATCTTTCCTCATTAGTTCTTTAGCGATTACCCCATCCTTCATAATGGTAGCACATTATCCTATTGTATGATGTACCCTAATTTATTTAATCATCCCTGTTTTTAAAGACAACTGGGTTCTTTCCATTTCTTAGAATTTTAAATGGAGCATTTGAACACTGTCAATAATCTCCTTCATATGCTTTTTTGGAAATAAAGTACTGGATTGAAGTCTCCATCCTTACAATTGTTATGCAATGTGCTCTCTGGGAGGCTATCTGATGTATGCTCCCATGACAGTCTCATAGACTACTAATTGCCCGCATGCTCATTAGTCATGGGTATAAATCATTTGCCAAGAGGACAGATAAGAAATGAATCTGTTGATCTTAAAAGTTGCTTCGTTTTGATTTTCAGTGAGGATTTGAATCTTTCTCATGTGTCTCTTGGCTATTTTAAGTTCTGCTTGACACACGTGCTTGTGTGTGCCCTGGCCTCAGTATACATGCACACCACAATGCAGAGCTTCACGAAGTAAGTTGTGCCTGCCCTAACGCCTATCCTACCAAGGAAGCCTTTATCAGCTGTCTACTCCATGCTGGGTAGGAGGTTGCAAGGCTTTAGGTACAAAGACACAGCACACAATGTTCCCACTCTGAAAGGTTTTTAAAGTCTATCATGAGAGACAAACATAACCCACCGGAAGACATGAATGACGTGGCTAGCCACTGAAGAGCCTGAGTGCAGCAGGGGCCCACCTTTCGGCTCTAAATTGAGATGAGATGCTGTGAGGTCATTTTAGTTCTCTGTTATTCAATGTTAGAAGTGCTGTTCCCGAGCTGAACCCTGATAATAAACAGCCTTGTCTATACCAGTGAGTTGAAGGCACCGATCGCTATTCTCTCTGTGGCCTTGCATACTTCGAATGCCAAGTTCTCTGGAAACTTTAGCAGTGAACCCTCCAAGGCCATCTCCCAGACAAGTAGAGTTCTACAGAACACTGCATTGACAACGGATATTATGACTAGAGAGGTCCCCATGGGTCATGAGTCTATGGCACAACTGTAATTACGATGGGTAATACTGGAAGATACCAGAGGAATGGTGACAGCTGCAATTCCTGTCCTTGAAGCAGTTGCAGGCCAGACTGCTTTGGGGAAACGTTCTGGAGTACTACATAGAAGAATGTCAGCTGTCCAGCAGAGGTGACTGCCTATCACATTTGCCCCATCAATGCTTTACAGTCCAAGCTACATGTCACAATCACCCAGAGAGCTCCAAAAAGCTTGAATTCTAAGGGCCTATCCTTAGGGATTCTGATTCAAGTGGCTAGGAAATAGGTTCAGACGACCAGGTCTTATAAAAATTTCGCCAAGAAACTCTAGTGTGAACCCGATCCGGGAACCACTGGCCTGAATACATCATGGGGAGATTTTTATAGAGACTAACTATATTATTGACTCTGGGATTTAGGACTCTTGTCTGTGTCTTGTCACAGTTTTGTCTGTGATTTCTTTCTCTTTCCTTGTTTAAATGAATGTTTTGTTTGTTTGTTTGTGTACTAAATGTGAGCCTAGTGGTCACAGAGGCCATGCAAGGGCATCAGGTCCCTTGGAACTGGAGTTACAGATGGCTATGAACCACTATGTGTATTCTGGGAATGATACCCATGTCCTCTGGAAGAGTCGCTAGAAATCTTAACTGTGGGACCACTTTCCCAGTCCCTCTCTGGTTTCCTGTCTTTTTAAAAATCCTTTGAAGGTAGAGACTTGGAAGTCAGATTTGATATTTTTCACTTCAAGGCACTCTCGGAGGTCATATGGGTAGCAGGGTCAGTCTTAAAAACATAGAATCTAGGCTCAGACTCCTTGGACTGTGTAATCTAAGCTATGAAGGAGCATGGAGAAGATGCTTAACCTCTGGGGGCCTCCCACTTAGAACCGTGAATGGCGCTAACACTATTACAAGGGTGTCGGCAAATTAAATGAGTTTCATGAATTCAGAACTCTTGGCAGTGGCAGGTAGTGGTAAGTACTCCATACGCATTATTCTCCATCTGAGGGAAGGCTTTTCCAGAGTCAAGCACTTCTCTTCAGAATCGCTAGTCTACATCACTCTCTTCTCATCCCTTGTATCAGTGACTGAACTTTGCCTGGTCTCTGAAATCTTTTCATTTGCCTAGTTCTGCCTTTCTCAGAGAGCACTGAGCACGGATGTCACGAAAACCCTCTGGCATGCCACTGGCCTGACTGGCAAGGGTCACCCTGGGTAGCCTACAGAACAGCCCCTCAGAGGGCTTTGCTTTGGGAGCAGCGCAGAGGGAAGTGTGTGGGCTTTGGAATGATGGAGGAAAGATTTTGACTCTTGGATCTGGATCTGTTGGTGGGGTGAACTTGGGCAAAACCCTTCGTACTACTGAACAGCACTTTCCTCTTTTGTGAGTTGGAGATTATTGTACTTTCTTTGTGAACTTTCTAAGAGAGAACGGGAAGCTGTGTCTTCACTACCTATAACAATTAACTAAGGCAGGTGTCCTTAAGAGAAAATTTCTATAATAAGTCACCTCCAACATGTCCTTTCCTCTGGCTGTAGCTAAAACCTTCCAGGGGTAAAGGAGCTAAGCATGCCTGAAAGTATTCCTGTCTGCCATCTTTGCAACACCAGCTAACATGTTCATAAACGTTCCTGTCTGCTGTGTTCCCTTCTTGAACTCTGACCTTAAACCGCACATGCCCAGCAATGTACAACTCAAATTGAGTGTTCTTGGAAATAAGCCCACCCCAAAAGTCTTTCCCATGTGGACATTTAGGGGATCTTCAACAAAACCACCATACTTCTTTGTTCTCAGAGGGTATTGATTCAAATAACTCCTGGGCTCAATTTACTTGTTCTTTTTTTGGGGGGGCATTCTTGTTCTATAAGCAAATGGAAGAAAAATCTTAATAATCACCCCGGGATTCACAGAGGCAGCTGTTCTAGAAGGAGAAAGTAAAGAAGGCAGTTTTGAGGTTACACTCCCAGGACCACTGCCCCCCAGAATGGAACTACTGGTGCTTCAGGGATGAGGCCTCAGCCAAGGACTTAGATTAAGAACATACTTCATCCATGAAGCTTTCTCTCCAGGTCACAGGGACTCCCCAAAGGAAGAAGGTTTCCTAAGACAGGAAAAAAGTAAAAAGATCAGGTTCTGAGAGCCAGTCACCCAGGCTCAGTTTCTTCATCTACAACATGGGTTTAATCCACACAGGTCAACCTAGGGAGTGGGACAACTCAGTAAAGTGACACCCGTGTCGGCCCAATGTAAAATCTGTGGGGCTATGCCATCTGGGACCCCTAGAGTCCTGAAGTCTTAGGAATGAATCTTATGTAGGTAATCTCAAGAAGTTCACATTCTAGCAGATTACAACAGATTTAAAAAAAAACTGGAAAAGAAATGGAAAGAGATGAAGAGAGAAAAAATTCTTTCAGAGAGGAAACCCAAGCCAATCTTCCCAGCCAAGGAAGCGGTAGGCTCAGGCAAATTCTATTTATTTATTATTTATTTATACCAATCTTTTCTCATTTTGCATACCAATCCTAGTTCCCACTCTCTCCCCTTCTCCAGCTCCCCTACCTTCTACCCACACCACTTCCCCATCCACTTCTCAGAGAGGATAAGGCTTCCCATGGGGAGTCAACAAAGTCTAACACATGGCTTTGAGGCAGAACCAAAGTTCTGCCTGTATCTAGGCTGAGAAAGGTATCCCTCCAAAGAGAATGTGTTAGTTCACTCACTGGTCTCACTGCCAGTGGCCCCTCAGACTGCCCCAGCCACAGAGCTGTCACCCACATTTAGAGGTCCTCACTGGTCTCACTGCCAGTGGCCCCTCAGACTGCCCCAGCCACAGAGCTGTCATCCACATTTAGAGGCCCTCACTGGTCTCACTGCCAGTGGTCCCTCAGACTGCCCCAGCCATAGAGCTGTCACCCACATTTAGAGGCCCTACTTTGGTCCTATGCTGGTTTCCCTGCCATCAGTCTGGAGTCAGTGAGCTCCCATTAGCTCAGGTCAGCTGTTTCTGTGGGTTTCCCCCATCATAGTCTTGATCCCTCTGCTCATATTACCACTCCTCCCTCTCTTCGACTGGACTTTGGTAGCGAATTTTTAAAAGCAGGATTCTGCTGTTTGTATGGGCAGAATGTGCACACACAAAAAGCCCACACCACTTTTCCAAGAGGATTGTCGTGACTACTAGCACAAGGGATGGGAGCAGAAGCCAAGCTTCCTGGAGTGGAACTGCAGAAAGAATGCAGGCAGCAGCGTCAAACAGACTTCCAGCCTCAGCAGCAACGTTTTCAAAGTACCCTGCGTAGTGTGTAGCAAGGCTCCTGTTTCCTGTCCCACCTTTGCACGGCTGCACTCTGATCAGCCGTGCAATTGCCAGATTTTGTCAATTCTCATTTCCAAGTATCTGAAAGCGTTGCCCTCCTCTCTGCACATTGTCAAGCACTAAGCTGTATCCCATCTTGCCTCCTAACCCTCACTGCTGATGTGAGGCTTGCCCTCTTCTCCTCACCTCCAGCTGCCTGCCGACTCATTTCCTCTGTGCTGTAGCTCTCCCTTCCTGCATCAGCCCATTGCCACCAAACTCTAAGTACATGTGTGAACCTGCCCTCCCCCCCCCACGCCGCCATGCTGTGAAAGCTTTAGCAATGACCTCTCCTGCAGCACAAGTAATTCCAGTGAGCATCCAGGCCTTGCACACCTCTACGGCTCCAGCCCTGCCTTCCCCTCGCACTTCCCTTGGGCTTCAGCATCAGCCAGCTTCCCTCTGCCATGCCCACACCAGCTCCATGCTGGCTTCTCTGCATGCAGTGCCCTTTCCCAGCTTGTCCTCAAGAGATGGCTCTAATTTAATTTTCTTTGAAGGCCGAGTTTAGGTCTTTTCATCCTCTGAGGAGTCTTCTTCGACTTGCCTTGGAATATTCACAGTAATGGAGCCAACTCTTCCTGAGTCTATTTACATATCTAGGTGAGTCTTAGCAAAGATGGTGTCTATTTATCTTTACACTTAGATCCAAGGCTATGGCTCAGCATGAGTTAAGAGTCCAAATACAAGCCTGATGATTAAACAAACGAGCCGCTGAATGCACACAGAGTTTTATTCAGAATGAAACCACTCACTTGTGATTTCTTTCGGGGGAAGAAATAAAGAAGTCAGTGATCGCATGTTACTAATCTGTCCGGTTGCATCGTTGGCATTTCCCCAGGGGTATTGAAATGATTCAGTATTGCATTCAAGTGTGCCATACTTTGGGGTGGGTTTTCACAGTAATGGGTTCTTTACCCTCTAGGATGTGAGAGGATCCCAGGTGAAAATGAGACACTCAGAACATCCTAGTTTTTCTGTATCTTGAGAATCTGCTGGGAAGGTCCAAGGCATTCATGAAGGACCCACAGGGACTGGAATCAGCAGCTACTTTGGAAGAGGCATTGGGATAAGGAAATAAAAGTTATGGATTGAGAGTTACTGGGTCAAACTATAATTTACTCAGCTTGAGCCTTCGATCTGGATCACAATGCTTGTTTACTTAGGGCAGAGTCTCCGGTCTTTACATTGTTTGGTGCCGGGACATCCACATGGTCAGCAGTGGAAAATGTCTGCACTGCTTGCCATCACACTGTCACCCCATGTCACCCCAGATGTCTGAAGATGGTGCTTATCACCCACCGCACCCATCTGCCTACCAGTCCTAGGCAAAGGCTCGCGGTTTCTCAGTAGGTATTATATTCCAATAGATATTAGAATTGGCCAGAATTGACTCATGAACTGCCATCTATTCCCCAGCTATCTTAGTTACTTTTGTTGTCATAAAACACTATGACCAAAAGCAGATTGGGGAGAAAAGGGTTTATTTATCCTGCTTTCAGGTAACACTTCATCCCTGAGGGAACTCAAGGCAGGAATCTGGAGTCAGGAACTGAAGCAGGGGCCTCTGAGGAACGATTTTACTGGCTCACTTAGCCTCTTATACCACTGGGAACCACCTGCCAAGGGTTGGGACCACCTACAGTGGACTAGGCCCTCCCACATCCGTCGTCAATCAGGAAAATATCTGACAGAATTGCTTGTAGGCCAGGCTGATGGAGGCACTTCTCAACTGAGATCCCCTCTTCCAAAATGATTCTAGCTTGTGTTAAGTTGACATAAAACTAACCAGGAAACTACCCTTCTACCAGATCTTGAGGTCTTTATAGCAGGAAGCCTGGATCTTTATGGCTCATCAGCCTTTCCTCTGAGCTCCAGGTTCCATGCGCTTCCTTTACATTTGCTCTAGATTGTCTCTGCCATTGTGAAATCAAAGTCTGTTGTCCAGACTGGTCTTGAACTCTCGGTCTTCTCTCATGACTTTGCCTCTTAAGTACATGGATTGCAGGTGTATACCACCACATCTGGCTCCTCCTCACTTTCTCAGTATCAGCAAAAAAGGTTCCCAAATATGTCCCATTGAGTCACCCTAAGTACCTACTAGTCACCCCTGGTTTTTCTCCTTTTTCTTATCCCTGCATCTATTGCATCATAGAATCTTTTTTTTTTTTTTTGGCTTTTCGAGACAGGATTTCTCTGTAGCTTTGGAACCTGTCCTGGAACTAGCTCTTGTAGACCAGGCTGGTCTCGAACTCACAGAGATCTGCCTGCCTCTGACTCCCGAGTGCTGGGATTAAAGGTGTGTGCCACCACCGCCCGGCTTGCATCATAGAATCTTATAGATTGTACTTACCAGTGCTGGGTGCCAATCTTCCCCCTCCAGTCATACTCCAGCTCTTCCTTAGTATCTGTCATGGTAAGCTACCTCTGCCATTTCAGTTGCCCCTAAACTCCATTCCCAATTCCTAGAAACATAATTCAATTCCACTCCTAGATATCTACCCAAGAACGACAGAAACATATGTCTATAGAAATCACCATGCCATATTTATGCAGGTTTACTCATACTTGCCAAGAAACAATCCAAATATTCATAAAAAACTAATGGACAAGAATGTTGTATATTAATACAGTATGTTATTCAGCTATAATTTAAAGAGGCAAAGTACTGATGCACACAGCATTCACAAATCTCAGATACACTATGCAGAATGAAAGAAGACACAGAATTCAAGTTTGATTTCTGTAATGAAACACTTTGACTAAAAGCAACTTAAAGGAGAAACAGTTTATTTGGTTTATGCTTCCCTGTTACAATACATCACTGACGGACGTCAGGCAGAAACCCAAGGTATGAAACTGAGGCAGGGAGGCAGGAACCATGAAGGAAGGTTGCTTGCTTTCCCATCTTAGGCTCTATCTTTGGTACATATTTAGTTCCCTGTCTTATATAGCTCAGGGCTACCTGCCTAGGGATAGTGATGCCCACAGCAGGCTGTGCCCTTCTGCATCAATTAATAATTAAGACAATCCCTCAGAGACCAATCTGACCTAGACGATTTCTCAGTTAAGGTTTTCCTCTCAGAGTGTCTAGTCTGCATCTAGTTAATACATAAGGCCAACCAGAATACATGGGAAAATAAAATGGTAGGGCCACATGGATGTCAGTTTTCAGAAGAAGCAAAACCAACATCAGATAAAAGGGAAGAAGAGCCATTACCTCCTGGGTTGGAGAGGTAGTGGGGAGTTGACAAGGTGGAGACTTGAGGAAACTTTCTGAGGGGAAGGTGTTCTGTGATAGCAATGTGGGTTTCATTTGTCAAAATAATACAGCTAAGATTAGTTCATTTCACTGAAGTAAATTTTACCTCAAGAAGGAGAAAAATATAACTGTAAAAAAAATATAAACAAGTGGGAGGGTAGCGAGTGGGTGGATTTTTTGAACGATACAAGAACGGTAAGCCATGAGAAGATGCCTAAGTGTGGCAATGGGCATAGGAATCTCATTCTACTTTTCTGATGACTCTAGATGAGCTTTTCCCATTTTCCTTAATGCCATTTTAAAGTGTAAATCAAATCGTGCCTCTTTGCGCCTTAAATTCATTGAGTGGTTTCCAGCTGCTTATAAAATAAATCTGAACTGTGTGCTGTGGTTGTGCCCAATCTGGCTGCTGAGCATGCATGCTCTGTTCCCCTCTCCTCATCCCTGACTGGGTTCTCATTCTCCTGAGCTATACAAGAAACACCTACATATGCCAACAGCCCTTCTGATGGGCTTCTCCAGTCTCTACATGAGTGCCTCCTGCAAGCTTTCCAGCCTTTTAGAAACCTTCCCAATGGGCAAGGTGGAGTCCCTTGCTTGCCTGTCTCTTCACTAGGAGATGGAATCTATGAAGACTGGCAAGAGGTATCTATTAGCTGTCACTTTACATAGAATTCTTCAGGCATCTCACCTCATGGAGCTCTAAGACTAAGTATGCTCTTCTGTGCTATTCTGACTGGCACCCGGGACCTTTCAAGTCTGAGCTGAGGTAGAATCAGAGCTGATGTCTTGTAGGGCAAGGTAGGTGCTTTGGCATGTTTTGGGTCCATCTGGGTGAATGGTGAATAAGGGTATGTGATCTGAAACTCTGGGAGTCTTCTCAGAGAGACTGGGAGTGAGGAGGAAGTGACCAGGCTGGCTTTAGCAGCCATCTTTATGCTGCCTATAATCGTGGGAGGGTTTCACCATACATTGCCTGGAAAGAGCACTGTATTACAAGCCAGCACACATAAATCTCATCCTGGCCCTGTACGATGTTTCACAGTTCTGGGCAAATAACAGCATCTCTGAGCCTTGTGTCCCTCATGCTTCAGAAGACGCCTTTGACATCAGTGTTTCCCGAATGCAATAATATTGTGGCCCATTAATGGGCGAGATAGGAATGAAATACAGAAAGGGGAAGGGGAGAATGAGTTCGAACACCTAGTATGGCAAGATGATGAGAAGTAGGAAAGATCATTTGACTAGTCAGCACGCATGTGAGCCGTTAGGAAACAAGGCTACCGTGTGCCTAAGGCTATTTACACGTTTTGTGACACAGACTGCTACAGGGCACTTACTGCTCTATACATCCTAGGCAGGGCTGCAGTGCACAGAGCTCCCAAAGTCCAAGAAAATGTGCTCAGGTCAGAGTCACTAGCTCTTGTTGTTCACAATCCCCTAGGGTGAAATAAGCAAAGGCAAACGTAATGGAGGATGGATGTCTTGTGTGTCCCTTCATCCTTGTCGGTGACAGAGAGAGGAGAGAAGGTGAGCATAGACAGAGGAGCATACCAATGGCATGCACTAGTTAGTTCACAACTGTCTTAGATTCGTTTGAATCCTTAGACCATACCAATGACCGTCTTCTGACACCAGTGTCTTGTGTATGCTTTGGCAGTTAGCCAGATGACTTCGGTCTGAGCAATCTAAGTTTTCCCACTTCCGTGCTGTTTGTCTTTGAACTCACTACTTAATGTCACTGTGGATCAAATTCCTTCTCTTATCTTAAACTACTGTAAAATTAAACACAACCTGTGACATCACCAGACAGATTACATAGGGGAAAACCTTTAGTGAGTAGCCTGACATACAGTATGCACTCAGCAAATGCCACCCATTATAAAGATGGCTAATGCTGTGGAATATTACCGAAGTGGAAGCAATCACGACTCAGGTTTTGCATGTAATCTTGGAAATCATCTTGTCCTCTTCCCAACACTGTATTTATCATCAAAAGTACCAAACATCACCCAGCACTGCACATTCAGAGGGCAGCATGGTATGATGCTCCAGCTAGGGACTGGGAGGCTATTTCTGTTGTCTTCAGCCCAGGCAGCTCTTACAGAGCCTGATTTTTATGAGTGTGTAAAATGCCTTGTGGACACATTAAACTTAATATATGACCATAATAACAATGGAGCTACCAGCCTGAGAGAGAGAGGCAACAACCAGGGAGAAGAGAATTTGAAGCATAAAGCATGGGCAGGGAAAGCGTTCCCACAGGTGGTGGACACAGGCAGTGGGGAGATGCAGGGCAGATATATAACACACAGCTAGGAGCAGCAAGCCCGTAGAAGATCTTTGGCCTGTCTCTCTATGCTCAATGCAGAAGGGTGAAAAGTATTATGGGAGCAGACACAGAAGAGGCAGGGAGAAGGAGAAGAGAGGCAATGAGAGCTAGGGAAGTGTGGCTCATAGCATCTTGATCCCCAGGGACAGGGAAAGCAGAAGAGGTGAACTGAGTCCAGCTACAGAAGAAGGTGCCAGTGGAGATAATAAGTGGATCATTCGTTTGGTCCATTTTTCAGGCTGTGACATTAAGAGTGGCCATCATCATCATGCACATGGTTTCAGACTGACCAGGTGCAGTCTTCACAGATAGGATCTTCTGAGCATTTGTGTGGCAGCATGTCCCAGTTATGGGAGCAGTATCTAAAGGGAGAGAGTTCTATCATTTTGATTTCTGAATCGTAAAATTGAAGATTAAAGAAAACAGAGAAAAGTCCATGTTATGTGAATGTAGACAGCTATGGGGAGGCACTGTGGACCTTTAAGGGTTTGGCCTCTGGGAGGTCTTTAGGTCATCGGGGGCATGCCTTAAAGGATATTATTAGACCTTCTCTAACCTGCTTCCTGAATGGTATTGTAACAGGTTTGCTCTACCATGTCCCCAGACAAGATGGCCACCCTTGCCACAAGCCTTAAACAGCAAAGCCTCCTGATCTTAGCCTCAAAGAACCAGAACTGTGAGAAGACAAAAGAGCCCTTTACTATTTATTAGTTATTTGCCTCATGCGTTTGTTATAGCAATAAGAAGTTGATGAATCCATAATGGCAATAGTAAAATTTTAAACATTTTATGGGTCTAGGGACAAGAAAAGTCTAAAAGGATACTTGGTGGTTTTTCAGCCAAAAGGCTGCTTCAAATAGTTTTCTTTATTGTGAAGGTGAGCATTTCTGCAGCCAGTACTCTGGAACTGTTTGCTGTCAGTGAGCTGATACATATATGTATGAATAGATACGTGGTCAGTCTAACAATCCATTAGGGTAAGAAGCAGGGCCTCTAACCTACCTGTCTCAGCTCCATGGCTCAGTACAAGTGAAATGTATTCACATAGTCAGGAGTCACAATTTACATAGTACACAATGGTCTTCAAAGTTAACATGGATTTTTAGGTACCAGAAGGAAAAATTAGCCTACATTCTCATTTATTCAAATACATGATATTCAGAAAGCACTGATTAAAACTTCTTTCTGAAGATTTCTAAAGTTTAGTTATTTTAGAATATAATTACTCTACTTGTAGTTTAGCATGGATGGAGGACAGAGGCCTGTGGGCCTGTGTGCAGCAACATCTCCTGAATAGAAATAGTCTATCCTTGAAGGATTCTTTTAAGGTTCAGGAAGTAAACAACTCACAAGTCTCAGGAAGGCCCTGAAACTTACAAGATTTACAAGACCTCTTCCTTCCCAAGGTTATATAAGCAGTAAGAACTGCTGGGAGAGAGAACCTCTCTGACTTGCTGAGAATTGTGCAGAAGGCTCCCAGCTTCCAGCTCTTATGAGTTTATTACTCATGCTGGGGTAGGAATTTTAGTGAAACACCTTCTCTTTGACTCATCCATGTTCTCATAAATTACCGCTTATACACATTCTTGTTAATAACCCAAAGAAACTCATTGGCTCATGAAGTTGGAATTTTGGTGGGATAATTTCTTTGGTTTGCCATTGGCGTTTTTATGGAGTTAGTAGATGCTTCCCCACAGAAGTCACACAACAATGCCCCAAGCTCAAGAAAGAGCACCTTCCAGTTTGCTCTTTAACATTTAAAAGTGTTGTCAGGTACAGGAATTCCAAAATGAAGGGAGACTGAACCTTCCCATCTGAAGAACACCAGGCTTCTTGAAGAGAATTCATCTAACTAATCCCCAAATAACTAATAACAGCTTTGACTTAAAAGGAGCTCCATACCTAATGAGATGATTTTACACTTTTATGTACTCTGATACATAAAAATTGAGGCAACTGAGGCAGGCAGTGGGAGCTCTTACGCTTACCTAACAGCAGGATGGCCAAGAGCCTGCCAGGTGTGCTGTAACAAACAGATCCTCCATGCTGTGGTTCAACTGCTTGGTGATGCCAAATCCTGGTGCTGCTACTATTTGGATTCTCTAGACAGAAGAGAGCTAAGGAGATTGGAGGCAATCCACAAAGCTACTTTGTTCAATGCTACAGGCTCATCTGAGAAAGAGATCCTTGGTAGTTGCAAGTATAAAGAGAAATAACTTCTCTCTTCACTGCAGCTCTTGGCAATTTGGTCTTTCTGGACTGATCAACTTGTAATCTCAAGTTTCAAGAATGCATTCACACAGCACTGACTCTCAAAGTCAGAAATGTGTCTTCCACTGCAGTTGGGGTTTCTGTCCTGCCTTTTCCTGCAATCATTAAGTCCCAAAGAAATCACACAGCGGTCTACATTAGTTATAAACTGATTGGCCCATTAGTTCAAGCTTCTTATTAACTCTTATAACTTATATTAGTCCATTATTCTTGTCTATGTTAGCCACATGGCTCAGTACCTTTTTCAGTGAGGCAGTCACATCTTGCTTGCTCTGTGGCTGAGCCAGGACTGTGGACCAAGCTTTCCCCTTCCTAGAATTCTCCTGTTCTCATGGACCCGCTTCTACTTCCTGTCTGGTTGTCCTGCCTATACTTCCTGCCTAGCTACGGGCCAATCAGCATTTATTTAAAATATAATTGACAGACTATAGACCATTGTCCCACACCCTTCCTCCAAATCAGAAACAGAGAGAACAGGCTTGACACACACAAAGTAACACCCAGCTGCACTCCCTAAAGCTGCTCATTGCATCCTACCAGGGCACATGCAGCAGGAGGACTTGAATCCTGGAGTTCAAGCTCCAGCCATTAGCATTGTGCTTCCTTTATTCCTGGGTATCCTCTCCTTCTCTGAGTGCCCTCAGCAGCCTCAGTTCCTCATTTATCTTTTGCTCTGTGTTAGAGAGATGAGCACCACATTTCCTCCTCAGGGCTTTTGCAGTAAACACATCTTAGACTTGCTTCCTGTTTCTACAGTAAGCACCTGCAGGCTGGGGTATACACACTGTTTCAAGTGTGCAAGTGCCCAGTAGGTGCTCAGTAAGGATCTTTTGCGTTTAATGAACTAGAAATGAAAGTTGAGATCAAGTTTGTTTTTCTTGTTTTAACATTAGCTCATCAAAGGAACTTGCTTTTGCAACAGATGGAAGCTAGTACAGAGATCCATACCTGCTCAAAATGCAGAGAAGAAGTGACTGTGGAGTGCTCAAGACCTACATCAAAGGCTCAGAGAAAATTGTGGAAGAAAGGATGCAAAGACTGTCAACAGAGGACCAGGAAAACTGCTGCTAGGTAGTATCCCCTAGACATGACAGGAGACATGCACCCAAGACATCTCAGCAACATGCCTAATGACCACAGCAGTTGACATGCCTATGTGGAAGGGGGATTCCACAAGGTCTTTCCTATAGGCGAATAGCTACAGGAATGAATTCTGAGAGAGGGAGAATCAGTTTCCTCTGGGGGATAAACCAGGTTCCCCAATTCCCCAATGTCAAGTGGTCAGCTCTAGACACACATACATATAGACAGTGCTAAATAGATATAGTAGATTATATATATATATATATATATATGATATAGATTCATTGCTCATATAAGAAATTATACATATATATGCATATTACATGTGTGTGTATTTAGAAGTTAAAACTTCTGCAACACAGGACTCTAACCTTCGAGTTCTTCTGACACTTAGCCTAAGCAAACAGAATATTTCAGAGTCCTGTAGCTAAGCATCTGTGAACACCCATGTCAGCCTTCCTGCCCAGAGAAGTGGGTCTCTGCCCCTCATTGGATCTGCATGTAACAGACCTGGCATTTCTGCTGCAGAAGCCCAGCTGATGCATGCCTCTGGAGTGCTGAAAAATAGCTTTCTTTTCTCCACTCTCATGACTTGGTGACAAATGATCCATGCTGCAGTTTACACATTTTCTGGCAATCATAAACACTCTTCTTATAAGGGAAGATGTGATATGTTATATTTTCTTCTTTTTTTTTCTAAACCCATTCTTTGACTTCAGGAACACAGAGAAATTACAGGGCTCAGTACTGGGATAGGGACCCAGAGTACTGTCATTAGATGGAAAATCATCTAGAGCCATTGATTGCTTCTTTGACATCTTGATGCTTTAGTCTGTGTCATCTCTTTTATGTGCTGTGCTGGGCTGGGTTCTGGAGCTCTCACCTCTACTTCCACAGTCCAGGAGACCAGTATAAGTAAACAGAACCTCAGTTTGTGGAAAACAGAAAGCTCTTTGGTCCTGAATGAACACAGAAGGGGAGTAATTACCTTTGCTGGGAGTTATACACTTGGATTCCCTGAGGAGTCAGACTTTCTCCTGAGGTTTGAAGGCAAGTAGAATTGATCAGAATAAAGGTTCCAGGTAGAATCTTCAGGTTGGAAGAAATGGAAGGTTCTACAGCATGCCGATGCAAATAGTATGGTGGCGTGGCTAGTACATGATTGATGTGGGATGCCCTTTGTATGCTGTAAATATGTTTTATTACCATTGGTTAATAAAGAAGCTACTTTGGTCTATGACAGGACAGAATATAACTAGGTGGGAAATCCAAGCAGATATAGGGAGAAAGAAGGTGGGGTTGGAGACAACAGCAGCCACGGGAGAAGCAAGATATGAGGTAACAAGCCATGAGCCTCGTGGTAAAATATAAACTAATAGAAATGGGCTAATTTAAGTTGTAAGAGCCAGTTAACAATAAGCCTGAGCTAAAAGGCCAAACAGTATGTAATTAATATTAAACTTGTAAGTGATTATTTTAAAAGTGGCTGTGAGGCCAGGTAGGATGAGAAACATGATGACAATCTGACTGGAAGGTGAGAAGATAGAGTCTCCACAGTGCTTTGGAACTCTGTTTAGGACAAGGGATGTGGTCACACAAGACTCAGAAGAGTCAAGCAACCACAGACATCAGAGAGGGCCAATGTAAGGGCAGTGGAGAGTGTGGGCAGGAGGAGGGTAAGACACTTGGCAGGTGTGTTCTACAGCCTTGTAGCCTGCCGTTGGAGAGGGAGGATCCAAACCCTTGGGACCCACTGCATCTAATTCCAACCAAAGAGGCTTCTCCCAAGACCCTGAAGATTCCCCTTCCCAACATTATTGCCTGAAAAAAATACCACAGTATTGTCCTATCTTTCTCTCCTGAAATATCACAGCATAGGACCCACCCATTCAAAAGGACAATTGAGGCCACATAATCTCTTCTATAAAGAATTAGTGAAACTATGTTGAATTTTCACATAAGAGTAAAGCCCTGGAGTACAATGGAAATAGTATCAATAGACAGACCGCATAAATGGATGGCAGCTGGTCTGAGAGCTGTTTCATCTCTACCCGGTATTTGGAAGGAATGGTGCTTGCACGCTCCATGCCACTGTCTTCTCTAGCCTTCTTAATTCCTTTAGTTGAAAGGGAAGGGAATGTGTTCCAGATTTCTGCAGGAAGAACTCAAGATAGAGAAGTGATGTGCCCAAGGACACAGAGTTTATAAGTGTCTAAACAAAGCTGCAGATCCAGGTCTCCTGGTTCCCACATCCTTTCTAAGAGGTAGGACTCTGCAGATGCAAAGAAGGTCAGGCAGGAGATAGCCTCAGTACTGGAGATAAGGCAGAGCTGGCCGGGATACTTACTGTACTTACTGAGCATCTAGGATTCCTTCCATTGTACATTGCTGTGACTTCTTGGAAACTTGTAAATCCAACATCATCTTTTAAACTGGGGACTCTGGGACTGGACATGCAGCTCAGTTATAGAGCTTATCTAGCACGCACGAGGTCCTGGGTTTGATCTTCAGCACCATATAAACTGAATTGCTGATGCATGCCTCTAAACCCAGCACTCAGGAGGTGGATGCAAGTGAATCGGGAGCTCAAGTTCATCTTTAGTCATGTAACAAGATCAAGGTCTGTAGCACCAATAATAAGAACCCAGAGACAGATATTGGGGCTCAACTTGAGGATCAGAATAGCAAAGCAGTCAAGCCACTAGAGAGATCTTACCTCTACCAAGGCTCAGACAAACAAAGGGGCAATCCTGCAGTGCTCCCCACCAACCTCAGCCTTCACACTTCCTGAGTTCCTGTCTCTTCCCCTTTATGTTCGTCTCTCCCTTGGAGCTGTTGTAGTAGAGAGACTTTATGTTGACAAGTGTTAGGAATTTTAATGAAGATATGAGGTGAGATCTAAGCATCATATAGGCTTGGATGATTGTTTCTGCCCCCAAAAGCAAAGGTTCTCCTACATGATTTCTGAAATACAATT
This sequence comes from Dicrostonyx torquatus, assembly GCA_028555095.1. Classification (NCBI taxonomy): domain Eukaryota; kingdom Metazoa; phylum Chordata; class Mammalia; order Rodentia; family Cricetidae; genus Dicrostonyx; species Dicrostonyx torquatus. Next base: position 1,781,256 of record JAQHUG010000114.1, read on the forward strand.
CTTCTCAATTCCCTGAAATACAAATTTTGCTTGAGTGGAAGCCATGCTTGCTTCCACTATGTATTTTTTCCAGTTCCTAGAACATAGGCTGACTCATAAGCCCAACAGCGGCGTTCACAGTTCACATATGGGTGTAAGACTGAGCTTAGCATCCAAGCCCCTTGAGTAGCTGGAGTTCTGGAGTAGCATCCTCCCTACTGCCTTTTACTTATTTTTACCAATAAGGCAGCCAAGCTAAATAATCTGAAGTGACAGATGATTCAAACTCTTAATATCAAGATCTACACAGTCACGTCATAAAGGGTGTGGGTATTGACATGAGGGTTGTAAGGATATGGAAGAATGAAGTTTATAGGAAGAAATACAAGATGAGAATTTAGAAGACGTCAAACAGCTGAATCCGGCTTTATTTAATGCTGGAAATGTGGCATCTCTAGTTTAGTCCAAGCCATGCTAAAGGCACAGGAACTAGTCACTCAATGACCAGAGTTCAGGAGAATTTCTATCACATGCTTCAAGGGTTTTTTTGTAGCTAAGGACAGGGAAGGGGAGAGGAGATTCATTAGGAGCAGAATGAGGCAATTAATTGTTTTCCTTAAATAAGCTGGTTTTGAAACAGCCAGGTCCATTGTTGCTTTTTTGAATTGGGGTCAGCTGCTTTGCTTCTGCAAACCCCTACATAGTTGGGGAATCTGGGCTCAGTTTTAGGGCCTTGGCTTTTGGGAAGGAAAGGTTCGTTTTGATGGGAAACCTGAGCCATTTTTGCAACCAAACACTCTAGTCTTTCTCATAGACAATCATAGGTTGTACCAGGACTATGGCAAAGACCAAAGTCAAAGCTGGGGTTTGAAATATTAGAGTTCTGGCCAGGAAATGGAGTTAAAGGGCTGTTAAATCAAGGACAGAGGTTTAAGGATGTAGTAGGCTGAAGGTTTATACTAATGTAGTGGGAGGGTTCTACGTCTTGGAGACCAAAAGTTCCATGAAAGTGAAGACCATAATTGTTCATTAGTTTGTGCTTTCTTTCTACCAGAGTGGGTGCTCTCTGAATATGGTGACTGTATGCGGGAAACACATGGTTCTATGTGTGTCTGAATGAGCGAGTGCTCATGGTGATAGTTGAAATGGGGAGCATCTTTCAGTTGGGGGGCTGGTTAAGAATGTGGGCTTTGGGACCTTAGGTGTTTTAGCTTAAATGTCACCTCTGCTACTTTTTAGGCATAAGGTTTTACTTAACATTTTTGACCTTCAGTATTGCATCCTGTAGGAATGAGGGCCCGTAAGTGGGTCCTCAAAGGTTCCCTTTAAGGTATAAATGAGGTAGCATAAATACATTCTGTAGCCCAGTGCTTGGCATCAAAAGTTCTCAAACACTAGTAACCTCAGGTTAGTCGTGGGAGGTGGGAAGGAAGGAAGTCTGTCCAGGAGTAAACACAACAGAAACTGAATTCTGCGAGGAAAGCTGACCCCTCTGGGCTTGGACAGCAGAGTTAATTTGGTATGATGCTCGTGCAGCAAAGACAACAGGACGTTATTGGTAGTACAGCATCTTTTGCTGTCCTGTACCCCAGCTTCTCAAGACCCCATCAGTTCCTCACAAAGCCATCTGTTTTCATGATTTTTTACCTCTGGACCTTTGAGAAAGAGTAGAAGTCAGTACTATTTGGGGGGGGGGTGGAAAACTGAGAAGTCAGCTGGACATTTACATGTGAAATATTTATTACCTTCCGTGTTTGGATCAAGGGTGGTCTTGAGCCCATGTCTGGTGAACACCTGCTTGGTACCAGCCAATCACCACTGACTAATTCCCATGCTATTGTATCCCATGACAACAGAATGTCTTTGCAAGATAGGTTTCTAATGCTCTGTTTTGACTGTTGATTTGTTTGTTTTTAGATACTATGCAACCTACAACCTTCCTCTAACCCACACCTGTAAGTGTAGTTGCCAGCCCTTGTAAGGTTGTGCTTCAATTATCCATTGCTTCATCACAAGCTATGCCAACATTTAGGGACTTCAAATAACCAGTATTTACTCATTCATTGGAAAACTATCCCGGACTCAGCTGGGCAGTCCTGCTTCCTTATGTGGCTGAAGGCATCTGGAGGCTCCATCAGAACTAGAAATCTAACATGGCTCCATCCACACATACAGTGACTCAGAGCACTGCTTGGAATATCTAGTACTCAACAGTTTCTCCAGCGTGTGACCAAGCCTCTTGACATATGGTATGGGACCCTTCTAGGACCAGAGTGAGAGCTTTCTGGTTTCCCAAATGCTAGACCTCAGACTAGCACAGGGACGCTCCTTTCATCTTCCGCTGATCAAAGGAATTGCTAAGAAAGCGTTGATTCAAGGGACCCAGACTTCACCTCCCTATGGGAGAAGTGGTTGCAGAAAAATTATCCGTGGTCTTGTGTATTAGTTACTTTCTGTTGCTGTGACAAAATGCTGGACAAGAAAATAACTGAAGAAAAGAAATAAGTTGTTTTGTTTTGTTTTGGTTCACCGTTTCAGTCCATCATGGCAGGGAAAGCATGATGGGTAGGGCAGCAGGTCACGTGACAGGAAGGAAGCAGAGGGCAAGGAATGCTGACATTCAGCTCACTCTATATTTTCTGTTCAGCCCAGAACACCAGCACTTAAGATGGTGCTCCTCACACTCAGGCTGGCTCTTTGCTCTGTAGCAGAATCTTTCCGGAAGCACAATCACAGACACAGCCAGGGTTGTGTCTCCAAGTGGTGCTAGAGTCAGTCAGATCAAAAACACAGGTTAGCTCTCAGCCTTTCTCGGCACAGAGGCCACCTTGGTTCTCCTCAGCTCCATCTCTCTTCTGCAAGGCTGGCACTGCCTTTAACACAATTTTGCTGTGTGTTCTGGACCACTTGGCGTGGCTTGGAGGGCCTCACTTCTTTGGGAAATCATAGCATCTCTGCATTTTTTTCTTTTGTGGAAGTCACTTTATGAAAGTCACAGGGAGAGACAGTGGTGATGGAACAGTGGCATTGAGCTGGGGTCTACAGCTCGCCTCCCCATTTACTCTTCTTGGAAATTTCTCCATCAGCTTCCTGGGAAAGACCGAAATAAATTGAACGCAAAGGTGGAGTCCCATAAAAGGTCTCTGCAGGTAGAAGAGAGCCTCAGAGTAGGGTGCCTGCTATGAATGAGCCTTCCTTGTCTTCTGCTGAGGATTTGTGTGGAAGTAGCAAGTGGTCTGTGAGCCTGGTCTATGGAGAGTTGAGATGACTATATTGCCAGCCTCATTCTGGGACAGGAGGGTGTAGCTAGGTGACTGTGGTGCAAATAGTAGAAGGTGTCTTGGGTGCTTCTCAGAACCCTCCTGGGTGCTAGTCACGATGTTGACCCCTGGGACACTCAGCTTCCGGATGTCTTAAGAACCAAAGGTCATTTCACACAGGCATTCATCACCATGACAGCAACCAGGTGGACCTTTCGTGTCATTTTCTATGTTCAGTTTCCTGTGTGACCAAAGCTCCCCAAGGCATTCGAATAAGGAAAAGCTAAACAACTAAGATGGCCCAGAAGGATCGAAAGTCTCGGGTGGCAGAGAACACTGTGGCTGAGTAAGGTCCCAGTCAGGGCTCCTAGACACATCCTAAGATCCCACTTCTTCCACCTAGACAAATCGATTCACTAAAAGACCATGTATTCTGGTGAATCCCCAAGTGGGAGAGGGTTAGAGAAACAAGCACAGGATCTCCATTCTGATTCGTCCTCCCCCCTCTCCAAACCCCCTTCTAACTCCAAGGGGCTGGGGTTCTGCTGCAGCCACCAGGATTAAAGTGCACCCTCTTCATCCACCCTGTAAGGAGCACTTGACAGCTTTCCAAAGGCTTTTTCCCCCAGTCACCCTCCTCCTACTGCTGAACCATAACCACAGCCTATTTACGGTCGCAGAGATTAAGGATGGAAATTTGACTTTTTAATTTTATTATTCTTGTTCTTCCTTCCTGCTTCATTAGAACTGTGTTATTGGCCTGAAATACTGTACGTAAATGATGCTCCAGGGCCCATCTGGAAGGTGGATTCTCAGGGGATGTAATTATGCTAAGTGAGTCTCACTGGGGACAGTGCAAAAGGATTTAGCTCCTACCTGTGTGTCCTCTGGCACTGCATCCTTCAGTTGTTGCCAGGCTCCTGTCTCTTGAGGCCCTATCCTACTTGGTGTGTGTGTGTGTGTGTGTGTTTCAACAGTATAGCCACTATCATCCTGAATAAGTCATTGTGTATGTAAAATGGAGATTATAATTTATTTCGCCTTTATATGTCCTTGGGTTGGAGGTACTCATGACTCGGGGACAGGGTTAAGGGTCAACATAGAGAAAAATGCAACTTCAGATGATGGTGGAACTGTGCTGTGTGCCCTCCATGCGAAGTCAGAGCTTAATCTTTTTTGCTCTGATGATTGGGCTGGGAAGGAACCTGGCTGTGGAGGTAGGCGGGTGCCCTTGATTCCAGTCAAGGTCGAGGCCTCAAAAGGCATAAATCCAAGATGCACAGTACACCCAAGCCTTTGCCCTCATTTTAAAAGAGGGCTTCTCACTCCTGGGAGCCTTCTTTCTCCTCTGTAAAATGAAAGTAATCACCCTCAGCCCTTATCTCAGAAGAGTGCGTGAAAGTGTTTTGTCTTCAAATAAACAGTGTTCCTCTGCTCCTCTGTGCCACTGGGTGCGTGGATTAACTGAGTCCTCACCCTTCAGAGAGCACAACCTTGCAAACTTTAAGTTATCCAGCATTAAACACATGCAAAGAATCCATGTATTTGGTATATATGAAAACTGTAGGACAGGAACAAAATACCTATGAAGTTGACATGCCTTGGTGTATGTGTCATAAGGCCTTAGACCTCACATGGGCCACCCCTTCACCCCACATCTTTCCTCTCCTGCCCTCCGCACTCCAACCCCAGCTCCTTTCCTATTCTGCACCCTTGTTAAGGGGCATTGGTGTAGCCCCAACAATACTGCCTCTTATTACATACTTCTCGGATAACCTTCTGAAATAAGGCATGGGTTAAAGTATGGCAGCTATCTAGAAAGCATAGCCATCCTAAGTCCATGGTTAAGGCAGTGCAGTAAGAAGCCATAGCCATAGATAAGTGACATGGATCATGAAAGACAGTATCATCAGCCTCCTAGGGGCCCCTACCACACCTCACCACCAGTTCCTGACCTGTTCTCTTGGTCTCTGTCCAAGGTCACAGATGCATCTTTATATAATTTTAAGCTGCATGTGGAATTATATGCTATGTATTATTTATGTTTCATGTGAGTAGCCTCAGGTTTTGTGAATCCCCCTGGTTGAGATGTGTGACCATATTCATTGTCGTTGCTGTATAGTATTCTGAAATATAGACAAATCAGCACTCATAAATGCTAGAAACATTTATGCTGCTTTCAATTTGAGGCCATTGTGACAAGATCAGTTGCATACTTTTTGCTTATATCTTTAGAAGGGCACTCTCACTGGCATAACAACAACACGCTAAGCATACACATGGTGCAAGGCGTCTTAAGTCTTGACAAAGTCGCCACCATGGCAGTCAAGGTAGTTTATAGCCATTCAAAATGTCCACGTACCCTTGTTGAATTCCCTCCTCCTGTCCTCTTTACAGCTGATCTCTGCCTCCAGTCAACATTAACCTGCTTCTGTCAGAATATGCTAACTTTAATTTTTAGTTATTACCAGCATGATAAAGTATGATTGTACTCTCTTTAGCCTGAATTCTTTTGGTCAGCATAATTGTAGCCTCTGTGTGTGCTTGCCTTTTTCCTGTTTGGTAGTACTCCATTTCTGCACCTCCCACAGTTTATCACTCCTCCATTGATTGGTGCTATGTTATTTCCAATTTGGGACTCCTACAAACAAAGCTGTTATGAACAGTCACATTTAATCTTTTAGGAAACTACTTGTTCATTTTTATCAGGTAAATATGTAAGAGTCAAATGTCTGTGTCAGATTATAGGCAAGGTTTAAACTTCTAAGGAATTGCTCTGTTGATCTCCAGTGGTCACACCACTTTACATAGTAGCGTTTCTGGATACTTAACAAAACGCGCCATCGCCTTCTTGATTAAACAAGAGTGGAAGCGCTCTGGACTTTTGCTTTACAATTTCCTAATGGCTGATTAGTGGTGAGCATATTCTCATCACTCCTGATGAACCTTCAGAGATGTTTCTATTTGGGGTGTAACTTTCAGGAGGACAAATTCTTGGTGTCAATGAACTCCGTCAGCTTATGTCGCAAGGGCGACTTTAGAGTGAGCGATGCTGAAGGTAAGAGGTTGTGGTACAAAGGACTTCTAATGTCCCTGTATCTGCATCCCGACTAGACTACAATCCTGGGAAACAGTGACATGAACATTGTAACTCTGTTTTTACCCCATGACTCCACACCAAGTACCACCCATGTTGGGAGCGGAGGAGAGATAGCCTGGCTGGATGGCCACCTCTGTGCTGGGTCTGAACACTCATTCACTTCCAGTGGGGACAGAGATAAACCCATGTTACAGCTAATTGACAGAAGGTCTGGGAAAAACCCATTTTCCCAAATTCTTGGAGCTCCCATGGAGAGATAGAACTTATCACAAGTTTAAGGCTAACAGTTCTGTGTTTCTATTACACACCCTGTCTCCCTTGGATCACACCACCTCCCAGGTGCTTTAAAAGACACATCTGAGTGATTGGACAGAAACACCTTGGAGAACCATGCTAAGAGGCTCTTGTCATGGTTTGGAATTGTTGGTTGTGTGCTTGGAGCCTCTCGTGGGCTCACCAACTAGTCTCTTCTCCACCCCTGACCTGGCATGGTTGCCTTAGGATTTCAATAGTTGTGTTGGTTGTGTTTAGAAATTCCGTGCACCTTTGCCAGGCCCCTTCTACTGGCCTCCTCTTCCTCTTCAGGGCATTGCCAGCTCCTATGCTCCCTTTTGTCTTCCTCTCTAGGGCCCTTGCTTTGTGCTCCACAAGGCGCAGTCCCCTTTGGTTTGTTGTCGGAGAGGCATGGGCTTGCCTGCTTCCCTGTACACCTGAGATGCCTCTTAGGAATGACAGCTTTGGAATCTCAGCACTGCCTTGAAGGGCTTGCATGACCTGTACAGATTACTAAATATCTCTAGTATTCTGCCACATCACCTGTAAACAGGTGAACACAGTGGCAGCTTGGACAGCTAGGGGAATGGCATGACGGGCAGTTAATTAGTTAACTTCTGCTGTGTTTTCTTGCCGATCTTGCATTAGATGGTTCACCCTTAAGCTTACACGTGTGCTTCAGGGATGACAGAAAGTGCTCAATCCCTAAAGAATATGAGGTAGAGATGGGATGGCAGGAAACTGGAAGTCACCTCCGTCCCAAAGCACTTCCAGGGGCATAACTGTTGTCTGCAACACCATGCACCGAGGAGGATTCAGTCAGCAAAAGGTCACAGTAGCTGCTCTGTTGCTGGGGTTTCTAGTAAGTCACACTATCACGTCTAAGCTCGTTTCTGTCTCGGAAAGGGGTAAATGGACACCATATCAGCTGACTTGCTGGCTGTTACCCTGTGCGTTGTCACCAGTTCAGACTTGTTACTGCTTATGTGAACTTGGCAGGAAAGCCTTCAGTCCCTCTGATGCCCAGTGGTTATGCTTAATAAGATGATCAGACTTACCTGGCAGCGCCTGTTTTTTGAGGTCTCTGTCTTCTTAGGTTGCTTTGAAAATATCACGTAGGCCAGGCGGCGAAACAGCAGACTTTGTTATCACAGTTCCAAAGGCTGGAAATCTCTAACCGGGTACCAGCTGGTTCACATCCTGCTGTGAACTCTCTCCTGCTGACAAATGGCCACCTCCTCACTGTGTCCTGTGGTGGAGAGGGAGGAAAGGGTTCCTTCTGTCCTTTCTTATAAGGCCACAGTCTTTACATTATGAATGTAAAATGGGGACTTTTATGGATTTGGAAGAGGAAATGGGAAGGGGTGATGAGAAAGGGTAATAGAGGTCCGTGATAATGTCACCAAACTGTTATGTGAGCGTATGAAAGTCATAACTAAATTCACAACTTCCTACTGTTAACATATGCTAATAGAAAACATAGCTGGCCCTGGCCTCATAGGCCTGTAAGCTCAGCTCTGCAGGAGGTTCAAACAGAAAGGTCCTAAAGTTCAAGACCAATTTTGGCTATAGAGGAAATTCAAGGCCAACCTGGGAGACTTATCAAGATTTCATCTGAAAACAAACAAACAAAGCATCGTTATTTGTTTGGTGTACTGGGGAGACTGCTCTACCAGCAAAGCTCTGTCTATCCACACACAGGAGAGCCTGAGTTTGTATCGCTAGTACCGTGTTCATGCCAAGCACGTGTCTGTAACCCAGCACTAAGGAGACTGGCACCCATGTACAAACCAGGCACGTGTCTACAACTCAGCACTAAGGAGGCAGACGGGCAGATCCATGGAGTTTGCTGACCAATCCAGGCTCCAGGGTGAGAGAATTGGTCTCAGAAAATAAGGAGAAAGGCTAGAGTTCACTGGGTAAGAGGTTTGCTCTGTGAATGTGAGGACCTGCATCAGAAGTGGAATCTGTAGTACCCACATTTACAAGAAAAAAAGGGGGCACAGACACAAGGGCTTGCCTGTAACCCAGCATTGGGGGCTTGGGACAGACAGACAGATAGACAAATCCCAGGGGTTTGCCAACCTAGTCAACACAGTCAGTTTTAGGTTCAGTGAGAGACCCTGTCTCTAGGGAAGACACTCAATGTCCTCCTCCAACCTTCATAGGTGTGCACACCCACAAGCACACATGTACACACAAACACAGAGCTGGGGGAGGGCAGGGGGAACAAAAGAAAACACCATCAACGCTGGCCTCTTCATGCACACACAGGATTGAATCTCCCCGTGTACATATGCAGAAAATAAGGATCGGTGCTATAGCTTAGTGAGAGAGGACTTGCCTAGCGTGTATAAAGCCCCAAGTTCTATTCCCAGTACAACAGAGACAGGAAGCATGCACAGGGCTGAAAAAGGGCACGGTCCTATGGGATTAAGGTTCCTTTCTTATATCACCCAGCTTAAGTTAGCTACAGAAAGAAGACCACAGTCTGCAGGTGCAGTTATACTGGGATTAGGATTCCAACAAATGGAAGAGGGGAGTAGGAGTCTACCCAGAGCAAGGGATTGAAGTCAGAGTATCTACAAATAAACTTCACCAAGATGCGCATTGTCCCTGTGATAGGAAACATCCAGGCGTGCTCATTGAGGAACAGTGACGCGAACTGAGCAGCCAGGGCTGTGTCAGAGATGGTGGGAGTTTCAGAAAGACACAGGCTAATGAGACTGCTCTGTACAGGATGAGGGAGGGGCAGCTGTGAAGACAGGAGTGGGAGGTAATTTCCCTCCAGGGAGATGACTGCATGTATTTGCTGTGGATCTCTGTTTATCTCCAGGAACTTGTAGGAGCCATTTCTCATCTGCACCTAAGTGCCTCCCAACGTGTCTGTGACTATAGATGGCTTAGCTTTTGAAGCTCTGGGGACGGGACGCAGGTGGGCACATGTGGAGTATGGAAATGAGAGAGTCCCTATGTTATTAAGGGAGGAAATCCATAGCTGGCAGTGGAAACCTATGAAGTGGGGTTGACTCAAAGGCAACACCCCCACACGCTAAACAGACCCTACATTCCTTGTGTCAGCCATAGCAACCGGCAGAGTTCCTAGACTAGCGTGGATTCTCCAGATGAGTTTGCTGAAAAACGTAATCTTTCCTAGAGGCACGGATTTGGCATCAGAAAGAAGACAGTGCCAAGTTTCAGGTCCTGCTCGTGAACAGGACCAGGGCCACTGTTGTCTCCCCCCCATGGATGCCAAGTGAGTTACAAAGGGTTCTCAGCCTTTTCAGCGGTGCCACAGGGCCACTGAGTGCTATTAAATTTGGCATCCTTGGCCCACTGTCTAGACACTGGTCCATTCTTTTCAGGCTGTGTAAATTCACCCCAGAATTCCATTCTGTCCTGCCTTCCCGGGCTGTTTGCAAGGTAGAAGTTCTGAGGAATGTAAAGGACATAGTTAAGTAGGGAAAGCTATTGCTATCCCCATTTTAGAGGCGAAGACACGGTATTAGGTGATGCGCATCATGTGCTCAAATCTGCACCTCCTTTTGGGAACTGCAGCCTAGCATGGGTCAGCTGTGAATAAAGAAAAATCTTAGATTCTAGAACCACTGTAGTACGTAGCTCTAGAGCCACTCTAGCGTGTAAGTGTGTGTGTGTGGGTGCAACACCAAGCCTCTGCAGTACAGTAAGGAGATGATAACGGTGTACAAAATACGTCACAACGATCATGGTAGGTGGGGGAACGACAGCAGTGGACTCTCCACTTGTGACTCTCCAAACCCTGCACTTTCTACATTATCCTGTGACGTGGGAACCAGGCAGGACTCCTGCACTGAAGGAGTTTTCAAAATGCAAAAGTAATATCTGAGCTGAAACCTGAAGGGCCAGTCCTGATGGTCTCAAGAGAGTTCCAGTGAGAGCTTGCATTGGTCCAGGGAGGAAAAGCCAACTTCTGAGGAAGTGAACCTACTTGTAGTCACGTAACCATCCAAGAATACCATCAGAAAGGCCAGTGGTGGGGTGGGGGAAGATGCATGTGTGTGAGAGGGTTACACAGATGAGCACATGTGCCCAGGGACCATGCATGATCTTTCATTCATCACTTTATTCCCTTGAGAGTGTCCCTCACTTAACCTGGAATGCATCTTTTTTATTTTGCTAGGTTGGCAAAGCCTCAGGATCTCCCTGGTCACCTCTTCACCTCTCCATCCACTCTCCAACTTCCCACCTCCTATGCCACTCCCCTGTTGTAACTCTGAGGTTTTTAGACACAGATAGCTGCACACCCATGCTAGGAGGATCCAAGTTCAGGCCCCATGCTTGTATAGTAAACATTCCTAATCCCGTGAACCATCTCTCCAGGCCCCAGGCCAGTGAATTCTAAAGACCACAAAAGCTAACAGTGCTTTTAAAGAACGAATTCAGAGGGAATCTTGGAGATGTGATATTTGTAACTGGGGTCCTGCTGGCTAAGGTGGGGAAAGACAGGAAGTCAGAGGTGGGTGCAGAATCCAAAACCACTATTGTTTTCTGGGGTTCTCATTTTTCTTATGTCTGCACTAGACATTGTTAATATTTCCAAACTCTCATTAATATTTCATCCGAGTACTTTTGTTTTCTCCTTAAACAAGTATTTAGAGTGGGTTGCCGCATCCCTGGGTAATTTTATTAAATCTAAAGGCCAATTTCTTTTTACAACAGCCGACTGCTTTGGTTTTAAGAGGAAAATCAATAGGAAGAAAGAGTTTGCTGAGGCAGACGGTTGCTCCATAGTAAGTGTCCGGGAATTTATCTATCCATTTTCAAACGGGCGAGTCGCTCCAACTGTAAAAATAATCTCCTCTCGTGCGCACATAGTAAATGGATCTGTTTAAATTGGAGGAGAAGAGCATCAAGCAACCTCTTCTCAAAGGCAAGAACACGCTTTAGCTTGGTCTGCTCAGATACTGGCAGAAGTCAAGCAAGAACAAGGCTGAGCTCTCCCACCTAGGCTGAACTCCCAACTCAGCCACAAGCTCTGAGTGCAACCTGCAGCCTGGCTGAGCTTCTCTCTGAGGTTGGATCCACCTCCTGCTTTAGGGGAGCTGATGTATAGGAGAGGAACTTGGCCTAGAGGCTGCAGAAGAGACAGAAAGGCTAAAATGAGCATTTATATTCAGTTCAAAACAGCAGAATGAGCAACACTGAGATTAATTAAAAGAACCACTTTTTAAATTAACAGTAAGTAGAGAAACAATGAAATGATTGTTTTGGAGAACCTTTCCAACTCTAAGATGAAAACAAACCCAGGATAACAGTGAGATCCCCCTGGCTCCTGCAGCTGATGTGGGGATGAAGCTCCCCAAGGTTGGGTGAGATGCTTTTTCCCCCTTCATTTTCCAGACAGAGCACGGATCATCTATGTGGGCCATGCCTATCTGCTGCTCCCCAAACCTTACCAGGCATTTCCTGAAGCTAAATTAACTTCATGCATGGCTGGCAGCTTCACCTTCCCACTGCCGCAGGGCTCCTGACTCTCATTAAGCCTTCAGGGCAGGTAAGCTGGTGTCCATACCCTGACACCAAGTCCAGGATGAAGGTGACAGAGACAGGAGCTCCAGGCGGCACAACCTTCTGCAGAAAACACCAACGAAGTGTCACCACAAACCTCCACACCCGCGACAAGCCACGCAGTAAACAGCTGCCTTTTGCAAAGTCCTTCCAGTGTCTTGAGCCCTCCAACATTAATGACTCCTAAGGGAGAGCAACCCTGTCCTATCCATTTTGTAGGTGAGGAAAGTAAGGCTGGCATTCGAAGCTACTTGGAGTTATACCGCTCATGACAGTGACGTGATCCTTGTAAGTATAGTATTAGCATTTTATAGCCGCCTGGTTTTCTACTAGACACTGATATATAATCTCACTTGACCCTCGGTAGCATTTTGGTGACACATAAGGGCAAGATGTCTGTGTTTGTGTGTGTGTGTGTGTGTTGCTCTTGTCGGGTGTGCACATGTGTGTGCTGATGTGCACATACATGTGAAAGCTAGAGATCAACATTGAAAGACTGTCGGTTCTCTCTCCGTTATATTTTGAGACAGGGTCTCTCACTGAACCTAGAGCCTAACCATTGTGCTAGGCAGGCCAGCCAAAGAGCTTCAGGTACCCTCCTGTCTTCACCTTTCCAGCACTGGAATTCCAGGCACCATGCACAGTGTCACTTTGCTGACATATGCCACGTGGAGATGTACCTAGCTTTTTGCTTAAGTGCTGGGGATCTGAATGCAGACTCTCATGTTTACACGTCAGATTGAGCCATTTTCCCAGCCTGAAGGCAGAATTTTTATCTCTGTGTTATTAATATAAAAACCAAGACTCAGAGAGGGTAAGTGTTGTGCCTGAGGCCAGAATGAAAGAATGAGCAAGTCAGATTCATCATTCAAATTTGGCTGGGCCTCCCACTACGGTGGCTGCATCCAGTCTGATTACAGTAATTGTGGGAAACAGAGATTATTGAAAGAAAAGACATTTTCCTACAAGAAGTTCAGAATGGAGGGCACTCTAGAGCCATCCTAACCAGGACGAATTTTTCATCCGAGGCTCTAGCTGAGAGTGGGTCAGAGCATCCGCATACTTGCGGGTACCTACGTGCAAAGGCCTCGATTAGGGTGACAAGGTTATTATTACCATGCACGAGAAAGGACCACAATCTTTTATTAATAAAAAGAAGGGAAAGTGGGTTGCACAGGCCTGTCTGAAAGAAACGCGGTGTAAGAGAATGTATGGCGGGCATGCCCACTTTTTCAATGAAGTTCAGCGCATAAATATAGGGGCTTACGTATAGCCAATGTAGGCATACGTATAGATTACGTGACCACGCTGCACATGCGCATAGATTACGTAGGGTGTAAGGCCCTGGGGTGACTAGGCAAGTTGCCTAGATGCTGACATAGATGCTGATGGGGCATGCGCGACCCTGGGGACACTCCCCCCGGAAATGCTAACACCTAGGGTGACTAAGCATTTTACCTTAATGCTGATGGCCGTGAGACCCCTAATGTGATGGAAATGACAACAAAGGCTGTCTAGGGAGATTGTCATTGGTGGTGTTTTTGAGGGGGATGTCACTTCCTGATACATAGTTCTCTGTTAGGCTAATGCTCTGTAAATGCTCATGGGATTAATCTGATCCTTGGGAGATTCTGTGATGTAGGAGCTGAGAAGACGATGGGATGGCGCAGTGGGTAAGTCCTAAGAGCTTGCTGTGCAAATATGAGAATCTGAGTTCTAATTCCTAGTATCTGTGCAAAAAGTTGGGCATGACCATACATGCCTATAAACCTAAGTGCTGGGGTACCAGGGACAGGGACAGGAGGCTAGCTTGGTTTTGCGGGTTGCCAGCTAGCTCTGAGTTCAGTGAGAGATCCTAGCCCAGGGGAGTATGGTGGAGAATAAGAACCATAGACCAGGTAATCTGATGTCTTCCTCTGGCTTCCAGGAGCCATACACACATGCACGCACACGCGCGTGCGCACACACACACACACACACACACACAGAGCAATGCTTCTACATTTTTCAAGTATGTTTTCAGGGCAGCCGCTTAGCTCAGAAACCATCGACCCATTTTACTACCTCTTAGATGAAGACTCCTTAGATGAAGACATCCAAGGGCACGGGCCTTGGATCCACTCGGAGCAGAACAGGGACAGGAGCTGGGGTTATGCCTTTGTTAAGTGTAAGAGGCCCTTCTCTGGAGCTGTGTGAGAGCACCATGAATGCAGAGCATACTGGAGTGAGAACAAAGTACTGCCCTCTGGACGCCCATGGGACACCATGTTAGCCCACTTGCCACTCAGCAAGCAGAGTGAAAGCATGGAGAACTTGAGGAAAAAGCCTTCCCCATGTAGGTTAAACATGCCACCTCTCCCCAGCCTCATTGTCAGCAGACATTTAGACAGAACTGGAGCAAGCCACCGTACTTTCCAGGTGCCGATGATTCTCAGCCACTAAAAAACTAGTTGGTGGTTCATGCAAGAGAGAAAGACTCCCAGGGGTCCTGGGGGCTTCTGGCCTACACTGATACCCACACTGCATTAGTTTAGGTGAATCCGGCTTCCAATGGAGATCTTAGGGTCAGCAGACACTCAGCCTGCTAGGCCACAGGCAGTGGAAGCCCAGAGTAGCATCCCTGGCAAATGATGAGTTTCTCTCCCTGCCGCAGCCATCTCTCTTCTGTCAGAGCCCTAATGAGGTTTCAGTGCCCAGAAGGCAAGCAAATGGAGAGCAAACAGCCCAAAGTCACTAACGTTACTGACAGTAACTAGGCTGCAAGAGTCCCGCACTGCCTCTTCTGCCTAAGAGGAACAAAGCTAAGAGGGAGAGCTTGGGTCTTTTAATTGAGGGTGGGGGAGAGGGGAGATTCTCAGGGATCCATCTGTGCCTGCACTAGGAATCTGGAATTAACCCTTTCTGCCTCATTAGTCGCTAAATGCTGAGATTAACAACTGAAGATGGGAACAGGGGGTTCTAGATGCTGTTTCTGTGGGCAGAGACTCTGCAGTGGGGTCCTTGGGAAGTCACAGAAGCAGCCCCAGGTGCTGGGCAGCGTAGGTTTACTAGATTGCCAACTTCATGCCTCCCAGCTCCTCCTACAGCCCCTGATCTCTGGAGCTTCTTTCTAAATGCCTTGAAGGGCTGACTTAGAGTGTAAGTGTGAGGTAGACCTGGGTTCAAATCCTACTCCCACAAAGTAGAACCAGTTCTATGTTGTAGTTTCCTTATTTGTGAGGAAGGAACTAGCTGCCTCATGAGGCTTCAATGAGATACCATCTCTATATCATAGGGATACAATGTTGCGTCTTAGATGTCTTGTGTTCAACCCCATGTCCATCCTAGCGTCACCTGCTCTTGTTTAACTGCCAAAGAGCTTGTGTTTAGAGCCTGGACAATTTACAAACACCAGAAACACATCTTCTCGCAGTGCAGGGCTTGGAAGGCTGGGAAATGTGGAAGGCTCAGAAGGTTCCACTGTCTAGCAAGAAAGGGCTAATCTCTGATTCTGAGGTGGGGTCTTCAGGCTGCAAATTCTGGTGAGGGAAGACCGTTGTGTGTACTCACAAGGTAAAAGGCAGAAGGAAGGTGAACCAGCAAGGGTGCTAAATGCTCTCTGTGAGGTTTCTCTGGTATGGGCCTTAGCCCTGTTCTGAGAGTCCACATGGCCTAATCCCGTTGAAGGCTACACCTCCTAGAATGTGGCATTGACAATACCTGGATTTTGGAGAGGAAGCACTAATCACAGCTGAGCCTGCTAACGCTGAGTGTGAGCTTTTGAATCAAAATAGGAGGGGGAGGGAAGAGGGGGGGGAGAGGGAGGAGGGGGAAGGAGGATTGTGGGGATTTATATTCCAAGAGCAGAGGATTCCTTAGGAAAGAGGAAAGTGGAAGCAGAGGATTGGGAAAGGAGGAGAAATGCCCTAGGGGTGGGCTTGCACTGAGGACTCATGGTGTGGACAGACAGGTTTACAGCAGAGCTATAAGTGACTTTTAACGGTCGGCTTGACACCATCTGGATTTACCTGCAGAAGAACTCTGAGTTGATGCATTGCCTAGTTCAGATGGACCTGTGAGCTTATCTGTGCAGTATTGCTTTGGTTGTTAATGAATAGTTGGTCCCTGCCCAGTGTTGGTGACACCATCTACCCAGCAGGTGGTCCTGGACTGTGTAACAAAGTTAGGTGAGCAGGAGCCATCAAGACTTGTTTCTCCCTGGTTCCTGCCTCAGGTTCCTGCTTGAGTTACTACCCTGACCTCCCTTAATAACGGACCTTGCCCTGGAAGTGTAGGCCCAAATAAACTTTCCTCCACCAAGTGGATTCTGCTCAGAGCATTTTATCACAGCAGCAAGAGAAAGGAAAGTATTGAGGAAGAGTGTGAGAAGAAGTGTTTAACGAGGCCGTTCATTAGCCACTTCTTTACTTCACGCCATGAAATCATTAAAGATCAGAGTAGCATAGGAATTCTGTTGGCTCTGCGACTGGGCTTTCTTCCAGGGGACAGTACCAGATCACACAGACTCCAGGTACCGTCGGTAATAATATAAACCACAGTATAGCACAGTGCTTGAGACACAGTATACACTAATCAAACACCATGCCTCTGTAGCTTGAGAGCTCAGGAGAGAGGCGACACCTACGTACAGGGATTTGTGTCTAAGACCCAACTCTGAAAGAAGCTGATAATGAAGGAGGGACAATGGCATGGAACGGGTCTGTTGTCATTACCATCTTGGCTGAAGTTGAATGGAATTCTGGGAACATCAAGTGAGGAAGAACTAATCAGCTCAAATAGGCTTAGGGCTAGGCACAGCCGAAGTGTGTGTGTGGCGGGGGAGCCTTAGCCATCCAAGCCCCAGGGAAGTGGTTCTCAGTCCTGGCTGTGCATTAAAGTGGACGGGAGTGCTTTCAAAAAGGCTAACATCTGCTCCCATCTCAGATCCGTTGAGGTAGCATTTCTGACTCTGAACATCAATATTTTTATGATGTTCCCAAATGACCTAGCACTGTGAAGCTCAGTTGAAGGTGTTGGAAACTTGATTCTGGGGTGCCACCTGTGAAAACACCGCGGTTCTGATTTGGGCTTGGAGAAAAGACCAGAAAGATGTCAGGTCGGGAAGGATTGGGTTTGCAGGTAACCTGAGTTTCTTTTCTCAGGTGGGACCCTAAATCTGTAGCTTCAGAAAGACCTGCCCCTGACACTGGCGATGTTCTGCTCAGGCCTAGGGGCAGGAGTTCCAGAAGCTGCCTTGAGAACAGAGCCAACAAGTGGGAGGAGGAGTGGGACCTGGCAAAGGTGGACTGGAGTTGAGGCTCAGCATCAGGCAAGATAGTTGAGTACAGATCCAAGGCACGGACTCTTTAGACTAGGGACTGACTAGTCATAGCCTGATCAAGCTCAGGAAGACATTTTTGAGACGGGCTAAAATCTAGTACCCATACAAGGATACAGGGCCGGGGGTGATGGGGTAGGAGAGGGTGGTGCATGGCAAAAGTGATGACGATGCTGATGGCAGATAGGGACATGTGGTGGAGACCGTGTCAGCGGGGTGGTGATAATATTATGATGGGGTGGTGGCATTGATGATAGGAGTACCAATGATCACAGTATGCCATGTAACAGATGACCTTGACACGCCTGACTTAGATCATATGCCATTATTCTTTCCATTCCCATAGGTCAGAAGTCACTGGGACCTCTGCCAGAAGCCTCTTAATGCTGGAGCAGGGCAGGCTCAGTGAGTTTCTGTTGCTTGCTGGGGGACCTGGGGGAAGGCATCTATTTCTTTCAGGTTGTTGGAGGAACTCAAAATTAAAGCTATAAGACCGAGATTCCCCTTTCCTAGAAGCTGTTAGCTGGGTCTAGTTCAAAGGCCTCTGATATCACAACTTTGTATGCGCCCTCTAGTGATAGCAGGCTGAGTGCTGTTGCCCTCTGACTGGCTTTGTCATCTCATTTCTCCCATTCCCCCCCACACACACACACCCCGCTGCCCCGTCCCATCTCTGTCCCAATCTTCTGCCCATGTTATTAGACTGTGCTTCCTGGAGGACTTAACCTGCAGGATTCCTTTCTTTGTAATGTGTACATGGGTCCTAGATATTGAGTCACGACCTCTTTGGTGGGAAGAGCTATTCTGCGCCAATGACGCTGAGGCTGAGGCTGTAATGGCTTTGTTGGTGGCATAGAGGCTCTTTCATTTTGACACAGGCATCCTGAGGTGGGGCTAGGAGGTGGGGGAGGGCGCTGCTGGATCAGGTTCCCACAGGTTCCAGAACAAAGTGTGACAGTCTGCAGGAACAGCACTGGCTGTCCCACAGGCTAGTAAGGACTGGGCTACATGTAGAGAAACATATGTTTCACAATAGGGCCAGACTATGGCCAATGCTTCACAGTCCTCTGCCCTCCATCTTGACTGCCCAAGGTTGGGTGTCACCTGTCAATCTCTGCGCACCTCCCTCCTCCTTTCCCTGGCAACACTTGCTTTCTGGTCTTTCCCCCTGGCTCACAGGGAGAAGAAGATGGCCAGGGGCTGGGGTTGCTGAACACTACTGTTCAGTTAGATATCTATTATCTGACAGAAATGCACAGCTCCCACTTTACATGGGGAAACTGAGGCACACATAGCTAGTAAGCTGCAAAACAAAGGTTGAGCCCAGGCTGTCTCTCTCTGCAGCACCGATCATCAGAGCCCGATTCACCAATAACTGGTGGGGAGCACAGGGAAGCTCGCTACCTCCTCATGGAGTATGGCTTCTCTGATCTGGGCTCTGGAGTTAAGTGAAAGGAGGGTGGCTGCCCACAAGATGACTGTCCCTCCGTAACCTGGGCTATGACTGTATAGTTTTGATAGCCTATTTCAGGCAAATTTTCTCAGAACTGAAACGTGAAGTAAACATTGTGTCCTCTGGGTCCTGGGAGAAAGATGAAAGGGAAGTTTAATAAGTCAATGTTGTTTCCACAGAAGGCTCGCTTGC
>JAQHUG010000114.1:1816706-1836865 GCA_028555095.1 Dicrostonyx torquatus
CATAGCAACTTTGTTTGTCATAGCCAGAGACTGGAAACAATCTAAATGCCCTTCTACCAAAGAATGGATAAAGAAAATGTGGTACATGGAGTACTGCACAATAGAAAAAAATAACATCTTGAAATCTGCAGGCAAATGGATGGACCTAGAAAATATCATATTGAGTGAGGTAACCCAGACCCAGAAGGACAAATATCACATGTACTCACTCATAAGTGGCTTTTAGACATAACACAAAGAAAATCTAGCCTACAATTCACAACCCCAGAGAACCTAGACAACAAAGAGAACCCTCAGAGAGATATGCATGGATCTAATCTACATGGGAAGCAGAAAAAGACAAGATCTCTTGAGGAAATTGGGAGCATGGGGATTATGGACACGTAGAAGAGGATGGTGGAGGAAGGGAGGGGAGTGGAGGAAAATATATAGCTCGATAAAAACAATTAAAAAAGAAAACATGGGTACAAACTAGCATACTATGTGGCAAATCCACATCCAGCAGCTTTGTTCCATGCATCCCCCCAGGATGGCGACATCTACCTATACAATCCAGTCTGGAAATCAAAACTCTACATTTCAGACTAAAGCCAAGTATGAAGCCTTGGCCAGATGTGCTTCCCACTCAAATGCCTTTCCTGCTATCCTTCTTTGAGCCCCAGCGTGATAGTCTTTCGCAGGCTTGGCACGTTCTTTAAGGTGCAGGATATATGCCTGGGCTGGGTAAGAGGGCCACTGCCTTCACACTGTGTGAAGACCAGGGGTATAAGAAGTTAAATTTGGGCTAGAAATTGAACCCATGGTAGAACACTGTTCTAAGTACTCAAGGAGTTCCTGGAACTCTCTAACCAGAGGAGCAGGGAGGAGGTGCCTCTAGCGTGGGGACAAGTGAGCATGTGCAGGGAGGGAAAGTTTCTCCAGGGACCCAGTTACAAACATCCATCCAGTTGTGGCTCCTGAGAACTATGCCCTTAACGCTGGCAAGGTAGCCCAGACCTAAGTCCTGGGGTTATTCTTTCTGTCTGTCTTTCTTTCTGTCTGTCCTTTTCACTTTGAGCCAGTGGTTACTCCTCTTCCTTCCTGCCTTTTCATACCATGTTTGGTAAAAGCTACTGCATGCGAGGACTACAACCATCCAAAATTCAGAATCTCCTTTCCCAGGAATTATCTTATTCTAGCCCCAGCCTTTAGTTTTAGTGAGCTATATTTTGGCGACATCAGAAGTCCAGATCTGGGCTTGCCTTTCTAGTGAACATACCTGGGAAGGCCACACCTCCATCTCTTCACGCTGAGAGTATGTCAGCTCCACAATAGAATCTCTGTTTCGCCCCGTGTTGGGCAAAGGGTGGGAACAAACATTTGGGGGATGATGAAATGCACCTGTTTGTAATATGGGGTGAATATAGGACACGACAGTGACTGATTGCAGATCTTGGAGTCAGAAAGCTTTCTACAGATGCTCTGGCATCCCTCTGAAAAGGGGGAGTGGAGAGAAAGTATAGAGAAACAGATGGAGCTCTCACACAGATATGGTTTGGAAGAGAGCAGAATGCAGTTTCAAAACCATGTTGATGTGTACTGGACAGAACACCAGGCTAGCCTCCTTAGACCCAAGTCTTTGCTGTAGCTGTGCCCTGAATTCCATGGCACTGGGTTTGCTTCTCTCCTGCTAAGGTTGAATGAAAGTACATGTCTTTGGCTTTAATTTATTTTTATTTTATTTTCTGTGGATGAGTGTTATTTCTGAATTTTTATCTGTGCACCATTTGCATGCCTGGTGCCCAAGGAGGCCAAAAGAGGGAGGCAGATCTTATGCCCTGGCACTGGAGTTGTAACTTGCCATGTGGGTGCTGAGAATTCAGCTGTGGTCTTCAGGAAGGGCAGCCACTGCTTTTAATTGCTAAGGCACCTCTCCAGATCCCCAGCTTTTGGCATTTTTAGCACCACCTTGTCTATAGCACAGAAGGCATACACTAGCATTTGCAACCTAGAGAGCAGCTTCTATGCTTTTTCTCCCTGATTGAGCCATGCTAGGCTGGGCCAGCCATCAAAGAGCATGAATTTCCATTCACTTGGCAGGTACCTCTGCTCCCTGGGGCAAGCAGCTTAGCAATTGTGAAGATGCTAGAACTTAGCTTTGGCAGTAGGTGAGTTCAAAGGCTCTCTGACATAGATCATCCTTCAACCACCCAATGTTGTCCTTGACAGACTGATAAAGGAGCATCTTGACTTCTCTACCAGACTCAGGTTCTAAAGCCAGTTTTGGTGTGGACTGGCCTGTCATTCCCCACAATCCCTTGTCATCTCTGGGTGTCAGTTACTTCCCATGAAATGATGTGGTTTGAGTCAATTATTTTCAAGTGTCCTTTGCTCTTTGGTTGTCCACATCTTTTCAGTGCAGCAAGTTCAAACCAGGGCAGGGAGGGATCTGGCTGGTGGCCCAGTCACATAAGCAGCCTGTTTGTTGCTGTAAAAATTAGCCACTGAATAGTCCAGATGTTTTAGCTGCCAGCAGTAAAAGAGAGCCCTCATGACCATAGACCTTGACCAAATTTCAAGCTATTCAGATATTTCTTTGCAAAATAAACAAAAACAATGAAAGAAGCATAGCCCAATAAAAAGACCCTTATGGAGTTCCTGTTCGATGCCAAGGGCTGGAAACATGCAGCTGCAGTACTGTGCTTAGAGGTCATGTTTGAAAAGGGTCTCTCTCCTTAGAAATCCCTGAAAGGGAAGTGGTTAGGAACCTTATTTTCAGATGAAGTGTCTGAAGGTCAGAGCCATCACTCAAATCTCAGATTCAATTATGTCACTTCTCAGCTTAAAACACATCAACCCCTTCCTATTATACACTCTGCCCTCTCCCGCTCCGTTTCCAAGACTCAGCCCTGCTTCCCTTGCATGCCAGGGCCCTGGCCTCTGTTGCACACACTCCAGGCTCCATCTGTGACCCTTTGCACAGGGTTCTCTTCCTCCCGTGAAGCTCTCTGTAGCCCTTCAGCTGGATGGCTTCTTCAAATCCTTAAGACTTCAGCTTAAATGGCATCTCCTCGGAGAGGCCTCTTAGGAGAATCCTAAGTAATCCCCTTCTACCAATTAGTTTTCATTACAGCACCAGTTGCATCCTTCACACCCTGTCTCACAATTTACATTTCTCATTCAGTTGCTGGCTCGTTCAGTTAAGCTCTGCCTTTCTCTAGTCTTTCTGTAGGCCCCAGGATGGAGGAAGGCAGGGCTTTTTCTTCACCTGCAGGTGCCTGGCGGTTAGCACAATGCGTGGCAGATGCACATGTTCAAAGAAGGTGTGTTGAGAGCTGTGATAATATGAAGACCTAGATGACGACAGGCCCTGCTTTGAAAGACCTGCACACTTATCAGGAGGAGGTTACTGTGCAGCTAAAACTTCTGCATCCTGGTGCCAAAATACCCAGCATCAAGAATCTGAGGGAGGAAAGATGAGTTTGGGTTCACAGTTTCATCATGGTGGGAAGGGCACAGTGGAGTGGAATGACTCACATTCTTGCAGCCAGGAAGTAACGAGAATGCCTGTGCCTGAGGCCTCTTTCCTTTATGGCCTTTTACTCCGTGCAGCCCCCAGCCTATGCTATGGCAATCCCCCACATTCAAAGAGTCTTCCCACTGCTGTTAATCCTTTCTAGAAACATCCTCATAGTCACTCAGACATGTGACATGCTAATCTCATAGACACTTCTGAATCCAGGGAAGTGGACTGACAAAATTAGCCATCATTAACATACCCATGGTCAGCCTGACACCCAAACACATCTCCTTAAAACTGTAACACTCTCTCCCTAACCCCCCCCAAACTAACATGTCCAGTCCATAATATTAAAGGCATCCAGTCCATTCCCCAAGAGTCTCCATAGTCTTAACAATCCCGACATTGCTCAAAAGTTCAAGGCCAAAATCTGAGACTCAAGGCAAACTCTTAGCTAAGAGCTCTTTTAACCCAAAAGCAAGCTAAAGACCTTCCAAATTCCAAAGCACAATGAGTGAGGATACACATTTCCATTTCTAAAGGGGGTGATAGGTGCTTAACAAGGAATGAGGGAGCAAAGCAAGACCAAAACCTAGCAAGGAAGATGTTAAATCCTGAAGCTCTGTGTCTCCCAGCAGGAGCCTGTGTGTCCCAGCAGGAGCCTGTGGTAGCTTGATGTGATTTCCCCAGAGTTGAAGTTTCCCATTCTTGCAGGTTCATCATCTTCAGCCTACATAGTGTTTCCCATAGTCTGGTTCTACTCACTACCTGCTGCTCTTCTAGGTAGATGTTCCATATTTAGGACATCTCCAACTTCCTAATGTCTGCATTGCAGCTTAGGGTTAGCGCTCATAGCTTCTTGTATCATTGCTCAGGGACTGCCTGCGGGGTTTTGGATCCAACTTCACATTGCTTGCCCTCATGGACTTCCATTTGGTATATGGCAGCCCCCAACTCTTGATTTTGCTTGTCTGTAAGTAAGAACCATAAAGAAGAAAAGGAGGAGGAGAGAAGAGAAGAATAAGAAAAACTATTTCATGATTTCTCGCTAGCTTGATCAATTCAATATCACCAGCTTGATCAGTTCAATAGTTGGGCTCCTTTAACCTTGAGGGGAATGATCTAGGCACTTGGGGACTGAGAGACACAGTGGCCACTAGGAATGTTAGAAGTGTAAGGAGGGAAGGATGATGAGGGCCAGGGTCTGGACAGAAGTTAGGTACATGTATGATGGAATACTGCGTGAAAACTAATCTCAAGCAAGAACAGACAGTGGGTTATGGGAGAGCTGAGTGGACTGTTTACAGCCCCACCCCCATTCCACAGAGAGCACTGAGTATCTCAGTTATAAGTATCATGCATAAAAAATGCCAATGTTTGTTGTTTCCTCTACACACCTGCTGTGGTCCCCAACCCATCACAGAAATGCAGTCCACGTAGGAGGGTGAATTATAGTTGCCCTGGGAACTCTGACCCTTTACCGCATCTCCCCCATGCTGCCCCATTTAAGGTTAACTATCATGTAAGGGATTTCGTTCCTGTGTGAAAATGAGGTGAGAAGTTTTCAGATCTGAGAGGATGTGGTGTGACCAAGAGAACAGGCCTCAAAGGAACCTTAAAAATATTGGGAATCCCCTTATCCAGGAAGGGACAAGATTTTCACTTTTATTCTATGACTGACACATAATCTCCATGTTCCTTTACCTACTTGAAAGAGGAGAAAAATCACCCCAAATAGACTGAGCATCTTGTGTGAGGTCTCAGAAAAGACTGGATTCCAAACCAGGTCTCCCTGTCTCCACAGCACATGTCTCCTCTACCTCAGCACTCTATTGCTCCCTCACAGGAGGGCGTATGCCCCGAGAGATAGAGAAGGACCTGCTGGAAGCAGATAACGACAGAGCAAGGACCGCCGGGTTCCTAAACTCCCGCTGCAGCAGCTGCTCCTGGGCTGTTTGTATTTAGCGTCCGTTGTGCAGTGTGTGTTTGTTCTTCTATGAGTGATGTGGTGGGAGTCGTTGATGGCTGTAGGACATAAAAGCCCTATTTCCTGTTCCCAGAAAGCTCATGATTGCTCTGCAGGTAGTAACCAAGGAACTCAGATGGAAGGCCTTCCTCTCCCTTCTCCATCTCCCACACGCCAGGCCTTTTCCCTTTAGTAGCTGGACATCACTGCTGAGAGGAAAGAGAAAACACTCAACAAAGTCTCACTTGACATGTTCTTGACTAATAATAACCAGCGCAGGGTGGAATGAACAGGGCAGCCTTCCAGGAAGGCTCCTATTCGGCAATGACCTCAGACGCCGCCATCACCGTCTGGTCATCACAGGAATGAATTAGGCAGTTGTTTCTTCTGTAGTGAGATGATGCCATTACCAGGGTCACAGAACAAAGGACATGAAGAAGGGTTGCTGGTCTGGCAAGTATGGCAAGTACGCAGAAACCCAACCCAGACTTGGAACCAATATTTTCTTCACGGAAGGGCACAGGACAGATCCAGTTTACTCTGTGGGGTTAAATACAACGTTACAGAACAGCAGGTATCCTTGACCCATGGAGACATGTGTCCTGTTCTAGTGTTTATAGTGGCTAGCTGTTGGGCCTTGGTCAGAGTTCGTCTTCTGTGGGCTTCCTCATCTGTAAAGAGCAAGGGAACATTCATCGGAAGATTATACAAAGAAAAACTTGCTAAGCACCAAGTCTTGATTGAGCTATCACTTAATTGCAATGGAGATAATGACGATGATAATGATGGAGACTGATCTCAGCCTGCCATTCCTCCTGGGTATCTTTGGAAAATGAAATATCTTTGATTCCCACTGATGCTTTAGGTTATGACAGTCAAGGGATGGGTGGGGTGAGGGCAAGGAAGACGACTCATTAATATTTAGTTCCTATCCTGTGGCATCTATTACAATAGGCTAATTTGCATAGGTTTCTTTTCATTTATTCCTCATAAGAAGCCTCTGAAAAAGGATTTAGTCATATCTTATGAATGAGAAAACGGAGGTCAGAGAGGTTAAGTCGCTTGCTCAAAGGCACGCAGTGATTAATTTACAGAGCCAAGGTTTGACCCCAAGACTAAAGGCTGACTCTCTTATGGACTGGGTTTCTCAGGAATGAACGTGGAATGTAATCCCATGGCTTCTCAAGTGTGATCTTTTCTTTTCTACTGGAACATGTCAGAATAAACCCTACCCTCAGACAATTCCAGCAAAGGAGACATGAACAGAAGCCTGGACCTGTTTTGACAACCACATTCATTTCTTCATTTATTTTGTTATTATTCACAGATTTTCATTAGTGTTCATTGAACCAGACTCTACTTTTGGCCCTAGGGACAGAAAGAAGAAAGAGTCTAGCAAAATTAATGACAGCTAGCAGTACTGTGTGTACTCGTGATGTGCCCTTTGATAAATGTAAGTCATAGGTTGTGTGTGGATGAATTAATCAGTGTCCAGTCGGGAGAGAAAAGTCATCCCAAATTTTTTTTTTTAACAAAGAGAATTCAATCAAAAGAATTATTAGTTGGGAATAATGAATTGTGCATTAGATAACGTAAAGGACGAGGAGGGAATAAGTGATCACATATACAGCTACTACCAAAAGCCATCAGCATCTGTAGAACTAAGAGAAGAAAATGAAGATGTCAGAATTAGTAAAATAGGGACACATAGAGGAGAGCTCCTGCAGAGCCCAGTCTAAGGCTGTTGAGGAGGGGGCCTTTTCTGATGGGTCAGTTGTCCCGAACATAGAAGAGAGAACCTGAGCAAGCTTCTGAGAGGGATCCCCAGCCACCCAGTGCTCGTGTTTGTGAAGGAAATACAAGCCATGTGCTGTGAAGTGTGAGGAAACCTGGCCAGACTAGATAACCACTGGCGGGGGGGGGGGCGGGGGGGAGCTACAGACCGGTGGTGCCAGCAGGAAGAGGAGGTAGGTGGTGTGTTCACAGGGAGCAGACTAGAAGATGCAGATGTCCTCTCCCTCATCTTACCTCACTGCCCTCTCCAATTCCTTCTATTGGCAAAGCCCCAAAGAGATGTCAGGTGGCAAAGCAGAGATGTGAGTCTCAGGGTGAAATCACAAGACAGTCTATAGAAGAGTAGGGTCTGTCACGCGTGATACCTGACCTGTTCTGACCTGTTATGTCTGCATGCTTAACATGGTCATCTCCAGTTCCGTTCATTTAATACAAATGGTATGCCTTTATTCTTTATGGCTGAATAAAACCTCATTGCATATAAATAGCACATTTTATTCATTCATCCATCTCTGGGCTCTGATTCTGTAACTTGGCTGGTGTGGGCAGTGCTTGCAATGAGCCTTACTGTACATGTATTTCTATTTGATTTTGATTCTTTGGGGTATATGCCCAGGAGTAGTCCAGCTGCATGAAGCAGGCTGTATCAAACAGCTGTACTTGTTTTCTGTTTTTGAGGAGTCTCTGTGCTGATTCCCACAGAGGCTGCTGTAGTTTACATTCTCACCAATGGTGGATGTTGGATGATTCCTTTTTATGTATTTGGGGCGGGGGGGTCTAAATCCTCTTCAGCTTTTATTCTTGTTAACCATTCTGACGGAGGTTAGATGGAATCACAATGTAGTTTTGGTGTGCATTTCCCTAATGGCTAAAAGTGTTGGACAGTTCATGTATTCATCGTCCATTTACGCTTCTTTTGGGAAGTGTTTTTTTTTATTTCATTTGATAATTAGATTATCCATTTTTACTCAACTTTTAAGTAGTTTATATATTATGGATGTTAGTACTCTGTTCAGTGAATAGTTGGCAGAGATTTTCTTCCATTCTCTAGGCTTTCTCTTCATCTCTCTATTGTTTTCTCTCCTGGACAGAATTATTTTATTTGATGTAACTAGTCATCAGTTCTTACTATGACTTTCTAAGCTGTCGGAGTCCAGGTCCAAATGAGAGCTGATCTTGAATGCCTTCAGGGAGTCTGCTTGATTAGCATAGCATCCCTTCCTGAAGAGGGGCGGAGCTATAAGGGGTGTCAGAGGGACTGAGCCAGAGGAGAGAAAACTGATGTTTAGCAGAGTTGTTTTAAAATCTGAAAGTGGAGGAGCTGGAAGTGGGAGGAAGGGGGCGGGACTCAAGCACTCCTTTCACAGACATACCGGTTGAACTATGCATGTACAAAAGTATTTCCATAAGTGCAAAGGAATCCAGGTAGGAGATTACAGCACACAGGTGGGACACAGAAATAAGAAAGGATTACTGATGCGGGCCAGGCAGCTTCTTATCATGTATATAGCACATCTTCCCAAGTCCAGGTGGAGATCACAGAGGTTTTCCACATGGGGGAAGGAGAGTGAATGAGCAACTCTATTCTTCATGAATCCCAGCACCAGGACAAACTCACTGTACCCACTTAGCAGGTCTTAGAACTCACACATTAGGCCTGCTCAAACAAAGCTCTAGGCTTACCCACATAGGCCCAGAATCCAGTCTCTTCCACCACATGCTGTGAGGAGTCTTAACAGCATCCTGCCCCCCTCCAATGGATCCCACTATGCTGGGGAGAAGTGCTGGGAAGGCTAACTGATACAGGAATTAGCTTACTGCAACAGAGCTATAGAGACTGGAAGAGGTGCCTGCCTGCTCATCAAAATTCAGACACCCACACTAGAGCCTGAGGGGCATGAGCAATCAGGGAGACACACTACCACCAAATGAACAAAAAAGACACAGTGAGACACAGTGAATCACCAAATCCAGAGAGCCTTAGAGCTGCACCCTGCCTGACAAGAGATCAGAACAACCCCCCTAAACCCAGCAAGCTAGGAAGGAAAAACACAAAGACAGCTGGAAGGACTAAGGGGACAACACCCAACAGAACAAATGAATAGGGGCTGTGTGAAAGTGTCGGAGGAGCAGAGAAAGAGACAAGGACAGACAACTGGCCTGGGGGGAAAAAGGCAATACTGATCAAGATAGGCCTAGTGGCACAGTTATTCTGGAGGCTGATACAGGAGGATCACAGAGTTCAAGGCCCACCTCAGCTACTGAGCGAGTTCAAGGCAAGTCTGGGAAACCTAATGAGATCATGCCTCAAAACAAAAAGTGAAAAGAAAGATGGGGGTGTGTTTTGGTGTTATAACACTTGACTACCATGTGCAAGGCCCTAGTTTTAATCCCCAATATAAGTAAATAAATGAATTAATATGTAGTTAAATGAAGTGACAGAAACTCCCTTAATCCAGGCAGAGAAAGAACATTCAGATCAGTGAAGCTCAGGGCACAGCAAATAGTTATAAAGTGAAGCTCTTTTACAAACGCATTAGAGTTTAATGCTTAGAAGCCAAAGACAAAAAGAGTTCTGGCAGGGTAGTGGTGGCAAATACCTTTAATCCCAGCATTCAGGAGGCAGAGGCAGTCGGATCTCTGTGAGTTCAAGGTCAGCCTGGTCTACAGAGTGTGTTCCAGGATAGCCAGAGGTACACTGAGAAACCCTGTCTCAAAACAAACAAACAAAGAAAACAAAACAAAAACAACAAACAAACAAAAGAGTTCTGGAGGCACTGGGAGCAAAGCGACTTATCATAACATATCTGGATTGTGGTCTGAATGCGATGTGTTCCCTCATAAGCTCATGCATTTGAACACATGGCCTCCACATGTTGGTGCTATTTGGGGACATATTGGGATCTTTAAGCAACAGGACTTGAGTTTTTGTAGCTTGACCTCTTTGCTTGATGGTGCAGGAGATGTGATCAGACACCTCAATAGTAAATCAAATACTTAAATATGTATAGCCTTCTTCCTTGAATCTGCTTCTTGTTGGGTGTGCGGTCTCAGCAACAAGAGAATCAACTCGAGGTACCTCAGATTTACTAGCAGTAGATCTTGCAGTCCAGGAGAGCCTGGGATGGTATCTTCAAAATGTGGAAAGAAATAGACATTTCAAAACACGAATAGTATAACTAGAAAAGCTGAGCTTCAGTGAAACAAAGGAGAAATTAAGACTTTCACAGACAAGTGCATGCTGTGTGTGTTCATCACTGGCCCGCTTGACCAGAAACACTAGCGGGCAGGGTTCTTTGCTGCGAGATGAAAGGATTCTAATTAACACTAAAGTTAAAATGCATAGTAAAGACAGTATCACAGTCAACTTCAGAGCGCTCTGGTACTGTAATGTAGCACATAGATCACTTTTACCACTAATGAGAGCTTAAAAGAGAAAGGTATTACAAATAGCTACACTTACAATAATTTGTAATTGAATATACTATATAAAAGATGCAAGCTGCAACATTAATTATATAAAATGTGAAAAGAGGAAACATTAAAATGTGGCATTTTTATAGTGGTCAGAGTTATTTGAAGTAAACTTTATGAGAGTGTGTGTGTGTGTCTGTGTGTGTGGGTGCGTGTGTGTTCCTCTGTGTGTGTTACAGGGTGCAAGTATATGAAAGAATGCGTATAGAGGCCAGAAATCAATATCAGGTGTTGTTCCTCAGTTGCTGTCTGCCTTGTTTCGACACAGGGTCTCTCATTGACCTGGGACACACTGAGATGCCTAGAGTAGCTGGTTGGTGAGATCCAGAGATCTGCCTGCTTCCTTCTTCCCAGTGCTGGGATTACACGTGTGTACCAACACAGCCACACTTTAATGTACCATCTGGGGGTGGAACACAGTTCTTCACGCTTGTGTAGCAAGCACTCCACTGGCTGAGCTGGCTTCCAGTAGAACACCGTAATGTTTCATGTAAACCCATGACAACCTGCAGTAAAGACTTGTAAGACGGAGACAAGAATCCAATCAAAGAAAGAAATCCAATCAAAGAAAGACAGCAAGAGAGGAAGAAGAGAACTAGAAAATAACCAAAAAGCAATTATTGTATGTCTACAGTAGTCAGGTGTGGTGGCTCATGCCTGTAATTTCTGTACTTACTTGAAAGGTGGAAGCAGGAAGTTTGAGGTCAGCCCAGGCTGTAATATACTGCACAATGAAACCCTGGCTCAAAACCAGCAAACAAACAAGCACCTTTTAAAAGCTTGCTTAATAACTGCTTAAAATGTAAATACATTAAGTAGTCTAAACAAAGGACATAGTGATGGGATGGATTATACAATCTTCGAAGGACAACTCCCTGTGCTTTAAAGAGACTCTAGTTCTGAGGACTTGTGGGCTGAAAGCAAGAGGATAGGAAAAGATCTCTGTCAGTGACAAGCAGAAAGAGCGGCTGTGGCTGTGCGTATATCCCACAGAACAGAATTTTGAAACTCTTTGTATTTTTTTTAAAAAGTTATTTTATTGTTTTGCCTATGTGAGTGTTTTGCTTGTGTGCACAGTGACATGGAGAGAAGAATAGGGTGCTGCATTCCCCTCACCCCCGGGACTAGAATTACAGAAGGATATGAGCCACCATGTGCATGCTGGAGATCAAACCCAGGTCCTTTGGAAGAGCATCCAATGTGCTTAACCACTGAGCCATTGCTCCAGCCCCTACACAGAACAGAACTTAAGTTGGAAGCTGACATTGAGACGAAGTCATTGTATAATTACACAAGTATCAACTAACCAAAGGAAACAATAATTACCAAACTCATGTAGTTGCTATTGGAACACCTAAGTACACAAAGCTAGGAGGAGCATAACTACAAGGAGAAAGGGACAAGAAGGAAACCATAGCAGGCACTTCAGAACTCTACTCTCAAGAAAGGACAGATCCTCCAGACAGAAAATCAATAACGAAACAATCGACCTGAACTGTACTGTAGTCCAAATGGACTCTACTGACAGGCACAGAACGTTCCACCTACACATCCTTTTCAAGAGCGCACAGGGCGTTCTCTGGGATAGATCAAATCAAGCCATGAAGTAAGTCTCCACAAATCTAAGAAGACGAAAATCACATTAAGTATCATTTCATCTCTACAGTTACAAAACTAGAAATCAATAACATGAGGTGCATCCCCAAATATGTAGAAATCAAACAATGCAGCCTGAGTAGCCAAAGAACTTAAAGGGCAGGCAGAAAAGGACTGAGAAATAATGGGAATGAAAGCCTAGCACAGCGAAACTTGTGAGGGGTAGAGCATATAAAGCAGCCCCACTGGGGATGTGTGCCGTGACAAGTGCCTACAATGAGGAAAGAGAGGTCTCAGGTAGCCCCACTTTCACCTCAAGGAATTAAAGAAAGAAAATGTAGACAGAGGCTGCTTGTTCATTTCTTGGCCGCCCAGATCAGAAATAATCACACAGAGAATGTGTTAATTGCAATACTGTTCAGCCAATATCTTAAGCGTATTTCTAGCTAGCTCTTACTTCTTAAATGAATCCATTTCTATTATTTTATTTTTTACCACGAGGCTCGTGGTTTACTGGAACCAGCACATGGGTGTCTTTCTCCTCTGGCAGCTACATGGTTCTCCTTGACTCTTCCTTCTTTCCTCCTCTATCAGCTTGGAATTCCTGCCTTACTCAATTCTGCCCTGCTGTAGGCCAAAGTAGCTTTATTCATTAACCAATGGTATTCACTGCATACAGAGGGGAATCCCACATCACCTCCCCTTTTCTGTCTAAATTAAAGGAATGTTTCAATTTTAACATAGTAAAATTACATATAACAAAACAGGTATCAAGCAAGAATTATAGTTACAATATTTATAACTATCTATTCTTCAACTACATCAAAGACTCCAGAAAGATATAATATTACCTAAGTTAACAAAAGTACATTGTAAGTAACTTCCAAAACTTTAGAATTGACAGAGACTTCTTACTGCCTAGACAGTCACTCAAAGTTCTTCTATAACAGTGGGGAATCCAATCTGCAGCCTATAGGCCCATAGTATCTGGCAGACTTTTCCATGAAGCAGAAAATTTCAAAGACAGTTCCACCTATATTGGCAATTTATCAGTCACTTTCTTCTGTGTCCTACAGAATGCCTTGCAGACTCTTTCATGAAGCAGGAACCCTGAAGGACTGTCTCACTTTCTTTGGCAAATTCAGCAGCCATTTTTCTGTGGGTCCTGCATGTTCAGTTTATATAGCATACCATCAAGCAGAAAAGGCAAGAGCAGATTCTTATCCAAATGACTAACCAACTCCATAAGAAACCTCTTTAATGCTCATCTTCTTCTTGAAGTAAACTGGTTTGCCAGAAATAAATGAGTCTCATTGTCATGAAAAGTCCTAATTTCTTAGACATTTTAAATGCCATGTTCTGTTAGTCTCTCAAGAGTTTTGAAGAGTATCTATCTATCTGAAATATATCTCTGTACATCTAGGAAACCTAACTAACATGACTATAAGCTTGACTATTACAGATGATTATCTATTAACCTATATTTCTTAATTATATATTACATTTTTTTGGTTTTTCTAGACAGGGTTTCTCTGTAGCTTTGGAGCCTGTCCTAGAACTAGCTCTTGTAAACCAGGTTAGCCTCAAACTTATGGAGATCCACCTGCCTCTGCCTCCTGAGTGCTGGGATTAAATCACCGCCCAGTTTATATACATATAATTTGGTCTGTTGGTACAAATTTAAGGTCAGTTTTGTTATATGTATATTTCTGCTCTTGATTAAGGTATTGTGTTTGTACCAACAGACCAAAATCCATGCAAATACAAAGTGTTCATCTCTATATCATATCTCCTTTTAAATGTATACATTTCGGTAGAGCATGAAACTCTTAATCTCAGGGTTGTAGGTTCGGGCCCCATGTTGGGTGCCAATTTGTAGATGGAGACTGCTCGTTCATTTTCTGGCCACCCAGATCTGAAATAATCACACAGAAAACATATTAAATGCAATAGTGTTTGGCCAATATCATAAGTGTATTTCGAGCTAGCTCTTACATCTTAAATTAACCCATTTCTCTTATTTTATATTTTACCACGAGGCTTGTGGTTTACTGGTATTGGCACATTGGTGCATGGGTGACTTTCTCCTCTGGCAGCTACATGGTGTCTCCCTGATTCTACTTTCTTTCCCTCTCTATCAGCTTGAAATTTCCCCTTACTCAATTCTGCCCTGCTGTAGGCCAAAGCAGCTTTATTCATTAACCAATGGTATTTACAGCATCTAGAGCAGAATCCCACATCAACAAAACAGTCCAAAGTAAATGATAAAAATCAGAGTGGAAGTAAATGAAATAAACTATCAAAACAAGAAGAATCAGTGATCCCAACCAAATTTGGACTGTGTGTGGAGAACACAAGCACATGCATACTCATATGGAGGCCAGAGGACAACCTTGGGAATTGTTCCTCAGGAACTATCTACATTGATTTTTGGGGAAAAAAATCTCTCACTGGGACCTGGGGCTCACTGAATAGGCTAGACTTGCTGACCAGGGATCCTCAGGGATGACTCTGTATTTTCCTGGGGCTGGTATTTCAAGCACACACCATCACTCCCAGCTTTTCACATGTGAGCTTGAACTCTGTGCCTCATATTTGTGTGGTTCTCAGATCCTCAGTAGCTCTTTCCTACCTGAACTATCTCCTCAGTCCAAGTTTGGGCTCTGAAAGATAGAACTGACAAACTTATAGTTTGACTAAGAAAGAGAAACTCATGAATAAGATTAAAAATGAACGCTAAGCCCTTTAATTGATACCCCTGAAATACAAGCAATCATAAGAGACTATTGTGAACAATTATATGTCAGTGAACTGGGTAACCTAGAAGATAATAAACTCCCAGAAACAGACAATTTATTAGGCTAAGTCATTAAGAAAGAGAAAGCCTCAACCATATCATTAATGATAGGAGATCAACAGGATAAAAAATAAAACATGACCTTCTCTGTAAGCATAGAAGTGTTTGACAAAATTCAACATGACAAAAACTATCATCAACTTGTGTGGAGAAGGATAGATAAAATAAAGGCCACATGTGACTAGCCCACAACTAAAATGGAATGGGCAAAGAGTTGAAAAGATTTCCTTTAAGATCAAGAAGAAATCAAGGATGCCCACTCTTGCCATGCAACATAGCATTCAGATGCTAGCTGAGAAACTGGGGAAGAAAAATAAATAAGAGCCATGCAAACAGAAAAAGACGAAACTATCTCTAAGCCCCTAAATCTGCCTGAAAATTGTTAGACTTAATAAAAATGTAAAAAGTTACAAGATGCATACTGGTTATATTTCTACAGAGTGACAGAGAGCCACCTGAAAGAGGAATCAAGACACAGTCCCATGTGTAAGAACATAAAATACTTAGTAATGAAATTAATCAAGAAGATGAAAGAGTTGTAGACTAAAAACTCTAAAATGTTGATGAAAGAAACTGAATAAAGTACAAGTAAATGGAACTAGATCTTGTGTTTCTGGATTGGAAGAATTCTTATTGTTAAAATGTCCATGTTTAACAAAGTGACCTATAAACTCCAGATGATCTTTATTTAAAAAAAATCCAGCTCCAGGGAACCCAGTTGTCCTCTTCTGGCCTCTGCAGGCACTGAAATGCATGTATCTACACATACGTGTGTGCATGCATACACACACAGCCAAAGAAACCAGTATCTCTAAGTGGTATTTCCACTCCAGTGCACAGCACAACATTATCCACAACAGGCAAAATGAAGAATCAAACTAAATGTCCAGCAACGTATCAGTGAGAAAAAGTGAACCCCTCTCCCACATAGGATTAATAGTCAGCCTTAAAATGAAGTGAGATTCCTTTATTTTTGACAATGTGTATGATCCTGAAGATTACATTCAGCAGAATAAGCCAGCCACTAAAGATGAATACTGAATGACGTCATTTATATGTGGATTAGAGGGGGAATGTGTGACCTTGTAGAAACAGTCGAATGATTGCTGCCTAGGGCTACAAAGGAGAAACAGGCTCATAACTGTCAAGGGCACACAATGTCCTGTGTAGGATGGATAAATGCTTGTGACCTAAGGTGTTGTAATATGACTATAATGTACAAGGCTTCGCTGTGCACTTGAAATCTGCTAAGAGTGGTTCTTATGTGTTCTGCCCAGAAAAAGCACTTTGTAGGGTGTGAGGGGTGATGGATATCAGGTGTCTTGATTATGGTGGTCAGTTCACAATGGATATTTATATGGAATATGAAACTGTGCAATACAGACATACACCATTCTTCTCTGTCAATTATTCAAATTGGACATTAAATATGGACAAGAATAAAATTTAAAAGGAATACAATTATAAAAAGATCACATACACAAAGACTGGGGGGTGGGGGGCAGAGAGAGAAGTATTGTTCACTACAACATGAGCCAAGCTACAAAGGAGAGCGGGGAGGAAATGAGGGATGAGAAGTAGGTAGGAGGGACAGACAGAGGGTCAGGACATTAAAAGTGGACTGCGTGGTGAGGATGGAAAATGGTTCCAGCTCATAAAACTTTCCCAGTTTTATCCCCTTGCCTGTCAGTGAATAGAACATTATTATCTTCATTTTACAAACAAGGTGATTAAGCTCGGGGAGTTGAGAACTCCTGCCCTACTACAGAGCACCAGCTGAAGCCATCAGCACACTGGCATGTGTGAATGACATGCCTTGGTGATATGTGGAGTTTGGCAGCATGAAGGTATGTCCTGAGGCCAGAGGGCTAGTATGGAGGGTGGCTACAAAGGGTGTGGTATGTTCTCATGGATCTTAGGAACACTTTTATTAATCCAGCACTAGAAAGATTCTATATGAGAAAGGCTGAATGAATCACACATATAGATCAGGTTCTCAAGGGTGCAATACTTGAAATCCTGTTGCAAGAAGCTCATTTCTCCTGTGTTGTCCCAATCCTTTGGGACTCTTGGATCAGATGAACTAATGTCTGCAGCAATATAACTTTCCAAATTGAGGAACCATAAGTTTCCCAACCCCCAAATCTGACAGTGTGTAAAACCAGGCATTGGCATGACCCCTAACCACAACCCCCTAGATGGCACTTCATCTCGCGGGCCAGTGACTGACTTCTCACCTTGTAAGGGAGCTGACAAAATCTAGGCCCCCCCCCACCCTCAACCCCGTGCTTGTTATAGCTAATTTTACACTTTGCTGTCACTTGTTATTAGGCGAGAAAAACACACAGGCCTGCTAGCAAACCCTCATTTAAGGGGAGGTAAAATACTCATCGGCTGTGGCATGCTCAGGGAAAGAAGCAATTACCAAGTAGATATTGCTGAGTGCACCTCGCAGCTTTGCAGCCTAAGAAGGGATGCAGCAGGGTAGTCAGAAAACTCCTCTGGTCTCACAGCGTGGTGTGACTTCTGATATGCTTCTCTGGCCACATCCAAGTGATACCATGTGGGCTCTTCTGGGTGACAAATGAAAGGACTTTCGCCAGCTCCCACGGCGAATCCCTGGGTGATCTGCCGTTACGTGGATCATCTTATAATTTGGCCAACTTATCCACAGGTCCTGGCTGACTGCTGACACCTCTTGAGCAACTTCCATGTAGCAGGGGCAGCACTGGGCTCCTGGGGCGGAGTCCTGATGGGGGAATGTCGGCCATCTCTGTAATAGGCTGGCGCTGCCCTTCATTTGATGAACGGTCTGTAGAGCAGAAGAGAACTGACATGATAGGAGCTTAAAGTGAGAGACGTCCTAAGTAGAGGGCACTGTGTTGAGCCCTGGAGATACACAGGCAAATAAGGCAGACAAATGCCAAGGGAGAGGAAGGGAGCACAAGCCCCTTCCACACTGAAAAGGCTCATCCTCAGCATCTTCCAGGCTTCATTACTTCCAGAAGAAGAAACTAAACACAATGCATAGGTGGGGAGGACAGAAGAGACAGGAGGCTGCAGACCATGTCTGAGTTCCTTCTGCTTCCAGTCTATGTCACCAGCTCATCCAAATGCTACCCACCTCAACTGATACAGGCAGGACTCTCAGTTCAGAGATGCTAATGGCTTGCCAAGTTGTCAGATTTCTTAAACAACTGGAGTTTGAACTTGGAGCCTGATTGACAGTGCCTTACTGATGCTAAACAGATCTCAGATACTTAAAAGAAAAGGTATCTTCATTTTTGCCCTTTAAAGAGAAACGGTAAAAGAAACACGGTTGTAGCAGGAAAGGCCTATTTCCTGTCACAGGGGTGGCCCCTGGCCTGCAGTGTGCTGCCATTCCTTAGCTTGGTTCTCTGTCCTTCTTATTGCCATCATGAGTTGTTGGGGACTCATAGGATCTGAGGCTGGATAGTGCCACAATGGCCATCTTTGGGCTGAAGAGCTAAGGAAACCAATAGTTTCTACGTCCAAGAAGCTGGAGGCCTCAGAACAGGAGGTATCAGTGACAAAGCCACAGAGGAAGGTGAAGGCCTAGAAACTGCTTGAGAGTTGATGAGGCAAGTCTATATTCAGAAGCTAGAGTATTCCGAGTCTGACCTTCCCAGGCAACTACACCTACTCAACAAGAGTGGAGTCAAATGCATC
Organism: Dicrostonyx torquatus; assembly: GCA_028555095.1. Taxonomy (NCBI): domain Eukaryota; kingdom Metazoa; phylum Chordata; class Mammalia; order Rodentia; family Cricetidae; genus Dicrostonyx; species Dicrostonyx torquatus. The sequence continues at coordinate 1,835,583 of JAQHUG010000114.1, forward strand.
TTCCCCTTTTTGTTCTTGTCTGAGTTCCAGCCTATTAGATGGTGTTGTACTCATCCATGGCAGGTCTTCTCCCACTCTGTATGTCAGTTATCTGTAGACACACCTTCATAGATGTACCCAGAAAAGAGTCTCTGAACCCTTCTAGACATGTCTCAACCCAATTAAGTTGCTCATCTAGACCCATCATAGCTGGGAACCTGAGGGAAAAGTCATTATGGCTATATGGCTATGATCTTAGAACAACTGTTCTCAAACTGGCCTACTTTGGGAAATCACATAAGAATGTTCAGAAAACACCAACATTCAACTTAATGGCAGGGATTTGGGAATGGCTATGGCTGGTATGCTGACTAGTTTTTATGGCAACTTGACGCTAGCCAGGTCATCTCAGAAGAAGCACTCTTCATTGAGAAAAGTGCCTATCGGAATCAGCCTGTAAGCAAGTCTGTAGGGAATTGTCTTGATTGGTGATTGATGTGGGAGGGCAAGTCCACTGTGGGCAGTGCCACTTCTGGGCAGGTGGTCCACCGCCCCTGCTTCACTCTCTGCCCTGACTTCCCTAGATGGTGTACTACAAGCTATTAGATGAAATAAACCTTTACCACTGCTAAGCTGCTCTTGGTCATGGTGTTTTATCACAGCAGTAGAAATCCTAAGACACCTGAATGCTGAAGGAAGCTGGTGTGTGCTGGTTTTATACTTTCTGGTGGAGCTTCCTGCCCCTTAGACCTATCAGTCTTCAGGTGGTCTGGCCCTAGTCATCCATTTGTCTACAAAACAAATCCCTGCTATATGCTTTTCCTATCCTAGTGTTTGGCCTTTGGGGATATAGTCATGGTATTGCCAGTGAGTTTTGAATATAGGCAGAGCCTGGTTTCTGGTGTTTGCTGATTTCTCTAGTAACAGAAACTCCCACCCAAGCTACCAGCATGAAGGGCCTGAGCTTGGGGTCAGGCACGCACTGACTCACTGAAACCTCCGACAGAGAGCGTAAAGGGACATGTCAGGGTCATGGGCGCCGCTCCCACGAATGCTTTCTAAACCAGAGAGAAACCTGGGAAATCATTTTTCTCATCCTTCCTTTTGTTTTCTCGAGCAGTCAGCTGTTCCCATGATGTCACTGGCATCCAATCAGAATGTCTGACCAGACTGAGCTCCTGGGTGTTATACTCTGAGATGACTTCCATTCTGGCAACAAACGGAGCATAGAGAACTTCTCTGTGCACCATTAGACAGGGAACCCCAGTACAGGGCATGGAGAACTTCTCTGTGCACCATTAGAC
>JAQHUG010000114.1:1837155-1934270 GCA_028555095.1 Dicrostonyx torquatus
GGGAACCCCAGTACAGGGCATGGAGAACTTCTCTGTGCACCATTAGATGGAAAACCCCAATACAGGGCACCATTAGACAGAGAACCCACATTTTCTTAGTTAATTGGAAGTGGTGTGAGTAATTCTGAGCCTCTTCTTCAGACCCCTGATGATGATGATGAAGATGCAGTCTGTTTACCAGGGACTCTGCCTCCCCATGAAGTGCTCGGATTGGTCCACTCCTGAGTAAATTCTCTAGACATGCCTCCTGGACAACTTGTATTAAATACCAAATCAGGAACACAAGTTCATTTGTTTTGAACAAAAAGTTCTGTGCAGAAAAGGAAATCCAATCTCATGTCCAAATTGCTCCTAATAAGCCCACAATTGGCAGTCCTGGTGATGACCCTCTCAGGCTGTAATTGTGTGAAAAATGGATGCCTTCCCACAACCAAGACGAAAGACCACATCTTCTCCCACTAGGTAGTGGTTAATAATCCCATTAAGTTATTAATGAAGTTAGCAGAGCTTCCTGCCTTGGTTGGCAGGGAATAGAAGATGAGGCTGTTTTGTGGAACTCTTGTGGAAGCCAAGAGTTCATTACATTTGGATTTTTCTTCCTTGCTAGATTTGGAGACCAGATCCTGTGAAACATCATGCATATGGAGTGGTGGACCACATGGGCATCAGTTTACATGTATGTAGATGTGTATAGGTGTGTGTGTGTGTGTGTGTGTAAGTGCATTCATGCATGTGTGTGTGTGTATATGTGTGTGGGTAGGTAGGTAGGTGGCTGAAGGCTGTGTAGACTGGGAGAATTGGAGCAAATTGTTCATTGAAAGACAAGTGGTAGGAGCATTCATTGAGGATCAGGAACCCACGGACCCTGGCCTGGCTGTTCCCAGTTGGATGACTTAGTCAGGTTCACTTCCTTCCTTCTCTGGTGTGTCTTCCATATCAGCGAAGCCAAAAAGGGGTTTGAACCAGCTGATTCTAAGAGCTGCTTCCAGCTTTATTATTCTGACCCTCACAGAGGCTCTTCAGTCCAGCAGGAATAACGTATCTTTCCCCTCGCAGGTTAATACCAACCTTTACACCAGTCCACTAATAAAAGCATAATCTGATGTTTTCATTACACTGATGAGCCCTCCCAAATGACATCACAGATCACCTATGTGGTTTAGAAGCTATTTGACTTGAATTTTTGAAAATTCTATGTTTCCAAATCAGCTGTTCTTCATCCTCTTATTCTTTTTTAACATCATGACCTAGAAATTCGGGGTTAAGATAGAGGGGTGACATTTCCTTTTGTCTTTGAATTAATGTCTTTGAACTAATAAGTATATGCCTTCATTCATGGTTAATTCATTTGGAAAATTACTATGTGTGTTTAGTGCTTTTGGAGAGATGTGGCGTTCTAACTGCTTCCTATCAAACTGCTCTAGGCAAAACCAATTACTCCCGCCTTGGCATCCCCTTCACACTCCTCATCCAGCTCTTCTCAGGCTGCATTCTGGTTCAGTTTTCTGAGTGTCTGTCCCCTCCAGGAAACCCCTGAGCCTTTCAAGGCAACCACTGCATCTTATTTCCTGCAGTCCCCCCTTTCCCATTGTGTCTCCCCTGTAAATGTTTGCATAACTAAACGGAGTTGTGCTCCTTATGGGAAAATGAGGAAGGCAATAATCTCAAAATTTATTTGCAGAGGCTGTCAGTCTTTTGTAGGACTTTTCCTCACCAAAGGTAACCAAGCTGATACTTTATCTGTTTCCTCTACTAAACTATTTCCCAAGTCTACACAGTGAGGTTCAAGGTCAACCCTGTGGTCAATCTCAATTGCCCAACATACGTGAAAAAAAAATCAAAATAAAAAGCAAGTGTTTGCTGAGTAAACATTCAAATATCTGAGTCTATGGGGGCCGTTACCATTCCAGCCACCATACCCTGCTATGCACAGGGCATTAGAATACTTCCCTCCATGCTAATCTTTTGTTGTTTTGGCAAAGCATCTGAGAGAACTCCTAGGAGAAGATATTTATTAGGGTTCACAGTTTCAGGCACTTCATCCTGAGATCAACTGTGCACACTGCTTTGGGCCTGAGGTGAAGCAGGACAGGATGGTGATGGAAGAGCCCATTCACCTGATGGTGGCCTGGAAGTAGGAAGTGAGACAGAGGAAGGGGGTCTCAACAAGCCCCCACCTCCTAATAGCCCTTTCAAGATGAATTTATGATCCTATCACCTCCTAATAATTAGCCAGAATCCATGCTTTTAACATATGAATCTTTTGGGGGAACACATTGTATGCCTTCTCTCACTGTCCCTCCTTCCTCTTTCCTTCCTACCTCAGAATGGTTTATTTTCTTGGTCAATGTCTTTGCAATATGTTCTTTAACAGAATCAAGCCCATACTTTAAGAACAAGACAAGGGAAAAGGCCCCAGCCTTTCATACGGGAGCAGTGATCTTGATGGTGCTAGTGTCATTTAAACTGCAAGATGGCTCCCTTCATTTCACTGCAGTTACCTGAATTGCACTTCAAGCTTATCACTGGGAAGTGGAAGTGTAGAAGTGAACCTGAGGTGTGTCTAACCATTGTATGCCTTTTCATGGGGAAACACGCACAAATGATTACTCACCTCAGATACCACACAGATGACAGGCCCAGGAAATGATTCCACCCAAGTCTAGCTTAATGGGCAGGCGAGTTTTTCGGGATATATAGAGAAGTGTGGGTCAGGTGCTCCGGGAACATGAATGACTAAGAGCAGCAATATCACCAAAAGCCTACACTAGCCTAAGTGATGATTCATGAAAGCTGCATTCCTTGGGCTCCCTGAATGGCCTTCAAGAAGCTCAAGAGGTCAGCAAGCTTCTTTTTACCAGCAACTATTTGCTGATTATATAATCTTGGGGAGGGACCTTTGAGGCCCCTGGGTTTCAGAAGCTTTCTGAGCCTTGTATGTTGTGTAAGACTCCCCAAGTCTTAAGAGGAAATATCTGTACAATATAGTGCTATGGGCACAGGGCTCTGACCAAGCCTTTTTGGCTTCCTGCAGGAAAAACCACTCTGTCTTTGGGAGCTGTGATCTTATTTCTTGCACATTTTCCATAGCTCAAGCAAGGCAGGATAAATCCTTCAGTTCTACAAGCACCTCTGTGGCACCCCTGCCCCGTGTGCTGCTTTTTGCATTGAGTTTACAGATCAAACACACTTGCGTGTCTAACTCAGGCTTCACATCCCTTTAAGAGGCCTCTTCTTCCCTGCACTCCCAGGGTCTCCCTGCTCTTGAACATGCCATCCCCCCTCCCACACTTTGCTTTCCTGCTGCTGTCACCATAACTTCTCCTAAACAGGGAAAACCTTTGTGACTCACTCACAGTGGATTCTCTTTAATGGTGGTTTTCCCAGAGCAGTGTTCATGGGATATTCCTTGGATTGATTAAGAAGACGTGTTAGGGAAAAAAAGGAAGGAGATGGGAGTGGCCAGGACAGATAAACGAGGTATGGGAGCAATTTGGGACAAAGGCGTGGCTCAGCCTAAGGGACAAGCCAGTTGGGAAGTATAAATCACAGCTCAGAAGGTGGCTGGAGTTCCCCTGCTGGCAGAGGTGAGCTTGGTTCCCAGATCCTCGGTGCTCTTTGGGGAGAATGGTAAAGTGGATGCCATTGCCTAGTGGGTCATCGGAAGCAACAGAACAAAATCCATGGGGGCTGGAAAAGGGGCAAAGAGAAACTACAATAACAGGAACCAGGTGAGTGGAAGATTAAAAGTGCCAGCTGAGGTCAGCTTCTGTGCTCTGCAGGTCTCCTCGTTCCTTTGTCTCAGTTTCTCCCGCTGAAGAATGGGATTCTTCTCACGCTGTGATGGCATATAGGACTGATAACCAGTAGGCAGCCATCAAGTGTTAGCTGCTTGCTTTGGAAGAGGTTTGCCTTTTAGGTTTGCATGTACATACCATGCACACATTCCATACCACATTCACCATACTATCCTGTATAATATGATACTGCCGCCATTTGTAAGCCTGTTGTGTTCCTTATGCCCCAGTCCTGTGCACATGCTTCATCTCTTCCCATTTCCTTCTTCCCTAAATAATGCTCACTGTCCTTAAGTCTTCTTACAGATGCTACTTCCTCAAGGGTGTCTCCTAGGTTGCACTGGCTTGCCTGTTTCAGTGTCATGATGGCAGCTTCCTCGTAAATGTCCAACTGTCACAGGGTTTTGACTATCTTGTTGTCTTTTTGAGCACTTAATGGCTATTTATTTATTAAAACAGTGTGTGTTTAAACAAACAAACAGAAATCTCATCCGCATTAGAACAGATCTACCATTTTGACTTTTTAGGTCTCTGGAGTCTAAGGACCTGGATGGAGGCGTGAGTGGACACCAGTGCTCTATCTACCAGTGGCCAAGCAGAACTGATTGCCTCTGGTGTGTCCATCCAATAGGTGCTCAAGCAGCATCTGACTGGCTGGTTAATGAAATACTAGGTTAAAGGGTGATGGAGGGATTGGAGATATGACTCAGCAGTTAAGAGCACTTGCTGTTCTTCTAGAAGACCTGATTTTGTTCCCAGCTCCCATGTCAGGCGGCTCACGATGTTCTGTAACTCCAGATTCAGGGCATCTGACACTTTGGCCTCTGCATATACCCACATGCAGACACAAACACACACCTACACACAGCTATACATAATATAATTAAAAATCCTTTAGAAAGGCTATTGGAATGAGATTTCTAGGCCTGGGCTGCATCTGTCAGGCAGGTCAGAATTTCTCTGGGTCTCAGACTTAATAAACATCAAGCAAAAGGGTTGAATGTGGTGGCCTACAAGGCCTTTTTAGTACCCGGTAACCCAGAGTGGATCATCTGAGGAAGCAGATGGGAGAGAGCTATGGAGGCACACAGGCTGCAGGTAGCAGCTGCCACCAGTAGTGATGCCATACAAAATGGGATGCATCTGCATCAGAGCCCTGGGACACTGGGGTGATAGGGCTAAAAGGCCTTGGTTTGACCTCAGGAACAAAGGCAGAGAAAACTGGAGTCAGTGCTCAGCATCAACAGCATGGCCATTCGCTCTAAAGACAGCAGGTGGCCTGTATGACACTTTTTTTTTGTCCCTGGTACTGGAGATATTGTAAGTGACTCAGCTGCTCCATAGATATGCTATGTGGCTAGTTAACACGTTATGCCACTAGCTGATTCTGTATACAGTGCGGTCCATCTGTAGGTTTGTCAAAAGTAAGTGACTTAAACCATGTGTGGCACTTAGTATGATGGCCAGCAGAGTAACAACTAGAGCAGCACTGTGACAGTGACTGTTCTGTCACCGATGTGGTTGCACATGATAATGGGGAAGGCATTCAGGTTAGACATGTGGACACAGCTTTGGTGTCTCTGGTCCTGTGCTCCCATGTTTAGCATGCTACTCCACAATTTTTCTCTGTTGGCATAGCTGTACCATCAGGCCGATCTCTCTCAGAATCCCATGTCTCTAAACTACTTCATCTCCAAAGCTCACACCTTCGTTTGTATAAAAGAGGATTAAGAGTCACCAGGGAAGATTGCTCTGAGGGTAACTGTGATCAGTAGACTGCCTGGTGCAGAGAGGCAACCTGGGGAAACCTGGTGCTCTGCTCCCTGGCAGCATCTGGGCACTTTAGGGAACAGCAGGCATTCAGAGCCCTTTCCAGAGTGGTTTCGTGGATCTCAAGAAAACTTGACACTGTGGATAACAAATTTGTGGAACTCATCTGCCTGAAACACAACAGGGATGACTCTAAATAAGTCTAGGACTGGGAAAAGGGGATGAAGGGTGCTGGCTTCCTAGTGCATTACAACTGACTTTCCAAGAAAATGTGCACCCCAAATCGGTCAAGCTGAGGGGCTCCATAGGGGAAGAAAGCAGAAGGCAATCCTTTCTATGGATGGATGTCTTCAGGGAGTGATGCTCACTGCCCCACCTGCACTGAAATCTTTGTTGGCGAGTTGGTGGGATACTTGCTCAGCTAGTGCTCTGAGCCTGTGCTGTCACAGGCCAGGTGCTGTTCCCGGCACCTGTAATAGTGTAATGGAAGAGACAAGTTATTTGTCTTCGTAGGGCTCACAGTCCCAAGGGGGAAGACACGATAAGTCATAGACAGTAAATTAGAAAGTATTGCTATACGTGTTAGGGTGGCAATGTGTTGAAAAAGAAAAAAAAATCACACAAATTTGGGGTCTTTGAAAAGGTTGGGGACAAGTGGATCAGGTCATGAAATTCCACAGGGTGATGAGAGTATTCACGTCTAGAAGTTGGGGAAAAGAGAGAGGTGAGTCAATACACAAGGATCCACATGCATGCACACACATTCATGCATATGTACAGAATCCTGGGAAGGGCCCTCTTGTGCCATGTCTGTGCCATGACCTTTAATAATAGAAACCAGGGGGCTAAACTTTTCTGGGTATCTGTAACGGGCCCTGGAAAGTTACACTGACTCTTGGGTTGTCTTGCAGACAAGGATACACTGGTCCCCTTCTTTTCATGTAAGGTCAGTTTGATGAAGCATCAGTGAACTGTCCATCTTGGCTGCCTCTGTTGGACCCTTGGAGCAAAGAGAGAAGCATAATTCTTTCCTCAAGGGAGGAGGAAGCCAGAATTATAGCACCCACATAAAGTCAGATTCCTGAGAGGCTGAGGCAGAAGGATCACAAATTCAAGGCTAGCCTGGGCAAGTTAGTGGTTTGTTCTCTCAAAATAAAGAGAAAGGAGGGCTAAGGATGTAGCTTAAGAGCAGAATTACCGCCAAGCATGTGTGAGGCCCTGGACTTGATCCCTAATACCACCAATGAGAGAGGGAGGGAGAGAGGGAGAGGATACAAGAGGGGGACAGGAGCAGAGGGGTTAGAAGAGAAGGTGTTGGGAGATAGGCAAGGGGAGGAGAGACGGGATGACAGCTGCAGGTGCTCGTGAGCTGGCAAGGCCAGTGCCCACTCCAATCCACAGTAATAGCCACACATTCTCAGTGGTTCTGATCAACTAGGAAGGCGTAGGTTACATAAAAGGAAGCCAGAGGTGCATGTATTCTGAGTGTGTGTCTGACTGTCCTTACCGTTAGCAACCAGAAAAGGGAAGAAAAGAATGGGAGGAGGCTTGAAAACTGAAGCCCCAGGAATTCCCTTTATTTGACAATAAGGACAAGACTCAGATTGGATCCCCAGTGTGTCACTGTCACTCAGGACTACCCATGGGAGGAGGGGCACCTTGCACATTATGGGGTATTTATTTAGCATCCTTCCTGGCCTTCACTTCATTAGCTGTCAATTGCATGCATGAATCCCAGTTGTAACAATATCTCTGAGGGGCAAAACTAGTCCCACCTGAGGGCCATGGAGCTCTGTCCCAACTCTTTGGTCCAGAAAGAGGCTACTGGCCAGGAACACATACCCAGCTTCCTCTTCCCAATGCCTCATGAGAAGCTGGTAGCCTGGGTGGACTCTGGAATCCTGGGTGGCTCTCCACAGAAATCAGTTCTACTTCAGTGGTGGGACCTGGCACTGGCTACCTACTTTTGATGCTGATCCAGGATCATGTCCAAAGCCCGAAAACAATAGGGAATGAAGCCAAGTGGCTGGTTGTGGTGCCACCAAACCTAGCCCTTCTCGAGTGGTTTTGGCTGTTGGGACTCCTGTTGATTTATTATTACATATTTTAAGACACTGAAATTTAAAACTCATCCAGGAGACTCTGCTCGCCAAGGTGTAATTAGGAGAAAATGACAGAGGCAGTGAATATGTAATAGTTCTTCCTCTAATGCCTTCTGTTTGTATTCTCCATCTACCCGCACAACCCAGAAAGCCTGTTCCCTGGACCTTCTGGCCATAGGAGACCAACTCCCATCATGCACTTACACTCTGTGTGTGTATGTGTGTGTGTGTGTGCGCGCACAGCCTTTCACACACAAGCTCATGTGCAGGGACGGAGTTTACTGAGCTGGGATCACAAACACACATGTCTTTACACACTCACAGTTCTGAATAGCACCTTCTGGGTAGACTGGAGGACTTGCTCACTGAATCAATCATTGAATGGTCAATGCTTCACGTGCATACTGTCGAGTTGAGTGCCATGCCTACACCCTACCAAAGTCTGTCCCAAATAAAAAGGTTTTGAGTTCCTACACACACACACACACACACACACACACACACACGAACACACACATGTATACAAATGCAAATAAACATATGTTCATGTGATTTTAGGCAGTATAACTATGTACACATGAGCACAGGTGCACATGTATGTGCATACATAAGTTCAGAGAGGTCAAGTGGCTTGCCTAAAGTCACAGAGCTATGAAGTAATGAAATCCACATTCGAACCCAGCCTTGGCTGCCAATTACTTCTGTATACCATCTCCTTTCAAAACATACTTCCCAAAGGATGTCATCTCTAAGCTGGAGCTTGGACGGTAACTAGGAATTCACCAGGTCACCGTGACAAGAACTGAATCACGCATAGGTGAATGGGATCCAGGACATTGAAATGCAAAGTACCAATCTCCAGATACTTGAGGAGACCCTGAGGAAGAGAAGCCAGACAGAGCCCTGCTCACACACCATCTCAGCCAAGAACCCACAGTGTATGAAGCTCAGGGCTGACTTGTACCCTCTCCTCCAGTGGCTGAGGGAGCCCTCTCTTGCAGAGCTGGTTCTTCCAGCCAGAACTGGTGGCATAAGTCACAAGGTGACCCCCAGGTCCATTAAGAAACCAGGCAACACTGATGTCCCCTAGCAGCTGACTCCAGCCTCCTTGCCCAGGAAACAGGCCCAGTTAATTGCAGGGTGATCGCCATGTTCTTGCAGAGCATTTAACGTAGCGTGTAATTGCCGGGTAAACACATACAAGGTTATTTCCAGCTCCCAGCCCAAGGCTGTGCCTTGCAGGTAATGACAGCAGAGGAGTGGCTTGGGTGGCTCAGAAATGAGGAGTCCAGGCCCAAACTGGGTCAGCCTCAAGAAGCCCTCTTCTAGTTTCCAACTGGCCAGATACTTAGGCTTTTAACAGACTGCCTTGGACTCCCCAATGCTTTACTGTCTTTTTGGGGGGTTACCACAGATCCTGACAATGGAGTTGTTAAAGTGTACAAACTTGGAGCCAGGCGGTGGTGGCACACACCTTAAATCTCAGAACTCTGGAGGCAGAGGCAGAGGTAGGCAGGATCTCTGTGAGTTCAAGGCCAGCCTGGTCTGCAAGAGCTAGTTCCAGGACAGGCTCAAAGCTACAGAGAAACCCTGTCTTGAAAAACCTACAAACTTGGAATCAGATAGGCCTGGTTTTATATAAATATTCTGTTACTTAGTGACGGTGTGACTTTGCCTAATTTCTGGTACTTCTCTGAGCCTCAGATTCCTCATTCATACAATGAAGATTAAAAAACAAATCATAAACTCTGAGATAATGCGTGGAAATGCCAAACAAGGTACCTAATGTACAGATATACAGCTGGTGCTAAATGTCAGCGAGCCCTTCTTGCTGTCCATTCCCTAACCTTCCATTCTGTTTTTGCTCTTGCCTGAAGCCTCCTCACGGCTATTAAATGAAACCCATATTGTTCCCAGGTCTGTCTGATGGTGACTATCACATACTCTCAGCTTTAAGGACCCACCCTCTGTCCCCTGCACAACTATGCAAGAAAGATAAGACCTTAACATTTTGAACAGTCCTGGCTGTATCAATTGCTTGCTGTTTCCCCATTAAAAGCATAAAACTCAGTTTTCTCACCTGCTGGGTGAACATAGTAACGTTAGCTTATCAACCATTTGTCTCGAAGGTCAAGCAGGATGGCTGTCCTGATGGTCCTGGTGTGTTGTGTTAACCCTTGCTCAGGTTTAACTGTGGTACAGGATGCCTTCCCAGGAGGGAGCTGGTAATGGGTTTGCAAGAATGACTTAAGATCACATGTTCACTGGAAAAGAGGGAAGCAGGTTGGGCAGAGGGAAGAGCTAGCGAGATGCCATCTCAGTAGCTACTCAGCCGGTTCTATGGGCAAGGCTGGGTACAGAAGATCTTCAGAGCTTCCCAAAAGGGCTTCACGCTCTCCTACAGTCTCACTGCTCAGCCATTCCATGGGACTGTCCAGGGAGGAGAGAGAGTTCAGGTTCTGTGTCTCTCTGCAGCTGGGGGTAAGAACTATATGGGCTAAATGAACGGGGACTTCCTTTGCTCAGAGGAACTGGGAGACACCACAGCAACCCCACAACCTTCTGTCAGAGCCCACCTGGCTCCTAAGACCCTCATACTCTCTCATGCCCAGGGATGTTTTCCTGAGCCTAGCCTCCTGCCCCTTCCTAAACTAGTTCTTCCTTCTGACCCCCTGCATAGTTTCTCCTTGTTCCACTCTCTCCTAGACACAAGAGTATTTACAGACATGGATCCTGGCCAAGGGGTGGGGATGGAGACGCATGGACAGTTCTGGTTTCTCTTCTTGGCTCAAATGGGTCTCTATGGGTCCCCAGGCTCTCGAGTTCTGAGACATGAAGCTGTCCCTGGGGTGTGCCTTGCACCTGTGTGTTTATAGACCCGACCTTTGATGCTTTTCCCCGTGCCCTTGAATTCTCCATCTCATCTGGTTTCATTACCCTGATTTTCATGTTCTCTGACTTGGCTGGAAGCTCATATTTTTGGTGCTTTTGTTTGAGAATCTGTGAGGCTCATACAGGCTAGGCGTTCGTTTGGCATCCCAGGCATACTGAATGACTTGGGCGTTTACTGTGACTGTATCTTGTAGACAAAGAAGAGGGGGCTGAACCAAGATGAAGCGTGCTGGTTACCAGGGCCATATTGGCTCCTGGATGCAGACAAGACAGAGGTTCCCAAATTCCTCAAGACAGAGGATGTGTAAGGTAACTTGGAGGCCTCCAAGACCCAAAAGAGAAGAAGCCTGGCTCTTGGAGGTCAAGGTTAGCCCCTGAATAACACTGTGTCCTAGTATAAAGGATGGTATCCTCTCTGACTGCCAGTTTTCACATTGACCACGGTAGCACACCCTGGCTCTGCAGAGTAGTCTGAAGGAAAGGAGCCTGTGATGGGGGGTTGAGAAGCTCTCGCAGGAGATTCAGTTTTTGTTTCTTCTCCCAATACATAGGGCCTTTCTGCCCCCTCTTACCCAGAGATGACAGAGGAGAACAAATGATGACAACTCCAATGCTGGCATTGGATTAGGCTTCATGGAAGAGGACATGGAGGGGACACTAGGGTCAGTGAAGGCCACCCTGGCTTTGGTGGAGTTTGTCTGGACAGAGATAGTAGGCACATGGTCTCCACTGGTCTCACTCACTGGCAGCCTTCCTAGGGAGGTTATGAGTCTCTGTTGGGTACTGGGAAGGCTGCAACTGGGCCTGAAGTGGGAAGGAAGAAGGAACGGGTAGGGGAGTGGGAGACAGTTGTGAGCGAGCCCATGTTCTTCTAAGAAAATCAGCTCTGGCAGCTGGCCTAGTGGCCTGGACCAGGTTTTGAAGGTTCTTGCTTGCTGGTCACTGTCCATCTTCTACTCTCCTGTTCATGATGATGGATATGAAAGAGGAAGTCACCGGGAGAGACTAAGCTGCCAGCACTGGCTCTGCTCGAAGCTGTAACCAAGGTGGCAGTTGGTCACTGTCCTCCCCTTCCACAGGGATCACAGGACTTTTGGGGAGGAAGGCACTCCAGGTAGTCTTTCCGTTCATAGCCCTTCTGCTACTCCTGCATTTCTTAGGTCCAAGAATGAATGGTCCAGGTGGCATCTGTACAGAGCTGGCCCAGTGTACAGATTCACCCCCATCCTGGCATACTCATGGGTGGGCAGCAGCATTGTTGGCAAAGTAAGACTGTCACAGAACCTGCCTAGCTGATTCCAGGATTCCCATGGTTTGCTGTGAGTCTGGACCACTGGGTAGGCACAGGCCTGTGAACATCACATATAAGTAATGAGCATGTAGGAGGCTGGCTTGCCCTCATTTTTAAATTTTGTTTGTTTGTTTATTTATTTGAGGTAGGATCTCATGTAACCTAGGCTGACCTCACACCCACTACATACCTGGTAATGTCCTCAAATTCTGGATCCGTCTGCCTCTACCTTCCATGGCTCCCTGCCTTCATTTCAAAGTTGAAGAGACAAGTACAAAGACAGGGAAGGACTTTCCAGTCACCACACAGACAGCAAAAGCTGACTGGGTCTTTATTTGGGGACTCTGGCCTTCTGTTCCATGTGGTCCTGGGTTCCATATCCAGAATCAGCTCCTGTCTACCGTCAGGTCTCTGTGTAGTTGTGACTGGTTCTCCAAGGGTCTCCTCTGTGTCTCCATGTCCATCTCCTCCGGACTGCTCACTCATCCTGCTGGGACTTCTCTAGTCTCCCCGTGACTCTTGTCACTCTCGAAACTCTTCCTTTAAAAGAGCTACTGCATGTGTTCATTGTCATGGTGCTGGTGCATCAGGACACTCCACACAGTGCATGCTAGATGTTGAGTGAGCTCCCAACACATGCTTATGACCTCCTTCCTTCTCCCATCCCATTAGACCTCTTTGTTCCCCTAGATCAGTAGTTTTCATATTGTGGGTAATGACTCCCTTTGGGGTTGGACAAACCTTTCACCATCAGAAAACACAGATATTTACATTGTGATTCATAACAGTAGCAAAATTGCAGTTATGACGTAACAATGAAAATGATTTTATGGTTGGAGTCACAATATGAGGAACTGTATTAAGGGGTTGCAGCATTAGGAATGTCGATACCCACCACTCCAGACAATTTCCTTCCTCCTTCCACTCCTTATGCGTACACATGATTTATCTATACAGAATCTAGGAGCCACATGAGAGAGGAAGCACATGCTACTTGTCATTCTGAGATTGGCTTAATTCACTTAACATGATTATCTCCAGTTATATTCATTTTCCTGAAAACAACATAACTTTGTTTTTCTTTATGGCTGAATAAATTTTCTGATCCATTTTCCCTATTCGTTTCTCGGAAGCTGGCTACCTGGATTGACTATATAACTTAGATATTGTGAATGGCGCTACAGTCAAACTGGATGTGCAAGTGCCTTTGTTGTCATGTCAATCTGGAGTCCTGGTAAATACCCAGGAGCGGTGTACCTAGGTCATATGGTAAATCTGTTTTTAGGTTTTGAAGAACCTCCACACTGACTTCCACGATGGCCAGACCTAATTTCCATCCCCACCAACAGTGTGTAAGGGTTCATTTTTGTCCTTGTCCTGGCCAGTGTTTGTTAATGGTTTTCCCAATGACTGTTGTTCTAGCTGGGGAGAGATGGGTCCTCAGTGTACTTTTAGTTCACCGTTCTCTGAAGGCGAGTGAGGTTGTACTTTTGCATGTGTTCATTGCCCGCTTGCTCTTCATCATTTGACACTTGTGTGCTCACTTCATGAGCCCACTGACTGAAGGGGCTGTTTGGGTATTTGGCTGTCTTGAGTTCTTTGTATAGTCTTGATACTAATCCTGTCAGATATTTAGCTAGCAAAGATCCCCTCCATTCTGTTAACAACTTCGTTTGATGTGCAGACTTAGCCTTCATGGTGCTCTCATCTCTTTAGAAACCCTACCTCACTTATATCCCTACACCTTCAGAAAGCGCCTGAGATTTTTGGATGTTTCATGGTGCAGACAAAAGGATGCTGTTAAGATGAGTAGCTTTCTGATCATATTAAAACCCACAAAGTTCATGACTTACATCTCTGTCTGCTAACTGGCTAGATAGCAGTAATCACAGGAAAAAACCCTCCTGAAATGCTTGCTTGCACTGAGGTGGAAGCCCAGGCAACCAATGCCTCCAGCAGCTGGACCCTGAGCAGCATGGGGAGAAAACAGCTTGACAGAGACTTGCCAAGCCCTGGATAGTTGTGGCATCCTCAACTGCCAAATCCAAGAAGGAGTTGAACTTGGTCAGGATCTGAGTCTCAGCCACAAGTATTCCTATAGCTGCCTGCCCCATTCCCAAGAGAAGATAGGTGCAAGACAGCATGTCCTGACTCGTACCAGAATGATGGCCTTGGGTTTCTTTGTCACACACAAGCAGAGAGCTAGCAAAACTAGGACAATCCTTGAGCTGTACAGGCACTGGCTCACGCTAGACTTCCAGGGCCAGGAAAGTACACTGATTCTGAGTCCCCTTTCCAAGTCTGCTCACCAAAACACAGGAGTTCTGTATAGGGCAGGCCTCTTTTGCTGGAAGTATCAGGGTCATAGGCTCCTGCTGCAACAGATCAGAGAGCCTTCCTCAACCACAGATGCTGGATAGGAGAGGAAGGGTACGGAAAGGGTAAAGAAATGTGAAAGGATGTCAAAGGAGAAGACCATAGAGTCAAAAACAACATGCCACTGGAAGAGAGAAGCCATGCTCTGCAGTTCCTGTGCACTCTGCAGGGGTTTACTGGACCAATAAACGAGTGGGCACAAGATCTAGACAGTTTGCATCCAGCCCTTTTTGTGTTTCTTCACCCTGGGTTCTTGAATTCCTTTCCTTTCTCTGAGCTTGTTCCACATCCATCACCTCCCTCCTCGAGAGAGGCTCATTCTGACTCAGGAAGTAGCAGAACTCACAAGTCTCAGGAAGTTCCTGAGATGTATAGGATTCGCAAAGCCTACCTCAAGGTGAGATAAGCAGCAAGAGTTCCTGGGGAGAAGATGCTTCTTCTCTGGCCTTGACAGGTACCTGAAAGTTGTGTAGAGAGCCCAAGTTTTCATGACCCATGCTGGGGGAGCCTACCTATGCTGGGGTAAATGTACAATGGCAGCTGCCTTGGAGTCATTTCTGCTTCTGGAAGCAACTTCTTAGTCATAGCCCTATAAGAAACCCTAGTACACACATGAGTTCCCTAAGCTATCTCTGAGCAGCACTGTCCCTTTGCTCTATCATTGGTGATCTAACTGAAGAGATTAGACATCTATTCTCCCCTCCTATGAAAAGTCCTATAGCAGAATTTCAGATTTGATGTCTGGGGGATAGAAACACCGTAATATTCCCAGCCTCCATCACCAGATCACTGAGGCAATGTAGGGAGATGCTGTGTGAGTCTATGGAAGAGCAGGTAACTCTGTTCAGATGTGGCCATGGCCCATCATTAACATGTCCCCTCCAGCCCTATATGAGGGCAGCCCCTGGTGTCGATCATCTGTATCTAATGCTTTCTGGCAGTTACTCCAAGTTAACTGATTCAGGCAATATCCCCGGTGGGCCTAACAATCATCCTCTCTTCTTGAAGTGGGGACCATCTCTCTGGGTTAAGTGTGCTTCACACCACTGTTTGCTGGGTGGGGAATGGAGACAGCGGGCCCAAACACAGCTGTGTGTCATTTGTATCAGAGATACCAGTGGCCAGCTGATAGGCTGTGATGACATTCCAGCGAGCCTTGTTGACATTCTAGAGGCATCACCACCACGAGGTTAAATTATAAGTTGATGATGACAAGCCGACACACAGGGAAATGTCAAAATTAGCATGGCTGAGCAGGGCACCCTCCACCCTTCATGCTCACACGGCACAGCCACACTCTTCACTCCTCACCCACTCTTGCCCCCAGGACCACCTTCTTTTACAGTTGAGGCTCTAAGGGCATAGGAGCAAGAGCAAGTGTGTCCTGGAGTCCCCTGGTTTCCATCATTTTTAGCTTTCTCCCTGGCCACCTGATGCCGAGAAAACAGCTACATTATGGTGAGCCTACGACCTTGAACTTATCATTGTTCCTCTATGCTCCTCTGTGCATTGAAGATGACACATTCCTCTCAGAATGACTGTAGAGCAAATGAGTGCACAAATGTACCTTTTCAGACCCAGGGCTCAATCACGTCCCTGCCTCAGCTCTGTCCTTGAGCCCATTGTGGAGTACTCCAGGCAGAAGAGGGGATGGGGCGGTGGAGCACAGGTAACAGGACGAAGCAGGTGGGCTTCTACCAGGAGTCCAGTCGTGTGGGGACTAAGGAAAGATTTCAGAGGTAGAGATGAGGCCTGAGGGAAGGCTGGGAGGGGGGCCCTGGGGACACAGAGCTGTGATGCAGAATATGCACTTGGATTTATGATGGGAAATTATAGAAACACAGTGCAGGTATTTCACAAGCACACACCTTTGAGTGAAAAAAACTGTTTTATTATACCATTTCAAAGTACCTTTACATGAACTGTGTTTCTCAGTTCACTCATTGGTTACCTGAGAAAGGGAGTCAGGCCAACTTAAAGTTGACCCAAGAGGTTCTGTCTATCTTAGTGGAGCAGAGGGCTAAAACTGAGCCATGGCAGAGAATGGAGGAGATTTAAGCCAGAGGAGACCTGCATGTGGGCAGAGATTTGGGGGCACAGTGTAGATTTGGAGGCATCCATCACCTTGCTTGACCTTAAAGGAAAGGTTGAATGGGGAGGTGGGGCTGGTCTAGACTGTGAAGCTGGGAGGGCTAAGCACAGAAACTTAAAGGATGTCTTCATTCAACAGTCAGAGAAAGAAGTGCAGAGGAGATGCAGAGAAGGAAGAGCCAGTGGTATGGAGGCTGAGCATGACAGAGCCGTGATGTAGGGCTCATCTGAGAGACGGGGCGTGTAGGAGATAAGATGATTGACGGGACTAGCGTGGAAGGATGAGCTCAATGTCTAGCTAAGTCAGACTTTGGTGGGCTCTCCTGGAACTCTCTTTACTATTTATGACTTTGCTTCTGTGGGAGCCTGGGTTATTACAGCCAGGAAATTGATGTACCAAATTGGTTTTCAGGTTCCTGGCCCATGGAGACCTGCCTGCACACATGCTCTCCTCTTGTTGGCCCTGAATCTTTTAGCCAAGTTCGAATTTTCTTAGATGAGAACGACGACAATTCAAAGACCGATCCAGGACAGGGTTGGAAAAGAGGGATCAGTAGAAGGTAGGTGACAGGACTGAACCCCCTGTGCTGGAGAGGTGACCAGAAGAGCATCACAGCTGTTGTGTAGGCTATGATGCCTGCTTTTGTTCAGGCTCCATGACTCTGTATCAACAAAGGGTTTCCCAGCTTGATAGAGGTGGCAGGATCCAACAGGGAAGGATGGGAGACAGAACCTACGACAGTTAGCCACCAAACCCAATTGCGGGCAGCTTTCAATCACTCACCCCTGCATCTATTCATGCCACAAATGTTGAGTGGCACCTGCCATGCGCCAGGTCTAGCTCTGAGGGGACAGTGACAAATGGAGCAGAAGCAAATTTCTCCCTCCCTGGCATGGCCTATATTCTAGGAAGGACGGTTAAACAAGGCTCAAAATAAGTAAGTGAGACAGCAACCCTCTTATGTGAGGAGGAAGAGGAATCCAGAGCAGTTCGCAAAGAGCTGGGGGGGCTGTGAGCTTGCACAGGGGCAGGGGTAGGGGCAGAGGCAGGGGCAGGGTTCATCCAGAAAGGGAAAAGTCCTCAGGCTTGGAGGACTTGAACACAAAAATGAATGGCAGAGAGGAAGCTTCCCCTTAGATGACAACAGAAGGCTAAAAAGTGCAGCATTCTTCCAGAGAAGGATGGAGGAAGGAGTTGTCCGTGGACCTCCCTCCGTCGCTTCAGCGCAGGTTTAGGGATAGTTAGACAACACGTGTCAATCACTTTCACTCCTAGAGGCACTCAGTGCAACTCAGCTTCCAGGAAAAGAGCAGCTGGCTTGCCGAAGTCTCCTGCACATCGCTCAGGCCCCGCTTCCAGACCATTACTGCCAGGCACTGGATAGAGGGTGGCTTCCCAAGGGAAAATTCATGCACATGCATGGTGGCAGGATTGCTGAACAGGTAAAGGCAGCTAGGTAGTCAGTTCATGCACATACAGAGAGAAGCATGCATGGACATGCGCACACATGCGCACACACACGTGCACACTGTGTAGAGAAAAACACAAGAGAATGGGCTCAGAAGTTGTTGAGTCTGCCCTTCTTTTCTGTTTAAACCCACAACTCTGAGACTCAGGAGGACCATGCAGGGAATTACTTGCCCACACAAGACAGACTGGGCCTATGGCTGCAGACTCTTGACTCCCAGCTCAGCAGGCCCAGTTCCTAGGCTTTCCTGAGCACACAGACATTCTGAAAAGAAAGGAGGTCAAAAAAGTGCTTCAAAGAAATCAGTCCATTCCTCAGCTGGAATAACTAAAGCCAGGAAAATGGCTGAGAGCAGAGTTGAGCTCCTGATTCTGTGTGGGGAGTGGGGGACGGCGCAGAAGGCAGACAGTCAGAATTCAGTCTGCTCTGAATGATGCATGGAGAGGCTCTCACGTTTTTAGCGACTATCTTTAACCATCCCCAAGCAAATGTGAGCCCCATGCAGCCACATGGTCACTGTTTGTGGTGTGTTCTCTGCTGGAATCGCCTGAAGGAACACAGGAAATGCGCTTAGCCAGGGAAGGGGCTGTGTGTAATCTAGGCCAAATCCTATTTGCTTTAATAAGCCTGCGTGTAAACATGGCTGTGGCTCCCGCCCTGCAGCAGCTGGGTAAGATGAGTGAGAGGGTCCAGGCCGCTGCTCTGTGTCTATATGTTCAGGAGGTCTTGTGAGTCGAAGTCAAATACACCCCAGAGTAGAGGGAGAGCTCAGAGCGCCATTGCATGTGAATGTTGTAATTGAAAATTAGAGCAATCATGTCTGAGATTTACATCCCTGCTCTGCTTGGCAACTAGAAATAAGAAATGGCCCAGTCGCCCTGTTGTGCATAACTGTTTCCTCTAGATTGAGACACTGCCTTGAGGAGGGAGGGAGTTCATGAAACTGACCAGGAAGGTACAAGGGAACTCAGAGCTCTGGAAGAGTCCTCTAGTGACAGAAATAATGAATAACTGCTGGAGAGAGGCATACCCTTGAGTTTGGTGACAGTGATTACCCATAAGTTGTACCAGGACCTCATGAATCTTTGTGCTGTGGTGGGATATCTGGTGATACAGCTGTCAGAGTCGCTCTGTTCCTGCAAGCGACCCATCACCATTGGTTTACCAAGACAGACTTGGGTGGAATGGTTGCTTTGGTATGTTGTCCTCTATCTGGGGTGAATAGAATGCAACCTTTCCACCACCATGAATGCCATGGCGTGGCCATTCTGCCATGCTTCTTCAACATGGCTTTCATCTTCTGCCTCCACCTCTGACTCCGGAAGTGTGTTCCCAGCTGCCTATGAAGAGATGATGGGGAGTGTAGCTCCTGAGTGTATAATAGAAACCCGGAGGGGAGGAGGGAAACCCTGGCGACCAGCACTTCTGGAGTTCTACACCCTGAAAGAGAAGTTTCTCATTCACAAAGACAAACTGGGATCAGTACTGCCCAGAGCTTCTGTGACCTCCAGACTTAGAGCCTTCACAAAGGACTGTTCCTGTGCCTACAAAAGACAAACCCCATCACCCCAACCACCTCTCTCATTTCCCGAAACCCATGCCTCCAATCCCCTCAAGCTCAGTCAGTGAGAAACTGGCGCTGATACCCGTGCTCAATGCTCACACCTTCCCTGTCTTGAATGCATGGCCCATAGGGAGTGGCACTATTAGGAGGTATGGCCTTGTTAGAGGAAGTGTGTCATGATGGGGGTGAACTTTGAGGTCTCAGATGTTCAAGTTAGGCCTAGTGTGGCTCAGTCTTTTTCTGCTGCTTGTGGATCAAGATGTAGAACTCTTACCTCCCTTCTCCAGCATTGTGTCTGCCTGCACACCACCAAGCTCCCTGCCATGATGATAATGGACTAAGCCTCTGAAACTGTAAGCCAGCCCCAATTAGATGTTCTCCTTTTATAAGAGTTGCCGTGGTCATGATGTCTCCTCACAGCAACAGAAACCCTAACTAAGACAAGATGGTACCAGCATAGTGGGGTATTGCTGTGATAGACCTGACCATGTTTTAGGGTCATTTGGGGTCATGGATTGTGGAAGAACTTTGGAACTTTAGGCTACAAAAGCCTTTGAGAGTTGAGAACTCAGTGGGACGTTCTGTGGGAGCTTAGAAGATAACAATGTTGAAAGCAGTGCTGAGGATAGAGACCTGGCTTGTGGAATTTCAGAGGAAAGTTTGAAGACCCTACCAGGGCTGTTTGCTATCTTGAATTAAGATCCTATGGTTATGGTTAGCTGGGGCTAAAGAATCAGCTGTACTTAACAAGATCCCGGAATTACTAATGCAAGACTTTGCTCTGCTGGGATACTAGATGCTGGTCAGCTGGAGCTGCGAATTTAGTGGCAATCAAGAAGAGGCCAGAAACACATCATTGAGGTACTGGAAGCTGGTCCCCAACAGGGCTGCAGTGGTTTGTGCTGGCCGCTCTCTTGTGTCTTAGATCTTTGGTTCTTGGTATCTCTTCCTGATCCCATTGCCTAACTACCCACCCCGGTTCTCCTTCAGTTAGCTTCCAGGTCTTAGATAGCAGTTCAGGGCTGCTCTGTATTCTAGCTCTGTCCTTGATGAGATGGTCTCAGCCCCCAGCATCAAGCAGGAACTCCGGCAGCCATGTTCCAGAGGACATGCAGATTTTGAGTAGCTTTTCAGGGCATGAGGAGTTCCTTCTCCACAGGTGCACACATCAAGGGTTGCCTATGGAAATTCTGGACCCTGGGTACTCATGCAGTCTGTCCCTCCTCCAGAGGCAGTTTCTAATCTGCATTGAAAGAAACTGAGGGAAGAAGAGGAGGAGGAAGGGAGAAAGGAAGGAGAGGGAGGAAGTCTGGCAAAGCTTTTCTATACCCTATTTGATTTGGCACTAAATGGTGCCGAATGGTCTTACAGCTTTTCACATTGCTTTGACAAAATACCCAATGAAAGCAATCTAAGGGAGAAAAGGCATATTTTGGCTCACAGTGTAAGGTTGTAGCTCATCATTCACAAGGAAATCAGGGTAGGAGAAGCATGAGGCACCTGGGCTCATGTCTGCAGTCAGGAAGCAGGGAGAGATGAATGCTGGTACGCCATTATGCTGTCAGACTCCAGCCCATGGGGTGGAGTAGCCCACATTTGAGGGTGCAGCTCACCCTTTTTGGAAATTCCCTCACAGACATTCCCAGTGCTATGTTTCCCGGGTGACTCTGAACCCCAATAAGTTGACATTCGAAATTCACCATCATAATCACGACCCTTTACTATCCCTTGTGGGCCCAGCTCACCACAGGTGTAATGATGCCTGAAGCCTGTGATGTTTCATCATCAAAACCGATGTGTCCTGTTTTTTCTTGTTGAGGACCAGCTTCAGGGCTGGAGCTAGTCTCACAAACCAAGGCAGGGAAGGTGTGAAGACTGAGCACAGGTGTAGGAGTGAGCATCTCACTAACTGGTCTTGAGGTTTCAAGGTCTCCTGATTGGGTTTCAGGAAATGAGAGAGAGGTTGGGTGATTGGGTTTGTTTTGTAGGGAACAGGGACAGTCCCTTGTGAAGACTTTAGGTGGAGGTCACGAAAGATCTGGATAGCATTGATCTTGGTACATCTTTATGAATAAGAAACCTCTTTTAGAGGTTCCTCATTCCTCTCCTCATGAGGTAGAGGTGGAGGAACATCACTGGGGATTCCAAATGTGGAAACTCCTGTAACTTGAAGAGCCTCGGGCCCAGGGCTTATCATTAAGTCTGTTGTGTTTTTCTGTCTTGAATAAAAATGACTACTAAGGTTCACAGCTCCTATTTACATGAAAGCAGCCTAACATGTCACTCCCTTCTTCCTCTCCCAATTAAGCCCCAGATGTAGATGGAAACCCATCCTAAGGTCAAGGGCTGAAGATGTAAGTTAGAGCGCTCCCTCTGTAGAGTGCTGTCAAAGCCCCTTACTAGATGAGACGGAGTCACAGAACACCTGGTTCCATGTGTTTTGTGTCAGTGTATGTATAGAGCTGTGTCCCGAGGTAGTCAAGTAGTTCCAGAAAGTTCCTTTGAACCACCTCAGTTGCCTGCTTCCGCTATACCTTGGTAATGAGGACTTTCAATTCTGCATATGAAGAACAGCGCAGAGCCCCACAAACTGCTGCTCGCAGAAACCGGTGGGTGAGTGTGTATCTGTGTGTGCATACATGTGCACTTGAGTGTGTGTCAGTGTGTGTTTGTACATGTTCATGCATGTGTGGGAATTGTACTCCTTCAGGCTTTGCACTGGCCTGAACCCTTCCCCAATGCCAAATATTCCTGCTAGAGCCTCCTGAGGATTGCCGAAGGGGCCAGGCCTAGGACAGAGACCTCTAGGCTCCTTGTTCCTTTTTTTCTGATTTGAACTACGTGGGCCACTGTACCAACAACCTCAGAGACAAAAGCAAGAGCTGGCATGGCTCAGTGCCCCATGAAATCTTCACAACTGGCTCCTGTGTTTGCTGTGGATCCAGTCTGTTTGAGCTCTGTGTGCTGGTAGGTATCCTTTGAGAAGTCTGTACATTGCACGGCATCCTGCAGAGAAACAGAAATGAATGGGTTGGGCCTAGGAGAGGGATCTGTGAGGCCCAAGACAGCAGTCAGCAGGAGTGAGGCAGGACACCTGGCTTTGTTCTGAGCATCGTGCCAACATGCTGGACAGGGTTTTCTGGACCATGCTTTTAGCAAGGATACCACCTGGAGTGAAGAACAGAGCAGAAAGCTTGGAAGCCTTTGCCAGCATCCTCTCCATTTGCACAGGGACTGGCCTTAACGAACACTCACAAGAACCATGACAACTGTCCACGTTAGCCTTAATTCTCCCGAAGTCTGCCTTAGGTGTTGGTTTCTGGTCCCCAAATGATAGTGGGACTGCTGGGCCCTATGGGTCTGTCCCTGGTTCATGCAGTAACTCATTTAATAGCATAATTCATTCACTAGCTCTTTCATTCATCTCTTTGGACAGCACACAGTGGGGTTTGACTGTCACAGAAAATGAGGATCTAGTACTTGTTTTCAATAGGGAAACGGAGGCTCTAAGACACACATACACTAGTCCGAAGCACCTCCAAAGCACAGGGCTAAGCTTAAAATTTCTAAAGCCTAAAATGTCAGATACATTTTGTGTTCCTTAGATCCACAAATTGTTTCTCAAGTGACTGCACTCAGCATCATTCTGGAGCTTTATTTAAACACAGGTGTTCGACCTATCCTCTAGAATGAAGCACTGTCTTTAGTAGGGGGACCTTGGCATCTGTATATTTAAAAATCTACCCCTACCTCCCCTGCTTCCAACCAAGGCTGGCGATGCTTCCCTTAGCCCAAGAAAGAGCTTGACTCCCCTTGGGGGCAAGCTGGTTTCCCACGGTTGGCTTAGCCACCATGCCCGAGTTCTCTTGCCAATTTCATCCAGGCAGGTTGTGCTGTGGGTTTTATTGCTTGTTTTATGGCTGGAGTTTCTTGTCTTGCCATATGGTGAGTCCCTGTAAGGCACGGAAGGAGCAGAGCCATGTGCAGGCAGATGGGCACTTTCTGGACCAGACGTGCAAAGCCACCTAGCTGACGAGTCTGCCTCTTCTTCAGCTGTTCGCTGGAAGGTTTGAAGATTAGACTAAGTACAGAGGTGGGCCATTAAAAACGTGTATCCTAGGCTAGGGAGATGGCTCAGTTACAAAGGAGTTTGATCCCCAGAACCTACACAAAAGCTAAGCATGGTGGTGCAGGCTTGTAATCCGAGCCCTGGGGAAGGTGAGACAGGAAGGTCCTTGACGCTCACTGTCCAGCCTGCTTAGCAAGCTCTAACCTAAAAACAAACAAACAAAAAAAACGAAGTTAATGGTGCCTGGAGAAGGGCATATGAGAAGGACAATGAATGTATACATGTGTGCACACATGTGCGTGTACATGTACACATACACACACACACCACAGACACACAGATAGTACATACAGAACAGGCATCCTGGTGCCCTGCTCCAGTCTGTTGCACTTTGCTTTAGGAGGGCGATTTAATCACACCTGCAATCTGCTCTGGGCTCTCACAGCTCTCACAGAGGCAGGATGGGGAAACTATAAATTGTGAACAGTGGATAGAGGTCCCCAGCAGGACCCTGACGAGACAGACATGGGGGCAAGGGAAGGGCATCATTTTCCTTCTGGATGGTGAGTGGGAAGGGAAAGTCACTGGGCTGTTGTGGGTCAAACTTTGAACAAAGACAAAGTCAGTTGACCTCAAGGACAGGAAGTGCCACCCACTTCAGGAGGGTGGATCTGATGACAAAGGGGGAGCTTTGGTAGGTAGCACAAACTGAGCCCCTATTATGCATCTGACGCACAGTGGGCCCACGGGATAGCATAGCTAATGGCAAGAGTCCTGGGCCCACTAGCTGCAGAGCCTCAGTTTCTACAGCAGCACAATGAGGATAATCTTAATAAAACACATGAAGCTGAGCCTGGTGGGCACAGGCTTGGGATCCCAGCAAACTGAGGCAGGAGGATTGCCTGTTTACAGTAGGTTCAAGGCTAGCTTAGGTATACAGTGAGATCCTACCTCAAAACTGAAAGTAGAAGGAGACCTAGATATCTGTATCTATATACCTGGGTTCAATGTCCATACCTCTAAATTTCATTAATAATTAAAACAAAGAGGTAATACATCTGTTCCTGTCATCTGTAGGGCAAAAATAAAGCGTGGGCTCCTGGTTTAAAAGTCATTATGATTTCAACCAGGCTTGTGAGCTTCTGAGTGCAGGGCGTTGGGCAATTACACAGCTTTTACACACCCTCTCTGTCATCCTTGTGGGAAAGGATTCAGGGACAACGCCTGGGCTGGGCTTTCGACCCTGGTAATTTCTTTCTTTCTTCTACTAATTATGAGTCACATGGAGGGAGCTGTGAGATACCCACCATGCTGAGAGCGGGAAACAGCTAGATAAAGCCCGAGGACTGCAGGGTTTCCAGCAGTGGGCTGAGGAGGCTCATAAGGTAAGAGGGGGAGGGTGACAGACTCTTGGGCAGTCCTCCAAGTGGATCTACAGTCCTTCAAGTGGATCCACAGTCCTCCAAGTGGATCCACAGTTATAAGCAGCACTCTGGGGGGGCAAGCAACTTGGGGAGTTGCCTAGATGTGGGTGACCAGAGACAGGAAAGAAAGCAATAAGGGGACATCCCAGATGTCACTATGGGAGATTAGGAGAGAGCTGTGACTCATAAAAACAGGGTGTGGGGAGGGGACAATGGGAGAAGTATTTCTGGCCACATCGTCCCTGTTGACAGATCCATGCAGAGGGATGTGGGGCCCGCCCTTAGAAATGGAGGGGCACAGCCTAGATGATAAGACTTGAGAGGGTGGGGTTCAGGGAAATTTGTGGGGTGGTGGCTAATGTTCCAGTAGAGATGTGAAGGCCAGCCTAGAGCGTATTTCCAGATATGCTGGTGACTAAGCAGCCACAGATCAACCCGGTACAAAGTTAACTCTAACTCACAAAGCTTAGAGCTGTGAGCTCATCTGGGGAGAGAGACAAAGAGGACACACTGTTTTTTCTGCAGAAGCCCCTGAGTCTTTCTGACTCCCAGTGTTGTCATCTGTGCAATGGGTGCTTTGTCGTTCCCCTTCCCCCAGCTCATAGAGTATATGGCAAGGTGGCCACATAGAAGTGATTTCTCTTCACAAGAGATCATAGGCAGTGGGCAGCACCAGGATTCCCTTCTCATTTCAACTCCCGATCCTTGGATTTGTGTGTGCGTGTGTGTGTGCGTGTGTGTGTGTGTGTGTGTGTGTATGTGTGTGTGTGTGTGTGATTTTACAGTGTTGCTAAGTTTCAGGCTCATTCAGGTGTTCCTTGCCAGAGTAAATGTTTGATAGCTTAAAGTTACTTTACCTCTACAGATCCTCATAGAATTCTATGTGGAATATTGGTGGCCCCAGTTAATAGCTGGGATGCTCAGAAAGGTTAGGCAATTTACCCAAGGTCACACAGCTACAAAGCAGTGTGATTGAATTGTAGCCCCAGGCCACAAGGGTCCTTGGTTCACAGTCACTTCATCCTTTAGCTAAAGGAGGGACAAGCAGCCTGCAGGAAGAAGGGACAAGCAGGCTGGAAGAGCACACACCACAAGCTTGGTTCCTCTGCAGTCTCCCTCCTCACAGCACCATCTGCCCAGGGATGCTAAGAACCGAGCCGGAAGAGCACCCTGGTTGACTGAACTTTTCGCTGTGGATAACTTGCTCTCATGACAAGATGGCAGCTTAAACAGTGGCAGCTTGCAGGCGATCTACTTCCTGCCTTCTACCTATGCTATGCAGGGAGGGTATTGTCGGCCTTGCATGTCCCTTGCATTGTACCAGACAAGGAGACAGCAAGTGACTTGAGCTGAGAGTGGAGCTGAGCTCGGCTCCCTGCTTCTCCCAGGTTAGTCACTTCCCACCTTAGGAGGCAGGTGGCACCAGTGCTGTCCTAAGATCCCCTAGGGCTCCAGGCAGCAGGAAGAAAGGTTCAGGGGGGCAGTAAAGGACCATGAACCCTGAATCCAGCCTGCTTAAGAATGAATCTCAGCTGTGTGACCTCAGATAAGTTCCTCAGTGTCTCTGTCTCCAAGATAGAGCCTATGTCACTGCTAAATGTCCATTCTTCTTATTATTATTGGTTGCCATTGCAGCTGTGTAGAAGGTTGGGGCATGCCAAGAGTATGTCACTTTCTTGTGCTGTCAGCTCTCGTCTGTGACACTTGGACCGCACCCATCCTTTGGTTATTTGGGATTGGTATCCTGATACCTGGAAGAGGCAGGGGTGGCATGATGTCACTCATTTCTGTGTTTCATACGATGTGCAAACGTCAAATGCACGCAAAGGGCACACTCTCTAGAGCCAGGTGTACTCAGTAGAAATTACAGCTCTGCCATTTGCTTCTGTGTGGTCTGAGGTAAGTTGCTGAACCTACATCCTCTGGTCCAGAAAGTGGCCTGTGAAGATGCACAGACTCAGTGTGGTACCTCATCCATGGTAGGCTGCCCTTGAGAGTCCGTTCCCTTTCCTCTCTCTATAGCAGCAGTAACTAGATGAACTGGCATGGAATGGGGGAGTGGAGTTAGGGATATCCTGGAAGTTCCCCAAACCCTCAACCTTCAACCACCATCAGTGTAGACTCCACCATCCCTTTCTGTCTCCAACCAGGGATTCAGAACATCTATCTATATCTTAGAAACCATAATCAGGAGGCACCAGGAGTTCCCAGCAGAAGGGACACCATGGCCACATGCAGAGGACTTCACCAAAGGCCGCACCCGCACATGCCCTGTCTTGCCCCTAGCATCTGTCCTCTCCGTGTCATTCTGTCATCCCTTGATTGGGGTGAGATCCTAATCACAGCCACTATGAACAGGTGCAATCCGGAAGTTGTGCCTGTGTGCCAGTGAGAGGGGGCAATGTTGACAGATACAATCAAGAAGAAAGGGATTCCAGATGTGACGAATGTGGAAGGAAAGAACCAGATGTGCTCCTACATCTGCGTTTGCAGCACAGCCCAGGAGAAGAGGGTCTCACGTGGCCCCTTTGGGTGTGAAATGGAGAGTGAAGTGCTGGGCCCTTTTCTCACCAGATCATGTCATCAGTTCCCCAGAGTGGGTGCTCTCAGTGCTTGGGGACCATGTAAGACTCTTCAGTAGAACTGGCGGTATAGTTCTGTGGATAGAGGCACTTAGCACTAAGCCTTGTGGCCTGAGTTTGGTTCCTAGGACCATGGTAGGAGAGAGTTTGAGAGCTGTTGAATGACCTCCATGTATGGGCTGGAACACACACACACACACACACGCACACACACACACACACACACACACACACTAACACACACTAATTAGTTAATAAAAATAAACTCTACAGTGTCCTTTCCAGGTTCAGAGGGATCTAGGCCTAGCTTTACCACACCCCCAAGTCCTGAACTTGATGGACAATCCCTGCTCTGTCAGCTTTATCAACTTCCTGTGTCTGTTTGTAATTAATTATGGAGCCAGGTCAGAACAGAGGTTGGCTACAGAAGCATCTACTCCAAAATGGTGAAACAGTCTCATCTGACTCATCAGCTCAAGTGGGCCTTCCCAACCATCTCTTGAGCACATACATAAACAGTTCTGTAACTGATAAGTAATGGCTGTCATGGGCACAGCAATAGGGAGTGAGGACTGCGTGCTACTAGGCACTTTGTTCATGCGCTTCTACCCTGTAAGCAAGCAGGCTCAACCTCAGAAAAATAGCATCTGGATTTCCTAGCTATTGGTGGTGAGAGAGATCTCAGCCCCAGAGTTCCTGAAGCCAAATTCCATGATCTTTCCATTTAGAAGGTAGCTGAGAGGGACAACACAGCCACAAATGCAATAATATCTTAATGTCTTATTCTTCCGGACTCGGTTTGCCACCTGCAGCCCTCCTAACTGATCCCAGGAGCCAGAGACCTGCACTAGGGAATGTATTCCTATCTCCCCGTGAACGCCATGCACCAGCCTAGTGCTCCCATCCAGGAAGCATAAGATGATGGCATTGACCATGGCAGCCATACAAGATAACACTCTGGGCTAGAAAGATAACTCAGCAGATAAAGTACTTGCTGCACAGGCATGAGGACATGAGTTCAAATCCCCAGTACCCACATAAAAGGATACTACAACATGTGTCTATAATCCCGGTCCTAAGTGGGGGTGGGGGGGGCAGAAGAGGGTATACTGGGATCTTGCTAGCTAATCTGCGAGCTCCAATTTCAATGGGGGACCGTGCTTCAAAACATTCATCAGAGAGTAACAGAGGAAGACACAGGGTATGGATTCTGCCCTCCACTAATGCACACAATGGTGAGCACATGTGTATGCATACTCACCTGCATGTGTGCACAAATAATATAGCATGTTCTACAGAATACATAGTCTGCATTTCACCACAGCCAGCATAGCCCTGACGTAATTAGCTATCCAGCACAATGCAGGGTGAGCCTGCGTCCTGCGCTTGACATCCAGTGCGTGTTTAAGCCTTTCCCCCTCTTTGGGCTTCAGTTTTTCTGTTCAAATAATGAAGGCACAAGAACAGGTGCTCCCTTTAGTGCTGGCATCTTCTTATTGCCTCAAACTGTCAGCATCTACGCTGCACCAACACAGGACAGGTCCAAGGCTGGACACATGGTGCATTGCTCTTACAACTACTGTACAGGAGGCAAGAGGCGAACCCCAGTACACCCAGGGACAGCAAAGGAATTCAGAGATCACTGACAGAAAAAAAACAGGGACACATTGACACATGGAATGGGCAGGAAACAACCATGTTAGGAGCTGAAGCTTGGTATCCATTAGGACTCGAACCCCAACTCAGCTATTCTCAGTTGTGTCACCCTTGTGTCACCCTGGGAAGCACTCCAGGGCTCAGCACTCAGGTCTGTAAAACTGTGTGTGTGTGTCTGTCTGTCTGTCAGTGTGTTTCTGTGTGTATGTGTCTGTCTGTGTCTCTATGCACAGTATATATGCATGTGAGGGGAGGGGTGTGCACGCCTGTGTTCATGTACAGTCACAGTGACCAGAGGACAATGGTGGGTGTCTTACCAAACGCCAGTGGCCATATGTGTACGGGCCTTTCAAACACACACAGTGGCCGTGTGTGTCCAGCAAGTGCTCTACATGCTTACCTAGTCATCTTCCAAGTCTCAAACAATAGCTTTCACTACAGACTCTGCAGGGATCCCGAAAAGGTGCTAAGGCAGTATGCAGTCAGGGAATGGTGCGGTAGCTGAGCCCTCAACAGGGTGATGGGGCAAGGAGGAATATAGAAAGGAGCTAGCGGTAGGAGTGGAGAGCCCATCCTTGAAGGTTTCCCATAGGAGGGGTTTAAGATTAGCCCCAAAAGAGTTCTCATTTGGGAAGAAAGATGTGACAGCTGTCTTTGTTGTTATTCTTTAAAAAAAAAAAAAAAAAAAAAAAAAAAACCCTACAAGAATGATTCCCATGTCTTCATCCCCCATTGGTGCTACTTTGGAGAAGAACATGAATATTAAGGGAATTTTTCATATGCTTAAAGCAAACCAGGCAGTGCTGGCAGTTGCAGGGCAAGTCTCCTACATATTTAAAGAGCATCCTGTTGATTGGAGGCAGGTGGGGCTATGCTCTGCAGCCCGGGGTACAAGCTGACATGAATGCTTTATTGCTGCCTGAACACGACAGCAAAGGAGACCACCCACATCCCACAGACCCTGTAATGCTGTGTAGCTTATGAGGCAGTAAATTCATAAGAACTTGCTGAACCAGCTTCCCTGCACAGACCCCCCCCCCATTGTCCTTCCTTGTTCATTCCTTGCTATCTGATCACCTATTATGTCCCTTAGAGCTGTTCTGGTGTCACCCCCAGCAGAGCTTCCCTGATGCATGCTGCCCCACAGGCAGAAGTGTGTTCAAGAAAGAGGACAACAGGGAGACTGAGGTAGAGGGTGGTGACACACCCCAGAAACCAGCATGGTGGAAACATATTTGGGGTGGGGAGTACTGTACTATCAGCCAGAGATTAGCAGGGAGCTGACCACCAAAGGTTCTGGAAGTTAGCCAAAGAGGTGGGTTTATCCTGAAACTCACAGGATGCTTTAAAAGGGTTGCCACTTGGGTCCTGGTCTGGTGGTCTAGGGTTAGCCCCCAAGGCAGGCATGTAGGATGTAGCTCATTCATCTGCATAAGGCTCTCAGTTTCCCTACAAGGGAACCCAAATGAAATATACTGGCTCTAGGATTTAAGTGCTCAGATCATGCTAGACTTGAAGCTGAACTCTGCTTCTCCCTAATCCCATTCCTTTCTGTTCTGCTCCTGGCCTGGCTTCAGATGAATACATACTGCTGTCCTTTCTGCAGAAGACAGGGTGTGCCCTTCCCAAGCAATTCCACAAAAGCCTCAGGGTAGACATGAACTGAACCAGCATCTACAGATGTCCCTTCCTGAGCAACTCTGAGGCCAGAGGCTCCATGTTCTGAAGGATATATGGATCACACGTCCATCCATGCATCTTGGTGGAGCCAGCCCAGAGAGAAACCAGGGAGTGGCAGCTGCCTAAAGGGGAGATTAGGTATTGGCATGGGAAGGCTGAGAAACAGATGCTAGAGACCCAAGAACAACAGGTACTCACTACAGGAATACTCGTAAGATCTCCCCTTGCAGCCAGGCCAGGTCCACACTGCAGGGATCTCAGAAAGCATTTTGCTGACCTCTCCCTTTATGCTTTTGTACTTGAAGTTGCTTGACCAAGAATGCACGTGGGTCAAAGAAGACAGTCCTTAGGACTAGTGAGGTAGCTTAATTAGAAAGGACCTGAGTTCAGTATCGAACTTAGACAGACAGAGACAGAAAGATATACACACACAGAGCCAGGCTTGGTGTTTGAAGAATGAACAACATCTGACGTGGTCTTCTGGCCTCCACACACAGGTACACACATGTGCATGGGAACCAGAACACATATATGCATCTGCATGCAGAGGAGCACATACATACACACTAAAAAAAGTCTGTCTTAGCATCCAGAGCTGTGGGTATATAGGATGGTAGGGGTGTGGTGGAGGCTGCATGAAGAGTCTCCTCCTAGAGGTTACTCTAAACCCCAAATAAGTTATAGATCTCCAAAGTAGTTCTAATACGTTCTAGATACTCAAACTTTCTTGTTAGGGTTGGCAGACAGGACACTAAGTCCCTGTTATTCTGGTTGTAAGACCCAGGTGAACAGTCAGGGCAACAGTGTCCATGCCCATAGTTAGGTGGTCAGAGGAATGTGCCTCTCTCCGGAGATAGGTGATGATCCCAAGGCATCTTCCTTTTATAAGCCACAGGGTGGGGAGATGTTGGCTGAGGTGTTGGCCAAGATGATCAGGAGAGTGAACTCAAGGTCCATGGTGTTGTCTGTATTGGAGAATCTCAGTGCTTGTAGGTAGCAAAAAGAGAACTGTGCCCCATAGTCAGTGTGGTCTTGTAGTGCACTTTCTGATGATGGTCTCCAAGATACAGCCCTTTCTCTACTTTCCACTTTCATCCTCTGGAGACATCTCTTCAAGGGATGTTTGCTAACCCTGCCTCTCTCGGTGACTCTTGCTGTAGCAATCCTTCAACACCAAGCCTCTCCTTTAGACACTCACCTTATTCTCCATCCAATACCTATTTCTTGTGGCCCCACTATGTTCCAGGAACTCTGTGATTGTTTCCTTCTTGTTTAGTGGACTGGCTTTCAAAGAAGTCTAATGAAAGGGCCCAAATGTAGCCAGTGAGCACTCAAGAGACAGAACCTACATCTGTCATCTGAACAGAGAGAATTCAATATAAGAAGTTTTAGGTAGAGATATATTTGTCAGTTAGGTGCCTGGCAGACACTGTAACAAATCACAGTATTAGAGAGGCAGCTGTTGTGGGGAGCATCACAACCCCTTTGGGCCGAGAGAAGATGGAGAATTGTGGGCATGAAGACAATGCAAAAGCTTGAAGGGTGACGATGCAGGGCCTGGATCAGTATCTCTGAGCCTCCTTAGGGACCCTGTGGGGCTGCACTGAGACCAGGAAAAGAGTCACAGTGGACACACTGTGTCTTGGGGGAGTTATGTAGCTGGTTCTGCAACTGTTGTGAGGACCACACACCAACTTCAGCTGCAGGTTTGGGAAAGGAACCATCTCTGCAGAAATGCAGGAGTAAGTCATCAGAGGAATCCAAAAGCCCTTTTACCTCCAGCCTTGCAGGAGTCCAGTGTCCCCTATTGGCAGAATGTAACTGGGACTGACTAGCTAAGCAAGCTTGTATTCCCAGCTTTAGCGAGGCAAAGGCATACAGAGAGGGTGGGCTTGAATCCCAAAGGTGCTACGCTGTAACAGGCAGTCATGGACTGTACCCTCTGCCTCAAGGCCTGGAGAAGGGCCAGTTTGAGGGTATTTTTGGAAAGACCTTGGTATTAGAGGCAGTAGATCACATCTATGGCTAGCCGTTGAAGTTGCCAACATCGCTATCTCCATTCCCTAATCTGTCCAGTGGGACAGTATGTCTGGACCTCCTTCTCTGTTATTACAGTGCCTAGGAGAGTGTTACACTGGTAGCCCTTGTCTGGTAGATCTAAGGGAGTAAGCTAGAACTTAGCAAATGCTTCCCCACACAAGAAAGTCTTGCTCTAGCTCAAGCTGTATCTTCGTACGGCATGGATCCCCTTGGAGCCCTTGGCTGTTCCTTCTAAGCAACAGAGCACACCCTAGGCGGTGTCAGAGAAACTTCCCTGCGTTGGCCTCTGTTGTATAAGATGCCTCAAATAGCCTCAGACAAAACACTCCCAGCTTCATGGCAAAGAGGGGAGGTGGAGAAGTCATGGGAAGGAGGCTGCTCTTGTCTTTGGGGACCATCATCCATGGCTGGCAAAGCTCTTTTCCACGCCTAATTTTGAGGCACATTTACAGCTTTGCTGGCATGGCGTGGGTGTTAGACACAGTCTTGTCTCATCTTAGTGCTCAAACGGAGACATTTCTGCTCCTTGCTTGATGCTCATGGCATCAAGGTGAGCCTCCTGGGATGCCCCCAGGAGAGACTGAAGAGTGCTCCCAGCTTCAGGTATACCAGTGGCCTTGGAGTACAGTACAAAAATGGGAAGGTTGCTGCTGACACCATCGTTGTGTCACACTGCTCACTCGCTGGTAAGGGTTGAGGTGAGGACATAGGTACCTCTGCTTGTGGACTTCAGATTCTAGAACACCCCTTACCTGTGTTAATGGCCTGTGGCTGAATCTCACCTCCACAGAAGCGGGTGGGTCATGGAGTTTTATACACTTGGTTTACAACTACTTCCACTCTTGTTTGATTATTGCTTTAGACAGTTCAATCAGTTCCTCTGTCCTGTTTCCCAGAGAGATGTTTATGATCAGGCTTACCTAAGTGATTCTTGCAGAGCAAGCCAGCGTTTTAGCCTCTGTGTTAGTTACTTTCTGTTAGTTACTTTCTCTCTTTGCTGCAGTGGACAGAATGCCTGAACAGAGCAAACTCAAGGTGGGAAGGACTAACTGATGGATACAGTAGACGGTGGTGGAGGACAAGGGAATCAGGTAACTTCTGTGGCTGCAGGAGCATAAAACTGTTGAGTCATATCTCAGCAGATCAAAGATGCAGGACCTTGGACCTCAGGACCATGAGGGCATGCCTCTGTGGCCCTAGGATACCTGCAGGCCCTAGCTCCAACCTCCCCAATGGTGCCACCTGTTGGGCACCAAGTGTTAATAATCACGTGAGCCTGTGGCAGGTGGACACCACACATTCTTTCTCTACCTCATCCTCAGGGTCCTGCCTAAGTGTCCCCTTCAGAGCAATGTAGTTCAAGCCCTCTCACTCCATGGTGACTGAAGGATGCTCCCTGACTGCCGCTTGCCCAACAAAAATATCTTTAAACTCCAAAGTTCAGCCTCTCAGGCCTTCCATCACCTGAAAACTCAATTTCCATTTCTGCTCCTTCCTTCTAATCCATCAACTTACCCCAGTCAATACAGGCAACTCCGCCATCTCCAGAAATGATCCTCTGAGCTTCCTTGTGGCTTCTGGTCTGTCTTTAAAGCCAGGCTTATAGATTACATTGATTTATGTTTCTTTTACTGTAGATGGAAGAAGCCAGCAGCCAAGTAGGTACAATAGACCAGGATTTGAGTGTCAAGTCTATCACCTGAGAGCTGTAGCCTCAGACAGATTTGAATCAACTCCCTCAATGCTTTCTGGAGTATTGATAGGATTACTGATAATGCACATGAACTGATGATCATGGCATCTAGGGAAAGCTGGTTATAAATATTGTTACCGCATTATATTAAGTATATATTTAATAGATAATGAAAATCTATTGAGCTGATTAAAGGGAAGGACCTGACAAAATCTGAAGGTGGTGACACTGAATTTAGAAATCCCGCCTTGGTATTTTGGCGAGTTGCATGGTGAGCTTCTGGCAATGAGGCAGTGTGTGTTTATTATAAGGAGATTACAGTGTCTGTGCAGACACAAAGACAAGAAAAGGATTGCCCACACCTCTCAACTCAGTGTGCTGTCATGCTTTCAAGCTTTTGGTGCATCCTGTAAAGATGATCTCATGGTTCTGTTTCTAATGTTTATATGCATTTTATGGTTTAGAAATGTACTATTTAATTCAGGTGTGGTGGTGCATGCCTGTAATTCTAGCACTCAGGAGGCTAATATATGAAGATCTGACATTTAAAGTCAGGCTGGGATATATAGCAAGACTTCACTGGAAGAAAGAGGGGGATGGGGAAGAAAGAAAAGGAAGATGAAAAATAATGATAGTCATGTCAAGTAAGGAGAAACTAAAGCACTTAATAAAACAACCACATATAAACCAATATAACTATTTAGGGAAGGGCTAGGATGTAATTCAGTGGTACATCACTATCCTAGTGTTCACAAAGCCCTGGGGTCTATCCCCTGAACTTCAACATACACATGTGTATGTGTTTGCATGTACATACGTATATGTATATATATATAAATATATGTATGTATATATGTTATTGGTGGTGTTTTTGTTTAGCATTTCAAGTTTATATATTACATGTTTCA
This sequence comes from Dicrostonyx torquatus, assembly GCA_028555095.1. Taxonomy (NCBI): domain Eukaryota; kingdom Metazoa; phylum Chordata; class Mammalia; order Rodentia; family Cricetidae; genus Dicrostonyx; species Dicrostonyx torquatus. Next base: position 1,872,560 of record JAQHUG010000114.1, read on the forward strand.
TGTACCATAATTACATTAAGATTTCTTATATCATAAAGTAATTTTCTGACTTTCTGGCTACTTGCTATTCAGCTTTGCATATACACCATTTGTTTAACTCTACCTTTATTCTTCTATTTTTCCCATTATGAATATAGGTCTGTCTGAATTTCACTTTGTTTCCTTAGAACATGGACTATAACATTATAAATAATAAAAACCCCAAATTTAAATGGCTGATGAGGGAGTTAAGTTCATCATTTCCCATAGCTGAAAGTCTAAAGATAATATTTTTGGGAGACTAGTCAGTTCAGTGGCCGGATGATGCCTTCAGGGACGAAGATACCATCCATGGTTGGCTCCTGTTTTCTGCTGTGTACAACCTGAACAATCAGCACAACGGTGATAAGCACATACTCATTCCTTTTGTCTTCACAGCAGCTCCAAGAAGTGTGCCCTGTTATTATTCCCATTGCAGAGATGGGACTGCCATGGTTCCGGGCATCACATCTTCACCCCAGCACTCACTGGCACAAGTATTTGATTTGATAAGATGGGAAAGTATGTGAAACTTAGAGGGAGAGTATAGCAAATACCTGTCTTCTCTTCATTGTTCATTATTAGCTGTACTGGCTCGCTCTCTCTCTCTCTCTCTCTCTCTCTCTCTCTCTCTCTCTCTCTCTCCCTCCCTCCCTGTGTGTGTGTGTGTGTGTGTTGTGTGTCCTACAGCTTTTACTCTTCCTCCCCCTCCACCCAAGGGCAGTTTGAAGATACATGTCTTTCTTGCTAAAGCTTGTTACATTAAAACGTGACACAAATGCACAAAGTGCCTTTGTCACACAGAGACATTTGGATGAATTCCTGCACATTGGTCACACCTGGTACCCAGTGCACCCCTTCCCTGGGATAACGCCTGGAAATACTGAGTACAACAGATATTTTTCCAAGGGACAGAAGGGAAGAAAGAGCACTGGACAGGCTCACGAGTTTACTGACAACCCCTAAGTCAGCCCTGCTTTCCCCCTTAGGCTGAAGAAGCTGGCTGTGCTTCAGGAGAGAGTGGGGGCGGGGGCCTTAAGGACATAGACCCAAAAGGTGTGGCTTCCAGATCTGTCCACTCTGGAGTCAGGAATGTCTGGCCTGGCCCCTCTCAGTACCACTTCTTATGTGGCATATTAGTACTGTCATGTTGATGTAATAAAACGACAAGATCAAGACCAACCCATGGAAGGAAGCATTTGCTTTGCCTTTGGGTTCTAAAAAGAGAGCTGATAATGTCAGGGAAGGCCGGGCAAAAAGATGAGCAGATGCTTCTCTCCGCAAGCAGGAAGCAAAGAGAGCGAGGTAAAACTATAAACTCTTGAAGCCCTCTCACCCTGGCATGCTTCTTCCAGAAAGGCTCTGCTTCCTAAAGATTCCCTAACCCTCCAAATATCACCACCAACCAGAGACCAAGTCTTCAGATCCATGGAGCTGTGGGAGACATTTCTCATCCTTACCATCACATGCAGTATGTGACCGTAAGCAAGAAATTATTCTCCAAGAGCCTTAGTTTCTTCATCTACTTAATGGGATTAGTAACAGGTGCCATGTCCCAGGATTGCTGTGAAGACAGTGGGAGTTTCACGCATGGAAACCACCCATCATGGCTCCTAATTCATGACATGCACTCCAGAGCTCTGTTATTGCGTTAATAGTCTTGCCAGGAAGCTGTCATAGTTATTCCTGATTTACAACAGGGAAAACTGATGCCCTGAGAGTTATAAGAACCCGTGTCATTTAACTAAGAATTGACAGGGGCAGGATTCACAGTCAGGATTTTCTGACTCTAAGTATGTAGTCTGCCAAGGAACAAATGAGGTCTGGATACGTGAGGACCTAAATCATACACCAAAGATCAATTTGTTAACCGACAGTTTTATAATAAGAGATGTAATTGCTGGGCTGCCAGTGAATGGGTGCCAACAGCTAAGAACTTTTTTCTTCCTGAGAAAGGAGTGAATGCGAATGCAGTAGAGATGGTGGTAGGGGCTGGGTCTCTTTCAGGTCCACTCCGCCTACACCCCTGCCAGTGAAGATATGCAAGAAAGCACTGAATTCACAAGAAGGAGCCAGGGGCTCACCAGATCTTTGTCTCTAATCATTCAGGGTGCTGAGGTCAGTCCATGCCCCTCTCTGGACTTCAGCCTGGACATGGCCAAAGCAATTAGGGTGAGGAATTATGGCTGAGGTGACATCAAAAGACCTAATTTGCATTATTGTTAGAGGTCCCATGTCCCCACACCTTGTTGCTTCAGCTACCAATCCCATCTTTCCTCAATATTCAAGAGGGGCATTCATTGTTGGCATATATTTTATATGATATATATGTGTATGTATATACATATATATGTATATATCACTTCACTATTGCTTTATTACTTTTCAAATGACAGGCAGCAGAATAGAGTTTGTGTTGATATTGCCGGGTGAGCATGATCTGCATTCATTATAGAGTTGCATTTCTTTTTGACACTGCTTCTTTTTGTGTGGTGGTGGTGGGGCTTGGTCCTTCTGTAGGCCTGTTTTAGCTGGAAGAATGAGCTAGGTGTTGGATCCGTTTCTCCTACATGAAAGACTGAGAGAAGCTCAAGAGATCCATAAAATTTACAAGCCGCTTTGTAGACCCAGGAAGCACACGATTTCCCAAGGCCATGTAAGCATTAAATAGTTGCTGAGGATGAGGGCAGACTCTTCAGTGGAGCTGCCTGCAGGTTGGGCAAAGAATCCAGGTGGTGGGAGTGGTCACTCATGCTGGAGTGCGCTTTTCTAGTGATGTTGCTGCCCTAATCTTCTAAGTTACTGTAAGTCCAGGCTAAACCCATTGGGTGCTTTAAGCTGGGCTCCGGTAGAATAGTTTCTTTGGGCTGTGCATTTCTGTGCATCTCCACAGGATAAGAAACCGCACAGAAACACCCAGAAGTCTGAAACACGATTGAAAAAAAACTGAGACAGATATTGAGGTTCAACCTGAAAACCAGAAAAGCAAAGCTGCTAGCCACTGGCTCTTACCTCAGCCTCAGTCCAAAAATGGTGATCCGGCCTCCAGGAAACCTCAGAATGAGGCTGAGAGCTGTCTCCTCCCGTATTATATTCCTCTCTAGTTCTGAGATTAAAGGCATGCACCACTACTGCCTGGTTTCTATGGCAAGCTAGTGTGGCTACTGGGATTAAAGGTGTGTGTCATTGCTGCCTCGTCTGGAAGGCTGAGAAATGTAAACAGTTACTTCTATCCTGGAGCATAGTAAGATGATCACTAAACTCCCAGGGAGTCCTTCTGTGTGCCATGCATTGTGCTGCTCAGGGCTTTAGATGACTCACTCTTCCAAATCACATGCCAGCCAACCAGCATTGTTGTGAGACATGCCTTCCCTCAATCAAGTTTGGGAACTGAGACTCACGCATACCAAGAACTTTGATCATCCATCCGGTCAGGCTGGGTCACAGGCCCATGGACTCCAAGGAAGGATGTGATCTATGGCTCATGACAGTGATCTCAGGCTCATTTTTAAAAACATTTTTCTTTAATTCCGTGTTTTCTTGGAATAAGATAAGAGATCATAGATTCTCAAGGCAGCATATAAAATATATTTACTTTATTAGTATGAATTCAATTCTTTGCGAATAGAACTTAGAAATTCTCAAAAGCAAGTCAGTTTATTGTGCCAGGCTCTGAAGGTACGAGTTAGACAGGCCTGGCTCCAGGTAAAAGCTGAGACTCCATTATTCAGCATTCAGAGGACTAATTATGCCAACGGTCTCCTAGAGAAAGACCCACCATCTGGGAGGGCACCAGGGGTGCTTGCCATGCCTATATCTTCACCACCCAGTATCTCCATGCCCATTAGGGGGCCCTCCCGTAGTGAAGAAAACTTGCTCATAGTTTGGGATATCCAATTTTCCCCCACCCCTTGTTTTTGTATCCTAGTTCAAAGTGCTGTTTAAGTTACATTTGTTTATTTAACATGTTAAGTGCACAGGCACACATATACACATGTCATGGAGCATGTGTAGGTCTGTGCAAGTCAATTCTTTCCTTCCACCACGTGGCTTCCTGGGGAATCAAACTTAGCTCATCAGGCTTGGCAGCAAAGCACCTTTACCCCTGAGCCATTTTAATGGATCTCAGAATGATGTTTATAATGGTTGGGATTTTTTTTTAAAGAGCAGCATTTAATGGCATATGAACAATCTATTCAATTCAAGTGCCAGTGTGACAGTAGATATTGATTGTCAACTTGATAGGATTTCAGTTGCTAGGAGGCCAACTCCTGGTCTCGTTTGTGAAAGGATCATCTAGATTGAGTTAAATGAGACTGGGCGACTCCCCAGAATGTGGTGACACATTTCCATGGTCCAGAGTTCTAGACAGAACCAAAAGGAGGAAGCTGAGTACAAGCATCCAGTGTTCTTTGCATCCTAACAGCAGATGCAATGTGACCACCTGCCTCAAGCCACCATGGCTTCCCCGACATGATGGACTGCATCCTGGACCCTCAAAGTGTGAGCCACAACAAGCCCTTCCTTCTTTCCTTAAGTTGTCTTTGTCATAGCAACAGGAATGGTAACTATTATTTATAAGTCAGTGTCCATTCAGAAAACTATGATTCTGCATAGTCCTACCCGATCCTTCACATACATTGTGTGGGTGGTCACTCCTGTGTCCTTGTCACGCAACATAGACTTGCCATTAAGACCTTTTGGCTGAAGATAGACAAAACAGCTCTTCTTTCTAAATCAGCACCTCCTCCACATCTTACTGTATTTACACAAACATGCTGACTCCTCCCCAGTGCTTTGTGTAATCCCTTACCAACGCCCAGAACAAGTTTTAAGAGGCTTCTGCTTGCCGAGGTCCCTCACTAGGAAGCAGGTGAGCCTTGCAAGTCCCAAATCCTGTGGTGTTCTAGAGCCAGGGCTAGCCCTCACACTGTGCCAGCTGCACACAAATGCTATGTGGGGTCATGGCGCCATGCAGCTAAAGGCTTGATGGCTTCAGAGCTTGGAGCCTGTGATCCTGGTAGGTGGTGACCGTCACAGGACAGGGCTTCCATCTGGAGGACTAAGTGAACTTTAAGGTTCCTTTCAACTCTCTGAGGCACGGCTGTGTCATCTCTGGCCAATTCCACAGAGGGTTGGTCACACACTGTCTCCAAAGGCTCCCTGACCCCATGAGCTCTGTGTAGATGTCTTGCTCCAGCTAGCACTGTGGAGCACAGGGGTTCAAAGCAGGAAATAGTGTGGAATCCACTTCCCAAGATAATGTCCTTGTAGGACCCAGTTTAGAAGTCATAGCCACGCCTGTTGTTCTTCTAATCCCAAGCACTGCCTGCTACCCTGATGGAGCTCAGCTCTCAGCACCAACATCAGAGAACAGTGGAGTCCGTTGGCTCTTCCTCTAATCCCTGACTGCCAACTATAAGCTATGAGAGGGAGGGGATGGGCATCCAGCTGGTCTAGCTGGTCCCTTTCCTAGAGCGGTGATCATTTTTTCTCTGGAGGGAGAGGGACAGAGGTGATGACAGTGGCCTTGGGTCAAGTGTGCCACATCCCTGCTTCCTGTGTGGCAAAACCTCTCATCACTATTAGCTCATCCCATCCTTAGGGCTTCCTCCCTTGTGGGAACTCTAGAAGGAGGTGAGGCAGAAATATTCCTATCTAGCCCAGAAAGAAAGAGCAGTTCAGAGAGGGACTAGCCCAAGGCCACACCCCATATGAACATCTTCCTTTGCAGCCTATCAGTGAGCTTCCTCTGCCCTATAAGCTCCGCCTACAGCCAAATACTAAAGCTTTTGCCCCCTCTCCTTTGGACACCATGGGGTTTTTATCTTTAGTGGAGCCTCTGGCTGCATACCTCACTCTGGCTTCCTTCCTTGGATGGCTGTGAATGGATGTGTAAACAGGTGTGTGAATGGGTGTGTAAACAGGTGTGTGAATGGGTGTGATCGTCCATGCTGTACTGTTGTCATCATGCTCTGACCCTGCTGTGCTGTCTTGGTCACTGTGCTGAGTCCTGGCTGAGTGCTCTCGTGAATGTTCCCTCTTTTCCTAACCTATAAAGCCCAGATTCCACAAGGCAGCACCCCCCAGAATAAGCAGAGCCCCCACAGGAAGCCCAAGGAAAAGAAATCAACCTTAACCACAGCGGCACTAAATGAAAGTTGCTGATCTGTAGCAGGAAACTCTTAGAAGCTTCTGCAAGTCCTCGCAGAGATTTCATGTGGAATTTATGCCCTTGGGGGACCCAAGGACCTCAAAACAGAAACCTCCCTTTGAGTGACTCACCGTCCTCATTAGCTAACACGCATTCTGCCAGAACTGGGCTCACCTTCCTCCTTGCACAAAAGCAGCTCTACAGTGGAATTCTAAGAATGAGTCAGGAAAAAGAGTGCGAGGACTGAACCCCAAACTTCAGTTTCCTCACCGGTAAAATGGGGACTCTAACCCTCACAACTGTATCTATAACTCCAGTTCCAGGGAACATAGCATCCTCTTTTGGCCTCCATAGGAGCCAGTTCCCCCTTTGCGCGCATGCGCGCACACACAGTTCACAGATATATATGCAAGTAAACCCCCAAACACATAAAAATTATAATAATTAAAACACAAATCATGGCATATAGCACCTAGGGATGTTATCCAAGGTTTCCTTTTGCCTACACACACACACACACACACACACACACACACACACGAAGTAGAGCATGAGAATCCATGTAGCAGAGATGGTGATTTCTGGCCTCACTGTGGTTCCGCAGAGCAATGCTAAGTTTTCCCCTCTCCTTCCCCAGGCTCCCCTTGGCGCTGCTGAAGAAGTGGGATGGTGTTCTGAAATTCAGAAGTTTCCTCCCATCATTTCCTCACCGAGTGCCCTTTGGCGCATTTCTGAACCTCAGTGTTTGCTTGTATAAATGCGTCTGATAAGATCGATACAGTTTCATGAGAATAGAAATTTTACTTGGGGAATTAACAGGTTGCAATTTTTATACCCTGTAAGAGCTCTCGCAAAGTTGTCATCCCAGTACTTGGAGGGAAGGTGGTGCATTCATGGTGACAGCATCCAATTATCAGTAGGATAAGAGGTCTGTGAGAGCCAGCAGGATGGCCCCTGTGGTCCTCGGAAGTCAGCCCTGTGACATGAGGTTCTCCAATGGGGACAGCAGCTATTATCTTGCACTCTGCCAATGAAACCAAGCTTCTTCCCTACCCCACCCCTACCCCCAAGCTATCTGACTGGAATTATATCTTATCAACACAAACCATCTTCCCCTGGAAGAATGTGAAGCCAGGAGTAAAAAAAGCTTGACCCCTGACATCAGACCTTCCATCTGTCTCTGCCACTTGTTTCCATAGTGATTGTCACTGAGCAATGGCCTGCCACTCACTCATCTGTGGCCTCTTTGTCCTCCATCCATTTCTGTATGTTGCTTACATTCGAGTTACCCAATAGGAAAAAGTATAGATTCTGAAAAGGAACCTGAGAGTGGAGCCGCCAAGAACTGTCCCCACTGCCAACAAATACACACTCCTGTTCTTTCCAGGCTGTTGAAAGACCTAGTGTCTTCCATGAATGAGGTCATTCCTCTGAGGCGACCTCCAAAGGTCCTGACACATCTCAGCTGTGGGAAGAGATTGGGTCCCCAGCTGAGAAATGAAAGCGGGTGGTCAGCGAGGACCTGTGCCTAGGGCTCCCTGACAAGCAGGCACCATCCTCTGAAGGCTTTCTACCTCCCCGTGCCCACCATGGTCTGTGACCTCATATCCACCCCTGAAATGCCGGTCCAGTCCTTCCTTGCCCACTCCTGGGGCCACTCAGATTCCCCTACTTCCTAGCCGTCCAGCGAGCACCTCGGCTATTTACTCCCGAACACTTCTGTGTTCTGCCCTCCACAATGAACCAGGACTTTAGAAGCTAACTTAGCTAAAAGCTTTGACTCCAGACTCTGGCGCTTCAGCTACCAGACTATCACCCTTCTCTCATTTGCAGAATTAGCATGTTTAGTCAGAATGTAGGAGAGTAGAAATTAGACATCCCCACCCTGTTTCCACCCGACTGTAAATAGATCTACGTTTTAAAAATCAATTTCTGTGTGACTTATTTCGCAATGCAGGGTAACTATGTGGCAGTGTTAGTGAGACTAATCCTCCATAGGAAAGCTGTATCCAGATGCCCCCGTGCCTAGTCTGCCACAGGCAATCAAATGGACAGCTACCATGAAAACTTCTGCCTGCTGAAGGAGGGGATGTTGGTATTACAGCAGCACCCTGGTCTGAGCTGGGCCCAGAGCCTCTTACTCCCAGTTACAGCTGTTAATCTCTTCCCCTGCCCCAGACATGAGCATAGGCTACTTCCCTAGGGAACTTCCATCCCTTCCACTCTGCCTTACACAAAGAGAAACACCCCTGGTCTATGAGCTAACTGCTGTCTGACCACCATTGCTTCCCCAGCCTCCTGGTCCCAATGGCTATAGCCCTTAACTACTCCAAGCCACACCACTGGTCATAACTGTGTCTCTTTCTCTGGTAGTGAATGCTCACCAGGTGTCCACTAGTCTTCCACTTGGGGCCTTTTAGGGATGAGCTCCATAGGTTCTGTGGTGCTGTGGTGGCTAAAGTGGGGTTCCTTCATAATAAGGAGTCCCTGGAACCCTACTTGTCCATCTCCCTTGCGTGCTTCCCTCCTCTCTTCCCCCTCCCACCCCAGACAGGGTTTCTCTGTGTAGCTTTGGAGCTTGTCCTGGAACTCACTCTATAAACCAGGCTGGCCTCGAACTCACAGAGATTCGCTTACCTCTGCCTCCCCAGTGCTGGAGTTAAAGGCGTGTGCCACCAGTGCCCAGCCACAGTGCTTTTATTCTTTGTATTACTATCCTGTGCCAGGTATCCTACCAGGTTCCCATGTGAGTCACCTGGAGATCTCAGCCAGTGTATCCCCCAACCCCAGGCTCAGGTGGTCCATGCAGCCTGACCTCAAGGCCCTCCTCCCCTCCCCTTCTCACTAGCCTCCTGCTCTATAGTCCCTGCTATTTTTCCAGGAAGAGAAACTTCTGGCCTTCACATACACTGCAGGCACCTTGCAGTGAGATCTCACTGACCTCCATTCCCCTTTAAAATCAGGGTTCCTGTGACACCCAGACTAGTTCCGACCCCCATGACATTTCTTTCATGTACAAAGTCCTCTGCAATGGCTCCCATACTGCAGTGATGTGAATTTGACAGATAATTGTGTTCCCACTCCAAATTCTGAGTGTGGTAGCTATGTTTTCCCCAGCTAAGCTCTCTCCAGTTTAGTACATGGCTGTGTTCCATGTATTGCTTGGAGGAAGGAGAGGATCGGGATGCAGTGAAGAGGAGGGAGTGGATGAATATCCCTTACCTCTGTTCCTACTGAACAAATGTTCATCCATAGGGATAGGCTTGCAGGGCTTCTTCCTGAGACATAGCCCCGCTTCCCAAAAAGGGGCATAGGTAAAAGATATCTTGGGGTGATCTACAGGAGACTATGTCATATTGTCAAACAGGCCAGGGCTGGGAGGGTAGCTTGTGTTGGGGTTTATGGAATAAGCCAGGCTAATGCTTAGCTGGCCGACAAGCCTGAGACCAAGCTAAGCCTGTGAAAGGGCCAGATAATGGAGTTGAATAGGAGAACTAGGAGCTTGCATGCCAGCCAGCTAGTGCTGGTCACATGACCATTCCTGGCAGTTTGCAGGGGCCCAGGTAGGAAAATAAATGAGAAGCTGGGTCTGGTATAAGCCTATAATCCCAGCTATTTAGACCGCACAGGCAAAAGGATAATCAGTTCAAGCGTTGGCTGCAAAGTAAGTTCAAGGCTAACCTAGGCAGTTTAGCGAGACTGTCTCAAAAAATAAGAGGTAAAAAGAAGAGCTAGAGACATAGCTCAGTGTAGCTCAATGCCATCTCCGCTATCTAGAATGCAGAAAAACATGGGTCGAGTTGCCAGCACAGGACAACTGGCAAGAGGGACATCAGACAGCAAGAGCCTCCTTGGCTGTTACCACTCCATTTTGTCCAAGACTACATCTGCATAGTTGCTGGGTGGTTGGGACCCTGCTCTTTATATGGGGCAAGTGACATCCCAGCTGCACCCCAAATCCCCTTTGCAGCTGCCTGTGCATGTTGGGGTGTAGTCGGGACTTCTGTTGAGTATTGCTGGGGTGTACTCCTCAGTTAGCCACAGCCTTGTGCACAGGGGTCTGTCTGCCACCCCTTGTCCTCTCCTCCTGGTGTGTCTCAGCAGTGCTGTGGGGCTCGCCCCACTGTAGGGATCCAGTGGAACTCCTCTGCCTCTCAGAGACAGAAGGAGCCTCTCGCTACAATGGGCATTTTCCCAGTCTATTCATACTCTGTTTTGATGGAGCAGGCCCAAGGAATTGGAGGAGTTGGATCTAGTCCTAGCCTTGCTCAGCTGACATGCTATGTGACCTTAAATGGCCTCTTCCCTTCTCTGGACTGTGGTTTTCTCTAAAACCCAAGAGACTGAATAAAGGCAAAATGACCAGGTCTGAAAACAACAAATATTGCTTCTAAACCTACCCCATTACGGAGAGGCTCTGCTGCCTTAAGAAATATGCTTACCCTCTCGGATTCCTTCCCTCTATCCCACGGAGCTATTGGGAGGATCAATGAGAAAAATCATAGTCTGACCTTATATGGATTGTGAAATCCTCAATAAACAGAACACACCCCAGGAGATACCCTTGGAATATTCAAGAAAACTTCTAAATCTGCCACGTTCTATTTTCTTCTTCTTTTAAAGGCTTAATCTTACTTGTAACCCAGGCTGGTCTTGAAGTCACAATGTGATCAAGGCTGGCCTCAAACTCCCAACCCTCTTACCTCAGCCTCCCGGGTGCTGGGATTGCAAGTGTGCATCATCCGTCTGGTAGTGTGACTTATACAGGAGAGTGAAAACTTTGGTCTTATCCTGCATTGGGCCAATAAGAAGGTCTAAAGACCCCACAACAGATTAGCAGGGTTAACTTGGGCTAACAATCCTTGGGTGAGGACTAGCCCCACATGCAAACTCACTGTGTTGGACAGACATCAACCCTGGCCAGTGGGCAAGGGGGAAAGGCCAGAGCTGGGTTTATAAGCATAAGCACGGGCCTGTCTGGGTTTGAGTCCCACACCACCGGGTGCTGATTGTTTGATCACGGGCAAAGATCTCAATACTTCCAAGGCTGCCATTGTTCCAGCCAGTTCATGGAGCTAATATGAGTATGGGCAACACTGGCTGGAAGGGACTGATGCAAAGAGACCTTAGCAGTTAGGATCTAGGGGCTACTGAGAATAGGGAGGATGTGGTGCCCTCTCTGGGAATAGGTAGCTGGGTAGGCTTCAGGAGACTTGACAAAAGCCAGCCTCCCTGCACCGAAGGAGGCAGAATGGTGGCCACTAACCTGGCAGCCCTAGAGTTTGGGGACACTCAGCTCTTGCATTTTAACCCCCATTCTTCTCACAAGAAGGCCTTTTCCTCTTCTTTAGAATGACCCTCCAAAATGCCCATATTTTGGCAGAAGAAGGGGAAGGAAAATATTTAAAATATTTATGGAATCCAGCTTGGGAAGCCCCAGGCAGATATTTAAAGTCTTGGTAGCTGGGGAAACCCATCTGCCCTGCGGCTTTATTCAAAGTAGGCCAGAAAAGGGGAAAATGAGAGTACAGGTTTGCAGTGATGTTTCCCTGGGGATTTGGGCCAAGCCCGAGGCGCTGTTCCCTAAGAAAGCCTTGGCTTTCTGATCCACAACTGTCACATCCCTCCCAACCTAGATCATCAGAAAATGGTAGTGGGATTGCTGAAGGTGGGGCGGGTGTTTGCAAACCTGAAAAGTCAGCATCCGCTGGGTACCAAACGTCAGCAAGTCAAGCCTCCGAATTAGATATCTGTGCATCTTTGACTTAGACGAGCGTTGTTTGGAAGTTCATGAATGTGGGGCAGTGTAGACAAGGCTGCTTAGATAAATCACAGGGTAGCCATTAAAACTGCATTTATACCATGGAGGGAAGGCTTGCTATATCTTAAGGAGGAGAAAGCAGTGTTTATTGAGGGTGATCTCACCAGCTTACAGAGCAGGCTGCGCAGGGAGAGGAAGGCAAGAAAATGCTTGAAAAGGTTCAGAGAACCTGGGGTGATTTGTTTCCACTTTCTTTGTGTGCTCCAAATTCCCTGCAATGAATATATTTTGCTTTCTGATGAAAAAAAAATTTTGAAAAAGGTCTAGTTAAAAAGAAGTGTATGAGCTGGGAAGATCAGTCAGTTGGGAAGACATTTGTCCTTAGAGCCTGAGTTCCAGTGCTCAGCACCATATACAAAGATATGTGTCTAGAGCCCTAGTTCTGGGAACCCCAGTGCTGGGAACCCCAGTGCTGGGGAGGCAGAGGTAGGCAATTGCTTGAGATTTGCTGGATGGCTTTGTCGATTTGGTAAGCTCCAGGATCAGTGACAGCACCCTGTCTAAGAACTAGGTGGATGACTGAGGAGGACAGCCAACATCTATCTCTGGCCCACACCCTCCCCCCACATACACCACAAAATTGAGAGCCATGTATCATGGCCAACATCAAAGTGGCTACCCCTGGATGCAGTGGATCAAGGACCAGTATCATGAAAACACTGAAGCAGAGACGGGGCTGGGAAAGGTACCCCAAGCTTTCTCTTGGGGCAGAGTGAAAATAGATATTAACTGAGTTCCTAGCATGTGCCAGTCCCCAGTATAGACACATGGACCCTGTGTGGCAGCCCTGAGGGAACGTCTTCTTGGGCCCATCACTCATCACATGAGGAAACACAGCAGGCAGGGACAGAGGAATAGATGAATGAGTGAGTGCCCCTCCAGTTTGATGAATGTCTAGAAAATGATGGAAGTGACCTCAGGGTCACCTTACCCTTTGATTTAGTAACTCACTGATGGGTACCCCAGACTCAGATAATGCTATGTGTGGGTCATTTCCCGTCTGACTTCCATAGAACATTTGTGTCCCTTGTTTATAGGTTTCCCTATTTTGCTACTCTGGGGGGTCATGAGATTGTCCAGCCCCACGGTCTATGATTGACAGAGTGAGTTTCCTCTCCTGGCCCTGCAATGTCACTTCAGCAGAGCCTGAACTTATTTAATGACCTTGGGTTTGTGTCACAGGGTCCCCGGAAGGGTAACAAATGAGGGGTATGAAGGAATGCTTCTGTGGTACCTTCTGTGACCTGATTAAACCCATGTGTCCTTTGGGTCCCAGAGAAGAGCAGGTTTAAGGACATAGCAAAGGCTTGGGATCTGATGCCTGTGGCTTCAAACTTTCTGTTATCTGTAAGATATATGGCTGCAGGGGACATCTCCACCTTCCAAGCCTCAATTTCCTCCCCTGCCAAATGAGGAGAGGACTTTACAGCAAGGTTAAAAGAACTGCCTTTTAGGGAGCTTACTGATGGCTTGGCCCAGGGGTTGCTATGTAGCCATCATGGCATTGGCTATTGTTCCTCCACTTCCTTCTCATTCCTAACTGCAATGCCTGGCTGCTACAGCTTGCATTCATTATTAATCAATAGTGACATTGCTCTCACTGTCATGGCTAAGTGCTATGTCATGTGCTGGGGAACAAGGACAATCTATGGAACCCGTACCCCTGAAAGTTGCCATGAAGGTGAAATCTTCCAACAAACTGTCAGGCTGTGGTGAGTACCACAGTAGTTTGGTATTATAACAAGCAAGGGAACACCCAGTGGCTATATAGAGAACATGTTTGAGAGGGCTTCAAAGGATGGGTAGAAGCTTGTGGCAAAGGAAGAGAAGAACGTTCCAAAAGGAAGTGCAAGGAAGTAGGGAGGTGGCCATCAATGGACCAGGAGGTCCAGCATGACTGGAGCTTGAACTCTGTAGATGAGGCCCATGGGCACGACGTTAGGAAAGCCGGCTCGAGCCAAATAGCAAGATGCCCTACATAGAGGAGCCTTGTCATTTAGCCATAGGACCCATTGTCCACTTCAGGTCAGTCCCTGCTGGGAGTTCTGTCACAGTGGAGGATGGGAGGTCAAGGAAGGTAAAGCTTGTTCTAATCCGGAGAGGCATGCTGGGAGCAGAGACAAGGAGAGGAAAGGAAGGGTTTGACAAACAGCAAAGACAGTAGGTGCTCGCTCTCTCTCTCTCTCTCTCTCACCATATATATATATATATATATATATATATATATACATTTGTGCATTTGGGCTTAAGTAAAAAAGTAGGGAAATGGTGATTTTTATCTTCTTGCTTAAAACAGAGGCTTCCACCCAAAGCCTCTGAGACTTAGCTGGGGCTCTTAACACAACAACAGGAACCTCCCTCCCAGGGCACCCCACTCCCAGCTCGGGTCTGTGCCCATAGCTCAAGCCCCTGATCCTCACCTCTTCACATCTGGATACAGCTGGAACTGGATACCCTGTGGATCTGTTGGTAGTTCTGTCAGACTCCCAGCAGCTGGAGCCGTGGCAAGGTCTTCATGTTTCTTCTCTTCTCACAGTTTCCAGTGCATACAGAGGAAGACACCATGAGAGTGGCAAGAACAAGTGATTTGGGTTTGTAAGTCAGGAGAGGGGTCAGGCTGGCCTTTCGAGTAGAGGTTATCCCAGGTAATCAGGGGGTGGCTGTGTCCTCAGAGAACCTATCCTCTCCTACACAGACACACACACACACACACACACACACACACACACACACCAGAGCATCACTGCAGAGCCATGAGTGCACATTTGCTGAACTGTGACCACTGGGGAGCCCATCACAAGCCAGCTCTTTACAGGCATACCTCCTGGGTTGAGGGTGGCATTTCAAACAACCATGACTGTCTATCAGGAAGGGGCTGATCTGAAGAGTAGGAATTCATGGTCCTGAGGGCCCCTAGAACAGGTGCCTCACGGTCATCCACTTAAGAGAAGTACTTACTGACCCGAAAGTCTCCCAAGTAGATTAGTGTGGATGATCACAAAAGGAAGGTTCTGTTGTCCTAGAGGGAAAAGCTCTCTCTGTCTCTGGGGCTACGCAGAATGGGAGGGGTAGGTGGGGTATTGGGAGTGGGGGTATCTTGCTGCTTTGGGGCTCTAGGGTTAGTATGTACCATCCAGGAAGACTGTCTTCAAGACTGAAGGTGTTTGATTGGCAGTGGACCCTCACCCCACCCCACCCCTGCCCCTTCTCAGACATGCTTCCCACCAGGATTTCCAAGGCAGAGGCTGGGTTCTTTTTGGTTCTTTTCTGAGAGAA
Source organism: Dicrostonyx torquatus (assembly GCA_028555095.1). Classification (NCBI taxonomy): domain Eukaryota; kingdom Metazoa; phylum Chordata; class Mammalia; order Rodentia; family Cricetidae; genus Dicrostonyx; species Dicrostonyx torquatus. The sequence goes on from JAQHUG010000114.1 coordinate 1,887,829, forward strand.
GTTGGCCCTTGCCACCTGGGACGGGGTAGATTGGTCAGAATGGAAGTACAAGGGGTGACTTCCAGGTGACCAAGTCACTGGCTATCCCAGCCCAAAACACCTCGTGGACCCTGCTCTGCACCATACCAACCTCTTCCTTATACTTAGTTCATGGATCTGGGCAGCGGCCAGATCCCATTGGTCCTGCTGTACATCACACTGTATTCACCGACTACATTGTCAGTACATCTAAGATGGGTTGGGCATCATGCTGGACCAAAGAGACAGAGGCTCCTTGTCTGCAGGAGACAGAGAACAAATGTACAGTTGAAGGTCACGGAGCTGTAAACATCTTGGTGGAAAAGTAAACAGGTTAGAAAGGGGGGTTCCTGGCGTGTTTTGACTGAGGTGTTGAAGGGAATCATGGCTGCCTTCTCTGAGCAGACTTTCCAGCTGAAAACAGAGGAAAGACAGGGAAACAGGCAGAGGAAGAGCATTTCAGCTGTCAGGTACACCACAAGCAAAGGTCCTGTGATGGGACGTGGTCCACTGTGTTGAAGAAAAGCCAGGCTAGAGCAGTGGGAACCAAGAGAGGGAGGAGGAGAACTGAGAAGAAGAGCAAGATGCAGTGAGAATCTCTGCCCAGCCTCCCCTGAGACCTTGGAAGCTGAGGTGGTCTGGATGAAAATGGCCACCATAGACGCAGGGAATGGCATTATTGGAAGTGTGGTCTTGTTGGAGTAGGTGTTGCTTTATTGGAGGAGGTGTGGCTTTCTTAGAGGAAGTGTGTCACTGGGGTGGGCTTTCAGGTTTCAGAAACTCAAACCAGGCCTAGTGACCCACTGTCTCTTCCTGCTGCCTGTGAATCCAAATGTAGAACTCTCAGCTCCTCCTCCAGCACCATATCTGCCTGTGCACCACCACACTTCCCACCATGATGATAATGGACTAAACCTCTGAACTGTAAGCCAGCCCCAATTAAATGTTTTCTTTATAAGAGTGGCCATGGTCATCTTCACAGCAACAGAAACCCTAACTAAGACAGAAGCGCTGGAACAGAAGCCGGGGGTGCTTGAGAGATGTATGGAGGGAAGCAATGGAGTATAAGCCTTCATGACCTTTCCTTCTCACTTGTTTGCCCTGAGGCTTGAATGTATCCTGTAGTCTGAAAACAGACGAAATCCTGGGCGAACTAGAAGTCACTTTCAGAGACTAGAACAACTTCATTATTACGTGTTATACATGTATTCAGTGATCTTACTGCATGCCATAGATATGTGCAATTATCATATGCCATAAAATAAAATTTCAAAATGCGAAATTGTCATATAATGTTTCATGACAACAAAATCCAGTGTATCAAAACCAAAATGTAGGGCTGAGAGATGGCTCAGTGGTTAAGAGCATTGCCTGCTCTTCCAAAGGTCCTGAGTTCAATTCCCAGCAACCACATGGTGGCTCACAACCATCTGTAATGAGGTTTGGTGCCCTCTTCTGGCCTGCAGGCATATACACAGACAGGATATTGTATACATAATAAATAAAATAAATATTAAAAAAAACCAAAATGTACCCCATGTATCAAATTTATTATTTTTAAAATATGTTTATTTGCTGTTTTTGTGCATATGCATATGTGTATACACCTGCCAGGGCACATATGTTGAGATCAGCAGGCAACTCTGTGCCATCGAGTCTCTCCTACCATTGCGTGGGCTCCAGGGATAGAAGTGAGGTTGTTAGACTTATATAGCGATTGCCTCCTGCCTCTCTCCTCATCTTGCCAGCCTTCACAGAAACATTATTTCAGGCCGAGTAATGGATCAGGTAGTTTAACAGCACTTGTTACTCTTTCAGAAGACCTGGATTTAGTTCCCAGTACCCCATATAGGGCAGCTTACAACCACTTGTAACTCTAGATCCAGGGTATCTGATGCCCTCTTCTGGCCTCCTCAGAAACCAACACACATGTGGCATATGCTCTCAGAGACAAACACATATACATGCACACAAATCAAAATCAGTCTTAAAATATTATTTCAGTATGCAGTTCATATGAAAACTAGAATGTTTGACTTTTCATATTAATCTTCCAAGCCTTCTGTGTACCTCACAAGGACAGCTCATCTCAATGCAGACCAGTATGTTTCAAGACCTCAGCGGCCACAAATAGCCAGACTATTCAGAGGGAGCTCCTGCCACCGGGATAGAGTTGGAGGTCACAGGGTCATTCTGCACATAGGCCTGGGCTGAGGAAAGAGAAAAGTCCTTTGAAGATGGCTGCAGGATGGACATAAATGCTGTTTCAGAGATGGATGCTCAGCTGTCTTACATCCTTTTGGGGAAGTTGGGTACTTGGGTGGGTATATATTGAGCACAACCAACCGAGTATAACTGACTAGATCAGTTGCTACATGAGTAACATACCCTTTGAAAGGTCTGCTGGAAATCATTCCTTTCTTAATTAGGGCTTCTATTGCTGCGATGAAGCATCATGACCAAAAAGCAAGTTGGTGAAGAAAGGATTTATTATTTATTTATTTTAGGCATTAAAAGGTTTATTAGGCTTACACTTTAACATTACTGTTCATCACTGAAGGAAGTCAAGGACAGGAACTCAAACAGGGCAAGATCCCGGAGGCAGGAGCTGTTGCAGAGGCCATGGAGGGGTACTGCTTACTGACTTGCTTCCCTAGGCTTGCTTAGCCTGCTTTCTTACAGAACCCAGGACCATCAGCCCAGGGATGGCACCACCCATCATGGGCTGGGCCCTCTCCCATTGATCACTAAATGAGACAATGCCTTCCAGCTGGATCTCATGGAGGCATTTCCTCAACTAAGGCTTCTTCCTCTCTGATGACTCTAGCTTGTGTCAAGTTGACACACGAAATCAGTCAATACAAGTACCGGTGGTACTTTCTTAAGGACAAGGCTGAGAATCTCACCCAGTGGTGACTCCCCACAGGTTTAAATGAGTTCGCTTCTCCGGCTGTCCCCTCTACAGGGGCTGGAACCTAGTCTTGCTTCCAGAATACATCTGCAATCAGGCAGGTGACGTGGAAGAATCTGATGCCCTTTTTGGTTGATAATATCCAGGAGTCCCTAGGCTTTCTTTTCTTGAATGGAGTGGACACCTTGGGTTCAAGTCACCTCTGTCTACATCAGCTAGGGAAGGGGATGCTGAGCAATATCAGAGAGAGGTGCAAAAGCAGCTGAGCCACGCAGGAGGACAGACGGGGCCTTGATCAGGGAGCCTGCAGGACTTCTCAGCATTTGGAGCGCACTCACTGCCCACAGGCTAATTCGACCCTCAAGTGCAGTAACCCCAACACACACTCTTAGACAAGACTGTGGCTCAGGGCTCTGGTCTGCAGCCACTACCTTATCACTTCTACATCATGAGAGTTCCATATCTCAGCCCATTGAGACAGTGGATGAAACTGGGGCAGGCCTGAGAACAAGCTACAGGTGAGGTCCTGAGGTCGTTTCTAGAAAGTTCAGCATGTGCAGCCATCCTTCACATGTGTGCATGGTCTTTGGAGCCTGGATGAAAGCCAGAAGCAAGCAGACCAGGCGGTGGCATCCCAATAAATCTCTCAGTACGGCAAGTGTTGGGGGAAACCTAGACATGAGCTCCAGGCCTTCACCGCTCTGGAGATGAAGAGGAGGGCCCTGGAGCTTACAGATTGGGTTTCCCACAAGATCTGACTTCCGTCGCAGATGCTCATTGCAACTGTCTATTAATAGAGTTTCTCCAATGAACTAGAGGAGTTTGGGATGACTAGAATGAGAAATGGACAGGTGCCTAGCATGATGTTCTGCCACTAAGGCCACCAGGATGAGCTTGGGTTTGGCCGAGTGGAGCCAAGAGCCCTCGGTCTGAACTTATTTATGAGCAGTCACACTTTTCCTGTTTGGAATTACTAGTGTCTTATATTTTACTTCTCTTCCTTCCCAAGCCTTGTGATAATCTAGACACCAGGAGGCACCCCCTGAAGCATGAGCTATTTTAGGGTAAGGTGAAAGAAATGCTTGGCACAGCAGGCAGTAGCCTCTAAATGGATGCACAGGCAACTGTCAGAAGGTAGGAGATCTCAGGCCAGGGTCAGCATGCCTCTACCCTGGGCAAGGCTGCCGAGGCAGAGGGGACTCGCTGTGCCCCACCCAGGGCTTGATCCTGGGGTGGCAGCTGGAGCAGGCTTTTCTGCAGGGAGCCATGTTGTTGCCTTTTGCCTAAGTGGGGGATCTCAGCAGGGTAGCTGCCCCCCCTGCAGCCCTTCTGAGCCCTGCAAGGTGATGGATGAAAATGCCATCCAGAGCCACTAGGTGAACATTGAATTAACTGTAGAAAATTAACTAAATGAGGTTGGTGAGAGAAATGTAAATGAGCCCCGTTGCAGCAGGAGCTTGGGAAAGGATCTCTGTGGGGGACACAGGAGGCTGGGAACTCAAGGGTGTGCCATAAACAAATGTGAACAGCCCTGTGAACAAGGCAAGCAAGGGCCAGTTGCGGGGTGGGAGGGGGTAAGGGGAGGGGCTGTGTGTGAAGTGCTGGTGGAACAGCTGGAGGAAGGGCCAGCAGAGCAAGGAGAGACAGTCACTTACTGAAGCAACCCAAGTCCTAGAATCCCAAAAACCCCTTTGAGGCACCCCTGTTAAGGCAGCATTGTGGGGTTTGAGTTAACTTGTTGACACTGGGGCTTGAGATGAAGAAGGTAAAGGTGCTAAGAGGTGTAAGAATTCCATCAGCATATTGGAGTGAGGGCCTTCTGGCAGGTGTGCCTCACAGAAACCAATGTAGCAGGGCTGACCCCACCTTTAAGGGCCTCAGTTCTGCTCTTCCAAGAGAGGGCTGGGATGCACAGAGTTCACCTTTAGGAGTGAAGCTCCGACCTGTGGCTTTTTGTGAAGCCCATGTCTTCACTGCACCTGGCCTAACCAGGAAACCAAGGAAGGTGAGGCTACGTGGCCTGTGGGAGGGGGCAGAGGCCACCTTGGAGTAGGGATTCTGCACAAAGGGTGGGAGGTGTAGCAGAACTGCAATGCCTTCCCCGTTGCAAACCTCCTAGAAGTTTCTCCATCCTGGGGAGTGCTGCTGCCCTCTGGATTTCCATGGAAACCTTTGCTGCCCTGGTCATCTTACCAGCGAGAGCTTCTCCAGTGTGTTGAGTTAGAACTGTTTGGAAGGGTGAACACTGGCTTTCAGGATAGTGCCTTTACAGTGACCTGGGTTTCCATGAACCTGGCCAGGCTACTCTACAGCCCAATTGCCATAATGGTGACTTTTTTTTTCCAGTCATAGAGGGAAAAAAATTTAAGCCATAGACTGGCCCCTTCTTAAGATTCCCCTCCATATGTGATTCCCAACTCTCTGGTGCCTCCTACTGTTTGCCTGCTGTCACTCACTGGCAGATGACAGATGAAGGCACAATTAACAAAATTACCAGACAAATATTATCAAACAGTCCATAACTCATGCCTGGAGTTGATCTCTTGTTTGCGTGAGTCAGCCCCTGTGTTGACTATTATAATCTGTAATGGCTTACACATAGCCTCAACACATCTAACCAGTGACTTTCCAAGAGGAACAGGAGGGCATTGGCAGTCGGGGGTGCTAAGACTGGAATAAAGGCACTAGAGTTGATATGGCTTCCCGGGTGGGATCATTGCTTCAAATACATCACACAAGTAACCTAATCTCTCTGAACCTCAGCTTGTTCATCCATGAAACGACAATCAATAGTAGTGTCTTAGTCTGTTCCATCTGCTAAGGAAAAGTGCCTGAGGCTGGATAATTGATCCCTCATTGTTCTAGAGTCTGGGAAATTCAAGATCAAAGGGCCACCAGATTTCTTGTGTGATAAGGGCTCATTCCTCTCCCCACCCATAGTCTTAACCAAGGTTTTCACATGGCAGCAAGTGGGTTAACTCTTGTAGGAGAGCGAGCCAGTCTGTGATCCAGAATAATCCAGAGCCTTCAGAACTTAATCACTTCCCAAGTGTCCGCCTCTTAATAATACCATGCTGGTTATTAGGTTCCAACATATGAATTAGAGGATGGGGGCCAACTTCCAGACCACAAAGAGCAGTAATGACACTTCTGCAAGCCATTTGGCAAAGACTGAGAGTTATGACAGTTACTTTAAAAAACTAGACCGGAGTGGCCTATGTCAGTACTTTTATAGCTGTCAATTAAATTATATAACAGTATTTTTGATTCTACACGAAGGATAGAAATTCCCAGGTTCCCAATCACCTAACCGTGTTGGAGGATACCCTGACTTGGCCCGTCACCTGCAGGGTTTGCCAGGGTTAAGAACTATCATTCTACACGCTCTCAGGATTGTTTACTGGAATTTGAACTTTTTGCATCTAAAATATCACCCACAGAGGGAGCATAAACATTTTGAAATGTCTAAGGATCATTTAAGGTTAAATCCCACTCCTTAACCCAGCCAGTGTTGTACTCTGAAACCCACAGGGGCCACCCTGGTGCCTCAGGTGTGGTGGGGTGAGGAAAAGGAAGGAGGAGTGACATCAGGTGGCTCTCAGCCTTCCATGGGGGATTCAGAACTGGGCAGGCCAGGTCAGACCTCAGCCCCGGCCCAGGGCTATTTGAGACTGAAACCTCTAGTAAATGGATGTTGATAGAGCTTAGAAGACTCAAATCAGACTATAGAAATGGATCCGTCCAACCCCGGTGCCATGGTGCCTAGCTCCAGGATGTGTCTCTAGGCTTATTGGACACCAGGGTCAGGCTAAGCTATAGGTGATAAGGTCCCATTGTCCCACTCACGAGAAGAGGACTCCTATGTTAGCTCCAGGAACCCCTGAGAGGCTCGGGCTCTGTTTTGTAGACGGGAGAAGTAAAATCTATGTGCCTTTGCTGCTGGTCTATGTGCCAGAAGCAGGCAGTCAATGATCATTTGGGTGCTGTGGTCCAGTGGTTTCTGGGTCACCATCTGCCATCCCTGGAGAGGAGAAGAGAGGAGAGAAGAGGGGAGAGGAGGGGAGAGAAGGGGAGGAGAGGAAGTTTGGCATATACAGAGCCTGCGGTGCATTGGGGCTCACACCCTTTTTCTCAGGAGACCTTTCACATCTGTAGTGTGATGTTTTGCCTCCCTACTCCTTACAGAGGAAACACCTTCCTGCCCCTGGGTTGTCAAGGCAGGCAATGGTCACAAAGCCAATGTAGATCTGGGTACACTGTCGCCTGTTTTCCTCTGCCCCTGCATTGAGTTACATTGCTTAGAAAGGCTTGAGGCATCACTCCTGCAGCACGTGACCAGGAAAGCATGTGGCCAGGGAAGCAGGGAAGGTAGAACTGTCCTAACCTTAATCTTCTCAGTCAGCTGAGAGAACTCTGGAAGCCAGGAAGCTGGGAGATGGATGTGGTGGCAAGCATCTAACCACTCAGATACGTCAGAGGTCAGGACAGAAGGGACTGCCCCGACATATGTTACTGTGACTATCAGAACTGGCCCTACATTTCTTGACTGGCGCACAGCCCTGCCGAGTCTGGATTCCAGTGGAGGGTGGCTTTGAGTGACAGGGTGCTGGCAGGCCCACGGCGATGGCAGCAGCAAATTGAACAGCTTGAAGAAAGGAGCAGCTTTGTCCAAACACAGCTTTTGTGCAGCTGGCATCCTCGTTGCTGCTACTGTCTGCAGACTGGCAGTCCATCAGGCACTGAGTCGGCATCTTAGAAGGGTAGAGGAGATGGGAGGAAGATGACGTCGGTCTCCATGGGAGGCAAGATCCTGCACACCTTCAGTCCTGCTGTGTTGGTTAGTTTCTGTGAACTTGACACAAACTTGAGTCACCTGGTGGGAGGGAACCTCAGCTTGGAGAGCAAGCCAGTGAGTAGCATCCCTCCGTAGTTCCTATATAGTTCCTGCCTGATGCTTTTTAATACTGGACTGTGATCACAATGTACAAAGCAAATAGACTCTCTCTTCCCCGAGCTGCTTTCGGTCACAGTGTTTTATCACAGCAGCAGAAAGTGAACTAGGAGACCCAGCAAGTGAAAACTTGGCTTACAGCCCCAAAGAAGCTCCAGTTAAAGGAAGTGTGCAGAGAAATGTGCATAGCCTGCTTCCACTGCCCTCCAATTTATCTAATGTTGTAAATGTCACTCCTGCTCTATCAGGGATGTGCTGTTCTAGTGTCCCCCATCTGATCCCAGCCCCTCAAATCACATCATCATAACCAATTACAGGGGTCATGGAATATTTAGCAACAGTAAAAGATTTCCAAATAGGCAAAGAACAAAAATTAATTCAAGATCAAATGTGTAACAGATCTGAGGACCTCCGACAGCACTCGCTTATGTTACATCCTGAAACTTCATGGCAGCTTTGGCTTCGGACCCACCCCATGTGCATGAAAGTCATGGCACTAGTGGATGATGTCTGGAAACTTTGGGCTCAGATTTGAAATTAGCATAGGGTTTTCAGAGTTTTGAATGTACATTCACTTTTCCATTCTTATAAAAATATTATTGTCTCAAATTTTCTTACCATCATCCCTCAGCTCCTAAATATTACTGGGTTATATTATATTGGAAAAACAAATGCGTCCAATTCATCAGTATGTAAATTTGCTTTACTGTGTAAATTATCAAATAGTGAAACTATATGCATAGTAAAGAATTGTTTTAGAAACTTCTCTTTTTACCTTTTCAATTATTGTGTGCATATGTGATGAGCATGTAGGGGCACAGGTATGAGACAGTGTGTGAATGTAGGCCAGATGACAACTGGCTCAAGCTGATTCTCTTCTTCCACTATGGGTATGGATAAGGATTCAGATAGGCAGGCTAATGCAACAAGGACTTATACCTGCTGAGCCTTCTCTCCAGTCCTAAAGCTCATTTTTTTATTATTAAACTAAATGTTTGATTTGTGTGCCTATTTTTATATACTCGGGGTTGTGGAAGCTTTTCTCAGGTGAAAAGGTATTCAAGAGCCCTGACTTAGATGAGAGAGGGCAAACACTTAAGTCAAAGGCCACAGAGCACATGGGTGCTATTGCTGTGAGTGCTTTCCGGACTGAGAAGTGGGGCAAACCAGCTGCTCTTCCTACAGCAGCTTAGGAGGCACACATCCTACTGTCCCCACCAGCAGTGATGGCAAAGGCCATTTCTCTGCATCCGAGGCCAGGCCCTGCGATAACTGTCTTATAAGCTCTCTGATCTGGCTTGTCGTCTGTGACTGCACTGGCCTACTAAGAGCAGAATCAAAGTCAAGGACTGTCAGTGCCTGGGAGAGGTCATACCTGCTCAAGGTTACCCATTGGCCCTATGTGTGTGAGGAGGGATCGTGCCTGTTCAAGGTTACCCATTGGCCCTGTGTGTGTGAAAGGGGGGGGGGAGTCAGACCTGTTCAAGGTCACCCATTGGCTCTGTGTGTGTGGGAGGGGGGAGTCAGACCTGTTCAAGGTCACCCATTGGCTCTGTGTGTGTGGGAGGGGGGGAGTCAGACCTGTTCAAGGTCACCCATTGGCTGGGAGTGGCAGATCTGCTCAAGGTCACCTAGCAGCTATGAGGGATGGTGTCAGATCTGCTCACAGTTACCCAGAAGATGACAAAATCTTAGCTCTCAACTTGGGACTCCTGGCTCTTTTTTTTCCATTCTCCTGCCATACAGGGGCTGGGTGGACATGCAGGGTAGAAGAGGGGTGATGGAGAAGGATTCTAGACCTCCCTTTGTCTTAGCCAGACTGAGGATTCGGGGACAGTTCGCTGTTTCTCTCCTTTTGATGATTAATCTGGATTGTCAACTGCATGGGATTTAAAATCACCAGAGATACAAATTTGGGGGTATGTGAGGAATTTTCCAGAATAGATTGAAGTAGGAGTGTGGCTAGCACTGTTCCAAGGGCTAGGGTCCATGGATGGATAAAAAGAAGGTCTGAGCAACAGCATCTATTTTCCCCTGCTTCCTGACACAAACGCAACATGACCAGCTGTCTCAAACCCCTGTCCCCATGTCCTCAGCCAGAAGCAACCCTTCTTCCAGTTGCTTTGGTCCAGGAATTTTATCACAGCAACACTCCCAGTCCCACCTTTTTTCTGTCCCACCTCACACCTCATTGGTGGCCCCTCTTGTTTTTGGAGCAAAAGAGGCCTGTTTGGGATGCACCAAGTAAAGTCTTTCCAGATTTCCCTTTCTAACCGATGCTAGCCAGTGGTGCCCGGACTCCAAGCCCAACAGCATCCTTCTGTGGAACTGAGTAGGAGAGGAGGTGGAATTTCTTCTTCAGCTATGAGGAGAAGGGGTACACTTCTGCAGTGGGGCTGAGTTGCGAAACTTGCGGGCCTTACCCATCCCTCTTCCTCAGTCACCTGTGTGACCTGGAGGTATTATTTAGTCCATGCCTGGCCCCACCCCCACCCAACCATAAAATGAGTCTCTTGGACTAGGTGATGAATAAGGCTCCTTCTAACTGCCATGGCATGTACGTTTCACAGAAATGTGGTCTGTAGATAGATGGACCAGTCGGCCTTGGAAACAGGAAATATTTGTAGGCACAGCCCTCGCACATCAGCCTGTCATCTGCCAGGGGTCCTGAAGTTTAGAGAGAAACGGGTTCCATTTTCTTTCTTGACTCAGAGCTCTGGCCAGCCTTGGAGGGACATCCTCTTTCCTTCTCCCGCCAGTAGATGTCTCTGGCTGGAAACCACCTACTCTCTTTGACTGTGTTCTCTAAACAACTTGGTTTGGCAACAATAGCAGGAGGTGGGGCCTAATGAGACTAGGAGACCAGGAGGGCGGAGGGCATGTGTTAATGGAATCACTTTTGCCATGAGAAGGGCTTGTTATCAAGGGCGCAGGGTCCCTTAAAGAGGTCATTCCCCAGGCTGGAGAGATGGCTCAGTGGTTAAGAGCATTGCCTGCTCTTCCAAAGGTCCTGAGTTCAATTCCCGGCAACCACATGGTGCCTCACAACCATCTGTAACGAGGTCTGGTGCCCTCTTCTGGCCTGCAGACATACACACAGACAGAATACTGTATACATAATAAATAAATAAATAAATAAATAGCTCATTACCCTTTCTCTCACACAAGGGCATGTTCTCACCTTTCTGTCTTTCACCAGACAGAATGGTATGGTGTAGCAACAAGGCCCTGGCCAGATGTGGTTGGTCTTGGGAACCGAGATTGGTTCATAGTCTCCATAACTCTGGATGCCATGAACCAATCAATTTCTTTTCAAAGCACGTTTCCCAGGCTTAGGCAGAAGCGCTCTGGAGTCTGGGCTGAGGCTGGTAGTTGAAGCAAATGGACTGGATGGGGCTCTTTGTTGATGGTCTGTATAGTCTAGTCATGGATACTGAGCAATCTGTGTGGGCAGCAGCCTTGTAATCCTCAGGAGCTCATGAGCAACCTGCATGAGAAGGAGGCTTCTCCGGGCTGTGCCATCTAAACCCTGTTTACTTGTGCGGTATCTGTGTACTGAGGTGGAATGCAGGAGCAATGGAATTCCATGGCTAAGTCTGCCTTTAACCATTTGTGTGGATTTTAGGAAATGTAGTTTAAAAAGCCAAATGCTCATTTTCACATGTATCTTCATCTCCATCTCCCAGTGCTTTCTATGGATGTAATGATACAGCATTTATAAAATTGCTCTTTATGCTTAGAGACCCTACTTTATTGATTCATCATTGTGTGTGTGTGTGTGTGTGTGTGTGTGTGTGTGTGTGTGTGTATGTGTCTTCCCTGAGGAACCATAAGGTCTAAGACACAGACCTTCTCTGCTGAAATCAGAAAAGTTCTAGGCAAAGAAGGATAAACTTCTCCCTACATAGGAAGGAAGGGAGGGAGGGAGGGAGGAGGAAATGAAGAAAAAGAGGATGTCTCCTTTCAAACAAAGAAATCAAAACTCGGAGTTTACTGAGGTTCTGAGAGCCCAGCACGAGCAAGAAGAATGAGGTTGTAACAGTTTTATTTTCCCAGCAGGAATGGAATCTGGGTGAGCTGGAGTCCATTAACACTTTGCTGTATCACATTATTCAAGTTTCTGCCCAAGGTGGCCTCTGTATCCCCACCTGTGAGATGGTGCAAAGTGGCCCTGGATCCTCAGAAGTCTGTGCTTCAGAATATTAGCAACCTCCTGAAGCTCTGAGAAAGCCCAGAACGCCACTCTGCGGTTCACTCTCAGCTCTGCTCTTGGACAGTGGGGACAACGGGAGACGGGGAGGGGCTGCTTCCAGGGAGATGGGAGGCAGAGCCTTTGCAGAATGATCACATGACCATCTCTCTGAAAAAGGTTTGCTGTAATTAGCCTGACTTGGGCCATTCATCTTGCCCCTCGTGTGTTGTCAGAGATGTATGCCATGCCATCAGGACCAATGGTACTGTGTTGATGAATCCCAATCTGAACGCCAAAGCCCATTTTGCACAATGGTCTTTAAAAATAATTTAAAACAATGCCATTTTGGGAAATACTTCTGTATTTTCCAAATACATGGCTCTGTCCCAAACCTGTCCACAGCATCTCTCTAGGAAGACTTACCTTGCTCCTGGCCACTCCTAGATCCTCTTCCATTGCAGCTCCTCAAGCACCAAGAGTCTCTACTGACATTTCCCATACTTGATCTCACCTCCTAAATACACACACGCACACACACACACACACACACACACACACACACACGTGCGCGCGCGCACATGTCTCCTACAGAGAACATTATAGTCATGTTTTGGCATTTGTTTTACCATTTTTTGAATATCAAATATCATGATAGCATCTCTGCTTCTATTACTTACATTTTTTAGTCTTCATACCAACACATCCAAGAAGACACTAATCCCTACAGTTTTACACATGAGACTTGCAAATGCTTAAGAAACTTCCCCCTAGCAGCAAAGCCAATAGGTAGAAGATTCTGTACTCTAACTCAGATTTTTCTGATGTCATATTCTCAGCCTATACTCCCTTCCCATATCTGGGAAAGGCTGATGTGTGTTGTGACACATTGAACATGGGGCACTAGGCAAGGAAATAATTATCTGAGAATGTTTATGGACCTCAGAGTGCTGCTGACTGGGCCTGTAGAGTCTGGAGAAAAATGGTGAACCAAGTACTCCTCAGAGTCCCTGGAAATGCTCAAGGGTCTAGGACATGGAGGTGTGTGACAGGGATGTGTAGGACAGCCCCCAAGTAGTTCGTTGTTTACATCAGGACAGCACTCAGAGGGCTATGCCCCTGACTCCATGTTTATGGAAGGAATTCAGGGGAAAAGACAGAAGGCACTTGGAACAAGCAGTGCCTGAGCTAATGCAATCCCTCAATAAACATTCTCAGATAATTATTTCCTTGCCTAGTGCCCCATGTTCAATGTGTTGCAACATACAGCAGCCTGTTATACCATGTATGTTATAAAAGACTGCTCCAGCCCCAAACATCACTGTGGGGAGCAGGCAAGTTGACCCATCGGGTAAAAGCTCTTGTACATGCCTGGAGACCTGAATCTGATCCCTAGAAACCACGTAAAAGTGCAAAAATGAAACCAAGTCCCTAAAATTGTCCTCTGGCCCCTATACATGTGCCATGGCATATGTGTCTGTACATATCATGAACACACTGACTAATGAGATAGTAAAATATTTAAGAATATTGGTTAGGAGCTGGGACCAAGCAAGTATCCTGACACTAAGAAATCCAGGTCAGGCTGACACCTTCCCAAGGCCACCCAGGTCTAACTCTATTCCTTGCTTTTAGCCTCTAGTAAACCTGCATTCTTTACTTAGCCAAGGATGATCTTAAACTTCTGATCCTCCTGCCTCTCTTTCCCAGTCCAAATTTAGCCATGCCTGTTTTATGCAGTTCTCAGGAATTGAACTCAGGACTCTATGCATTCTTGGTAAGCACTTTACCAGCTGAGCTATATCCCCAGCCCAAAGCAATGGTTTCTTATAACTTCACTTTTTTTTTAATTGATTGATTTCTCTCCAACCACAGTCCTCCATACTGACAGTTCATAACCCATAAACAAATGGAAATGAACCTGAAGTTGTATTTCAAAGAACCTGAGGGAATATTTTTTAATTTTTATAGGCAAATAATTCTTCTTTAGTACAAAGATGTTAGCCCCAAATGGTGTATTGCTTCATATAGATAAATGCATACTTGGTTCTAATCAAGAAGCTGTTTCTTACTGGTTGGGGATGCAAAGATAAATAGAATAGTAAGAGAGCTTATAGCTGGGGAGAAATGTTGCCAAAATAACTTTGCTTTCCGAAAGTGGGAAATATCAGGTGGCTACATCTACCATGTTTCCAGGGGTCAGAAAAGACAACAGCCGACTAGGATGATCAACAGGGATTCGGTTGAGAAGAGCAGCAAAGGATAAGCATAGTCGAGGGCAGGGTATTCCAGGGAAAGGAAGGAGCTTGAGCAAGTCCATTGGGAAGTCCAATGAGGAACAACCTATGAAAACTTCATGATTCCATGCTGTGTGCATGCTAGGCTTTTAGGTTTAGTAGCCTAGACCACTGGCCACAAGGCATGGAGAACAGGAGCTATACTCATTTTAATTCTGTCTTTCTCACAGTGCCTTGCCCAGAATCTAATACAAAGAAGGTGCTGTCATTTTGTTTTCAGTTACGTTCATTGTATTTGGTTTATTGTATTGTATTGTATTTGGAAAGAAGAGGATATTTATTAGGAGAACCTTTGTATTACAAAGATTTGTTCAGCGTTAAATGCTTTGGAGGAGGAGAAACAAGCCTGTGTGACCATGAAGGGATGGTTCAGCCAACTGTTGGACTGAGGACAAAAATCAGCATAGTGCCAGGGAAGAGAAAAGGTGACTTTGAGAGACGTGAAGAGACAACTGAGAGCAAAGGACAGGAAGGAGCTTCAGTGATCCTAAGAAATGAGAGGAAGTGACGTCACCAGCAGGAGACTACAGGCCAAGGGCAGAAGCCATTATGGAACTAAAAGTTTCTGACAAAGAGGTGGCACTGGTGGTAACTCAGGCAAACCAGTCTTAAGGACCTGTTAGGACGCCCTAAAGCCAATGCTCAGCATGTGCTAGAAGGGAGTCCTAGCTTAGTGGTTAAGAGCACTGGCTGCTCTTTCAGAGGTCCTGAGTTCAATTTCCAGCAACCACATGCTGGCTCCCAACCATCTGTAATGAGATCTGGCACCTTCTTCTGGTGTGCGGCATACATGGAGGCAGAATGTTATATACATAAGAAATAAATAATTTTTTTTAAGAAATCCCTCAAAGAGAGAGCATCAAAATAGAATGTAAGATAGTCAAGGATATTTGTGAAAAAAATGGGGATAGAAAAGAATCAGAAAAAGTATTGCCAGAAAGGCAGGAGAAACTTAAACAGGCTGAGTCAAAGTCCAGGGGAAGCACATGGGAGGGTAAGTGCTGGGCCCCATCGGCACTGCTCAGTGATGACCAGAGGTGACATCCTCAACCCCATCTACAATGCCACTGCAAGTGTCATATTGCACCCAAAGAGCCCCTCCTCCATCTCTTCAGAGCGCAGCATGTGAGCACTCATGTGCGAGCGCGCGCGCACACACACACACACACACACACACACACACACACACACACTCAGAACAGCCTATTTACAGATGAGGAAGCCGAGGCTCAGGAACAACACAGGTTCTAAAAGCAGCAAGTGTTGGGGTTTGTGTATAAAATTTTTGGTTTCGCCTATGCTGCAGACACGTGATATCCTTTTCAAGAGGCCAACAAAGAAGAGGCTGTGGATTTTAGTATTCCAGACATCAGACTTATGCAGCCACTACACTTTTTTTTCCTGCTGCATGGAATTCAAACCCCATTTGGTCCAAGCAAAAACAAAACCAAAGGGGCAAAAGACAGACATGTCATCATCTGTGGCTTGATTCAGGTACACCTCTGTTGTCACTGGAGTAGACATTCTCTTCTTCTGTCCCTCTATCCTACCACCCCATTGGCTCCCTTTTTATACAGGCTCTCCCCATCCCCCGCCTTACCTTAGTGTGCCTCTCAGTAGCATTGGGGTTTTATTTTCTCTGATTCAAATACAAGATCGAAGAAAAAAGCACCTCTTTAGCAATCCCAGGAAAAGTCCCTGAACGAGATTAGGACAAGGTCAAAAACTTCTTCTTTCAGTCACATGGATGCTGAAGCCAAGAAAGGAAGTGGATGCTTCTGTTGTGCCAGGGAAGGGCGATGTGAGGAAGACAGCATGGCCAATACAGAAGATGCCTCTGTAGCAGTCTTTCTGGATGTGGCCAGTGCCGTTGGAGAGCAGTCTGAACCAAGACACCAAAGAATCGCAGTGTAATTAAGAGGCCACCCATGCTTACTAAGGGAATGCAAGAGACAGGGAAAATGGAAGATAGCTTGAGGAGAGTTGGCAAATATCATCTTGAATATGGGGAAACCTGAGCATGTGTGTAAGTGCTCATGAAGACCCAGAGCGAGGAAAGACTGGAGATGTGAGGAATGCTAGAAACATAACTGATGGAGAGAGTGCAGGGATGGTGATGGAATGGAAAGCTGGGGTGGCCCCAGCGAAGAGTGGTACCGAGTCCTACCTCTGTCACAGGGAAAAAGACAAACATAGAGCAGTTGAGGAGCTCATGATGAATGATGGTCTTTCTTAAAGCCAGACACATCTGTGAAGAACCGTGGCTTCTTAGGATTGGGTCTTGGCTGTGCACTGCTGTTGAGTCTCATTTCTTGGATTATCAGTCTGGTCTCTGTGCATGTACAAACCATTTCCTGTGAAATATGTGACCTTTCTTCCCAACCCTTTGAGGAAATGGACCCACTTAATTTCATCGCTGGCGCCCTTGACATCTGGCAGGCAGAGGGGAGAGCAGAACACTGCCCGTCCTGTATTGCCTGCATCTGCTTGCTGTCTTTGGCATTCATCCTTTGGGCGAGTTATGACAGCCCTAGCAGAATATGGGCAGAGCTCTAACTGTGATGGAGCATACCCTCCAAAAATGTCTATTCTTAGCAGACAAGGAAGGAGCGAAGGCCTATGGGTGATCTTGTTTCCTGATTGATCGCCCATGACTACTTCATAAGCATTTATCTTCTCTGGGCATGAGAGTCAGAGAGCTAAGGAAATCATGGCCTCCTTTCCCATTGCTTGTACTTTGGACTCAGATTGGTCTGGGCTTAAATACATATTCAACTGTCTGGGTGGTCTCAAGCCCTTTTTGTTCTAAGGCAGATTCAACTGGTCTCAGATGGCCCTTATTCTGGGTATTTTGCTTTGCTTTTCATCAGGGGAAGGCTTCCCATCATAGCTTGTTCCTGCATCTCCCTGACCCCCAGAAAGTTGTTACCACAATACTCTGATCCCACACGTCATAGACTAACCAGGTCAGAGCTTGGCTTTTCCAGAGTCCTCATTGTACATGCCATGGAGGAACCCACAGAATTCCAGCATCTATATATAACTTCACTGAGCCCACCATTGGCTTGGTCTTCCTCATTAGCTGTCAAGAGAGGTTGAATTATTTAACTGGGAAGTATGGAAAGAGTTAACAACCAGTATGGCCTGAATGTGAGATATCCCTAAATAGTCTCACATTTTGAATGCTTGGTCCTCATCTGGTGGCATTATTTTGGGAGGAAACGTTAGGCTGTGGAATCTAGGGAAGAATCGGTCATTAAGGACAGGTCTTAGGTTGTTAATTATCCCCAAGCCACTTCCTGTTGCACTCACTGCTTCCTGTCTACCAAGGAGTGAAGAACCCGCTCTGCCATATGTCCTCTGCAGCCATGATGGTCTGCCCAAATACATGGAGCCAAGAAACACAAACTTGAACTCTCTGGAACCCCAGGCTAAGAAAAATTCTCTCTTAGGTTGTTTCTGTGAGGAATGCTAGTCATATTGACATGAAAGAAACTAATGTAGTGCCCTCTGGTGCTGGCTTTGATTGACTTAGAAGACAGAAAACAGCAAAAATGCAGCCGTGTTTAAGTGTGAACTTGGCCCATGAGCCACCAAAGAGTAGAAGAAGCCGTGGAGTTGCTTCTGTGCCCAGCCCCCACTGGACTATTTGAGATATAGAGATCTCAAGTGGCCTCTTCAACAGAGTCCTGCGTGACAGCAAGGACACTACATCTTCCTTCCGAGCTGTGACAAGCTCGATCATCCATCACCCCAGAACTGCTTCACTCGGTACTCTACTCACAGATCTCAGACCGGCCAATCGGTTAGAAGCATAAACATTCCAGAATCACCAGATGCTACTTCCTCCTCCCTGTGTTCTTCTCTTTCCCTTTATTTGTGTTTCTTTGGGATCAAGCCTTCACCATCTAATAAAGTGTCAGCAAGCAAGCTTTGCCGCTGGCTTCTTTCAGGAGAACTCAGACCTCATCTCTGTGCTTTGGTTTCTGTATTTATAGAATTGACCTAATGGGAGCTCTCTCACAGGACTATTGGGAAATTAAATGAGACCTTGTGTCTTAAACATGTAATCTAGAGTGGTGAGTTACAGAAGCTCAATAAATATGAAAAGCATTAATATCAACAATCACAGCACAAGGTGGTAGTTACCTCTTGTTGGGTGTCTGATACGTGCCAGGGTTTTATTGATATTTTTACTGACAGAAAGAGCATCTTAAGAGCTGGGAACAAGATTGATTGTACATTCTACGGCCAACATGAAACAGAATCTCTGCAGCTTATTTAGGAACCACACTAATCGCTAAGAAGGAAGGAAAAGGCTCGTGGAAATGGGTCCATCAGCACTGTGTTTGCCTTGTGATCACGGAAGGAAAAGGCTCGTGGAAATGGGTCCATCAGCACTGTGTTTGCCTTGTGATCATGAAGGTCTGATATGATCATCAGAACCCACAGAAAAAGCTGTTTGTGGTGGAGCACAATTGTAATCCCACTGCTAGAGATGGGCGGGGCCCTAGAGTTTGTAAGCCAGCCAATTCAACCTAATGGGCAAGCTCTATGCCAGTGAAAAACACTGCCTCCAAATGAAAATGAATGGTACTTCTGAGGAATGACAGCTGAGGTTGTCCTCTTGCCTCCATAGGCATGCTCACACATGTGTGTGGACACACACTGACACACACACACACACAAATGGAATAAAAGAAGAGATGACATTTGGGCTTTGTTTTATAGCTAGAATTTGGTACATCAGGCTGCTGGAAGGGGGAAGTACTGGACAGGCAGAGACTCAGGAGATTGGGCACAAATTAAAGGGGAGGCTTCTCCCGTTTTGATTCCACAATAAACAGACAAGCAGGAGATAAGAACAGAGGGAGATAAGAACAGAGGCAAGCCCTTTGGTGGATAAGAAGTGAATCTAAAAACAAATCATACTTTATGAATCTCAAAGTGGGAATTGCCCAGACAGACCCAGCCATTTCGCCATCCAGTCATTTTTTTTAAAATATGGTAAAGTTGCCTTCTTGCATAAGCAGAAAACATTTTGCAAAAATAATGGCAGCTAACATTTATTGAAAGTTTATTATGTGCCAGGCGCTGGGCTGAGCTCTTGGTTCACTTCCTCTCATTTCATCCTTTGAAAATGCATGAGGTGCCAAGCAGACTTGGCTCCCCACACATCCAAATAAAGGAGCTCAGAAATTGTGAGAATTGGCAGAAATCTAGGGGAGAAACTTTTGATTAGAAAAAGCAATAAGCCAGAAATGCCACCTGGAAAGTCTGATCCATTAGAACCTGTTGTAGGAAGTGCTATTGACAGCCTCTTCCTGTTTCAGCTACTTCCTGCTCGACTGCTACCTTTAGGCAGCGTGCTCCCAGGATGCAACAGCAGAGGTGTGAGAGCACCCCAGATCTCTTGCCCCCGATTTTATTAGAGAAAAGCATGTTCAAGTACTGCTTACAAAAGAATTGCGTGAAGTTTTATTAGACTGCCGGGCTCCGTGACTTTAAACCTAGACCATGACGGGCGTTGCGCAGTACCTCACTGCTAAATGTGAATGATAGCTGGCTCGAATGCACACTGACCTTTAGCACAGGTAATAATCTCATTTTACCTGCCGAAGGCAAGCTGGAGTGCTATAAAGGGTAGTATTTGATTGCGGTATATGCTGGTTAGTTTTTGATGACTTGACACAAACTAACATGCTACCATGTTCCTGGCTCTTGTTCTTCCCTTGGCCAACCTCCCTCTGCTTTCCTAGCTCTCTGTGGCTTTCTCCAGAGGCATTCTTTCACCTGTAGGTAAAGCAGGTTCACTCCTCCATGTGACACACTGGCTTGTTTTCATCTTTGTTTGTTTTCTGCCTATTATTTTCTTCACGTGGAACTTTAGAAGACAGCAGACTCTTAGGTTCAGAGAGGTGTTCGCCTCAGCTGATTTCCTCCCCCTCCCAATATTTATCGATTGCCTCTGACATGCCTGGCCACTTGCTAATTGTTAAATAGGGAGTGATAAGCAGACCCGTCTCCTGCCGTCATGGAGTTTATGGTCTGAGAAAAGAAAACATCAAATATAAAAAGAAACAATTAAAATCATAGTGAAATTTATGAAGATGAACGGAATAGGATGCTGTCTGGAAGAAAAGTCAACGTGGATATAGGGCAGTTGTATCAGGTCAATGGAAGGAAACATTCTCTGCAAGGAAACAGCTTCCACAGTAGAAATCAGTCATTCATAAGTCTGGTACTATGTCAGACAGGATGGATTTGCGTCAGTGTGGCATGAAATCCATGGCTCAACCTCCCTGATGCTGGCAATGGTGTCCATCTTGTTAAACTCAGTGTACAGTGCCTGGCTCATGGTAAGGGTTCAATTAATATGATCTGTTGATTTTGCATGTCTACAATCCTACCAGAATATGGTTGCTCTGGGGGGGGGGATTACCTGTCTCCTTATTAAATTTTGCATCCCACTCAGACTACTTAGTTGATCATGTACTGCAGTAGGGCATATTTTTAAATGTATTTTATTTTTATGTGTATGGGTGTGCTGCTTGTATGTATGTCTGTGTTCCATGTGTGTGCTGTGCCTGATACCTGTGGAGGACAGAGAAGAAGAAGAAGGTGTGTGGTTCCCAGGAATTGGAGTTAAACATAGCTATGAGAGACTATGTGGGTACCAGGAATGGAGCCCTGGTCCTCTGGAAGAAGAACCAGGGCTCTGAACTCCTAAGCCACCTCACTTAATGTCCCTATGCTGTAGACTGAATGATGTCCAGTATTTGCAAGGACTCTTGCTATGTGTCAAGGGCTGTCATGGTATAGACAACCCAGCACAATCCTATGGTGCTGGAGCTGCTCTCTCCCATCACTCCTACTTGAGAGGTAAATAAACTGAGGCACAGGGAGATTTGCTACTTCCTTGGGGTCATGTGATCAACAAGTGGAGGAATCTGGGTCCCATTCCAAGCAGGTGGTGCCAGGGCTCCTCCAGGACATCTCTTCTGGAGAGGTTGTTGGAGACATGCCCATCAAGTCTAGAGATACAGTCTCCATTGGTTCATGTCCTTATTTGGGCACAAGCTCTAAAAGAAAATTGCCCCTAATGATACCACAGTCATTTCAACATCAGCTTAGTAAGTGTAGATAAATGAAAACATGAAATAAAGAGAATTAAGTTAGTCACCTCTCAGTTGTCATTGAAGAGGTTCTTGGGGACTTTGGGTTCAGGACATGTGTGTGAGCAGAGCAAACCATTTTCTGTCTTGTGCATTCTTCCCTCCCTTTCTACCTGCTTCCCTACCGTTACTAGCCATGTCCTCTACATCCCACACTACATGGTTCCTCCCTACTTCTGGCAAGCTCTATTGTCTCCCCACACACTTTCTCTCTTGTGAAAGCACCTTCACCCGAAGGCATCTGCGAGATGGGAAGTACACCTGCCAACTCACCCTGGGAAGCCCAAATGCTTAAATTGCTTCTTTTATTTTCAAAAATATAGTCTGTGTTATTTGGAATGGAGAGTAGCCTCCCCTTGTCCTTGTGGAGCTGCTGTTCTGGGATATTTTGTTAGAAGCGACGGGAGAGGATACTGCCTCCCATCCCCACAGCTTTTCTTGCTACAGAAAGCGTAATAAACTGCCAAGAGAGCAGGAGCCACTGCTGTTCTCTTGATGAATGTTTTTGGAGCTGTGGGGATACAGCTGCTTGAGCTGCCCATCCCAATTATCCAATTATGGAAGGAGGGCATCTTGGGAGATTGTCGAGGAGAAAAGACCAAAGCAACCCTGAATGGTAACATGGTCTCCAGGGTGCTCCGCAAACAGCCAATGGGAGCGTTTATTTTTGACTGAAATGTGGTCCTGAACTAAAGAATAACTGTAGCAGTAGTCTGGAGGCATCGTGTGCAAGTGAGGAGAAGAGAAAAGGGGTTGGAGGGCTGAACAACTAAGATCATCTCACTAGAGGTGTGACCCAATGAATTAATGAATATTGATTGGGGTTCTCTGAGGTGTCAACCTACATTCCTTACAAGCACAAAGCAGTACATTGGGACCCGAAGGCTTGGCTTCAAGTGCAGTTCTAACCACTGACCATGGGATCCTGAGTGAGACATCATTCTCTAACCTCTGAAATGCCAAAGTCATGACCTTTTATAGTGTGATTTAGCCAGGTGTGTGGTTGCTAGTCATGTAACACGGTTAAAAAACAAACTTACATCCAAAGCAACTAGACAGGCAATAGGATGTGCTTCTGGGCCAAGAAATGCTGCTGGTTCTCAATGGTTACTGGAACCAAGAGCTGAAGTTGTCATGGATGGAACTAGCCTTGCATTCTACTTTCCCTGCCTTCCCGTTTTTCTGTTCCCTTCCCTTCCTCTGCTCTCCTCTTCTCTCCTACTCTCGAGTTTATGTATTTATTTAACATCTCTCCCTCTCCCTCCCATTTCCTGACAGAAAATGAGTTTTCCGACATGGTGCCCTCGATTTCTGCATCTGTATCTCCACAAATCCCTAGTCACTGAAATGTTTTAGTCCAAACTATAAACACCAAGAAAGAGAACCTGATTAGCCCAGCTATGGTCAGGGGACCGGATATGTGTATTATCACAACCAGTTGACCAGACCATGGTGTCAAGTTCCAGCCGATGTGACGATGGACCAACAGCTGTGAGATCAGAGCTCAGGCAGCCCATGAAAGGGGGATTGTTGCTATACAGAATGATGGAGGAGGCAGCTCTGTACATAGGGCTGCCATAGGAGTGGTGGGAAATTGCTTGTATTGTCTGTGAGCTCAAGGTTTTAGTCATACTAGCAGGACATACTGTGAAGGAAGCTTAAGATTCAACAGGAAGGGGAAAAGTGACTTGCACTAACTAGGTGCTATTTCCATGTTTACACGGACTGTTCTGGGCAACAGAAACATATACCAGTAAGAAGCAAGCAGGGGTTAGCTGCTGGGGTGAGCAAGGAGGGAGACTGCCCCGAAGGCAATTGCCGAGGCAGGCTTCCATGCTCTTCTTCACTGTGAAGTCTGATCCTGCCTGGAACCCATACTGACGGAAGGAAGCTGGGGTTTAGAAACCTCACACCCACCAGCGAAAGAAGACTGCCCTCCCAGTACTTCAGGGCCTGCAAATCTGTGATCTCATTTCACAGGACTTTGTGAGGTCTCTGCTTCTGGGGATTCTAATTTCACCTTCATTCCCGCTGCTTTGACTCTTCAACTGCTGGGCTGAGATTTCTCTCCTTCCCTTGTCTTAGCTAACTAGCTTCATCTCCCGAGGACCCATCTTTGCCTACTGCACTCCACCCCTAATAAGGGATAATTGTGTTCTAGATAGAGCATAAGTCCAAAACAGTTCGTTTTGCCTGACTGAAAAGAGACAGACACCTCTGAGCACCAGTCAAAGCAGCAAAGCCCCTACTTAACCATTCTCTGTGGATTCTATCATTTAGAATTCAAGCTTGGCAGCCAGGGCACTAATCTATCTGTGGTCTTCCACAGTGCCAACTACTCGGCCTCCTTGTTAAGATCCCAGAAGGTCTCGAAGCCAAAGCAGCGAAGCTGATGTCAAAATCCTTTCCATCTAAACGCTGCAGAGCCCCAGAGAGACAAAGAGCACTGCGTTAGTCAGATTTTCGTGGCCATAACAAATATCCGAGATAAATCAACTCATGGAGTGGAAAGGCTTATTTTGGCCCACAGTTCTGCAGGTTTTAGTCTATGATTGGTTGGCCTCATTGCTTTGGAGTCTGTGGGAAGCTCCAAAGTATGCAGTAAAAGTGTTCACCTCGTGACCAGAAAGTGAAAGTGCACAGGAAGAAGGCCTGGGGTCCCACAGTCCCCTTCTAGGTCATGAACCTAGTGACCTAAAGACCTAGCAATAGATCCCACCTCCTCCCAATGGCACCATGGGCTAGGGACCAAGCTTTTGATATATGAGGCTTTCAGGAACCAGATACAGCTATAGCAAGTGTATTATAAGACACTTATATTCTTGCAGCCCTATAAGAGAGAATGAATGAGATCATAATCTCAAGGAAAACTGGGTGGGGTGTTATTTGGTTGATGGTGCAGTGTGAATGTATTTCCCAGAGTTTAGAGAATACACTGTGGAGGAAGGGTTGTTGTGCTTCTGTCATAAATGTTTGGATGAAAATACTCATCCAGTTTCACCTAAGTAGAAAAGGACACATTCTGATCCCCACAACTGGCATGTGTCTTTCCCCGCAGAATGTTATGGGGGAATAACATTTAATCAGCAATGAGGAAAGGTGTGAGCTTTACTGAGTATGGGTGGATTTCCCAGGACGGCTATTGCTGTTCTGGTGGGAGAAAGGAGCCAGGCACCTGACTGAGGAGTATATGTCTGCCAAGAGTCCAATCCCTTTAAATACCAACCTTAGCCCACCCTTATAGACGTGTGGCCCCATGTGTCCGATAGCAGACTCATTTCTTCTAGTCACAACAGGACAGGAGTAGCTTCAGAACATGCCAATGACAAGCCCTTTTCTCCTGTGTAGGATCATAGGTGACAGATAGTTGACTGACTCGTATATCAGAAGTTCAAATTCTTCATTAGCATCTTCTCCCTAACATCCCTGTCTTGCATACTATCTGTCTCTATATATCACTCATTTAGAGAATAGGCACACAGCACTCCTTATCTATGTCAGCATATGTCTCTGAAGCCAGAAGTTAGAGGCTGGGCCATGATGCAGGAAAAACATTACATGGATGGATGGATAGCTGTGGCCTCTGATGAATGAGGATTTCCTAGCTGTCCAATATCAGAATTTCCGGGAAGATGGGGGAGCAGTTCAGTCTGCCCTGGATCTACAGCAAATTGTGTGTGTGCGTGCATGTGTGTGTGTATGTGTGTGTAAATGCATATATGTGTGCATGTGTGTTTGAATGCATACCTCCGTGTGTGCACAAATGAATATATGTGTGCACATGTGTATGTAGGAAAGTGCCTTCCCGATCAGTGCTATGGCCAGCAGCATAGTGACAGACTGGGCTCTTAGCATCTCCTGGAATGGATTTTCATTCTGAATCTACCACTTCATAGTCAGGGAAATATTTAGCTTCTAGAGTATTGGATCCCTTCCCTGGAGGGAGGGGCACTGGTGAAAACAGATCTCATCAGTTAGAGAGGTTGAACTAATGGCTTCCTGCACAAAACCACTCAATGCATTTAACTACTCTTGCCTATTAGGAATATCTGTAACCAGTGACGGGACACTGAGCCTGAGCACACTTGAGTTGACTCCTGTCACTCAGATTCCCTGTCCAACCCAAGACTCTCTACACAATGGCTTAAAGTAGCCACAACAGAAGACAATCTGCAGTTAAGGCAGAGGTCCTGCTGCTGCTGACTTGGAGGAATAGCATGGTATAGGGTCCTAAATGGCTTTAGGGAGAATGTCATCATAGCAACAGAGTTTAGAAGGGTGGCTCGGCATGTGCCAGTGTTTATCCTGAATCAAACCCCAAAATTGTGTGATGTCCATGGGTAGATCTACTCACCCCAGGAAATCTCAATAGTATTTCAAAGTCAATACACAGGGTCCCTGTGAGAGGGAGTGTGGAGTGTGGAGAAGCTGAATATAGGGCAGGGCTCTCACTCTGCCTCCTGAGACTCCTAAGTCTGACCTCACCACCTGGTAACCTCTTCTATCCGTCTCTACCCATTCCTCTGAGGCAGAATTTCTCCTTCTAAAACCTAGAGCTGACATCTTAGCTCAAATGGATGCCAGCAAACTCTAGTGGTACTCCTGTCTCTATCCTTCTCAGAGCTGTCGTTATGATGTTTGCAGAAACACCAGGCTTGTTACATGGGCACATGGGTCTCAATTCTAGTCTCATGATGTGAGAAAGTGTTCCCAACCACTGAACCATCTTTCCCGTCTTCACACACACACACACACACACACACACACACACACACACACACACACACCCTCTCTCCAAGGTAATACAGCCCAAGCTGATCTGAAACTCATTTACACATCCCTAGTTGTCCTTTAATTTCAACTCTTCCTGCCTCAGCATCCTGAGTACTGAAACCACAGGCAAACCACACTTGAGTTAGTGACATTTGAATCTCCATCTGGACTCAAATGTTCCCTCCGATGAATCTCACCCATTGGCGGAAAGTATCCTGGAAATTCAATTCTCATGTCATATCCAAACCCTGGTTGTATAATTCAACTTGCTATTTCCTAATGGTATCATCGGCTCCAACTAGTACCCATAGAACACTATGCACATATTTTCAATAGCTAAGAAGCAGACAGGCAACCCTTCATGTTTAAACCAATTGGGAAGTTCTAAGCAAAGCACACTTGAAATTTGAATAGATGTCTTTATTGCAGGATTTATGATGTTTTCCTGTGCAAATATGTACTCTGAAATCTACAGCAGGCAGTGTTTTCCCAACTTACTTGGCTACAAAACACTTTATTGGCGAGACACCTAGTAACATTTCATAAACCTGGTGAGCTTTAAAAGCCCTTTAGGGAAATGCTACTTTAGATTTACTTCTCCAGAATTGAGACAAGTGTAGAGACAAATTGGAAGAGAGACCACTGGCTGGCATTTTTTATCCACATGCAAGAAAGGAGAAGCCTGCACATAAACTTCTCACATGTGTCATCAGCCATGAGTGAGGAAGATGGGGCCTGGAAAAGATGGTCAAATGTGCTAATTTGCCATGGTTTTGAGAAATAATAGAAATAGTTTCCATGGCTGCTGAAATTGAAGAAATAGATGCCCCCGTGTTTATAGAACTAGGGAGAAAGGTTAAACAAAAATATTCTTGCTAAGTCAAAGGTCTCGGGAGTTGGGCCAACAGAATGGATGCTGCTCTGCCAGAGATATTTCTCTTCATAGCTATTGGGTTTTAAATATAAGGGATTCCTGGGCTAATGGGGAGATTCCAGCAATGCTGAACTTCCAAGGCAAAAGATAGCAGAATTCGTCTTATCAGAATGATTTGATATTTATTTCCTGGACATTGATAAACTCGGCAGGGGGAATAGTAGTATTTTAAGTTCTGGATGGATTTCTGCTTCTGTCTTAACAAAGAATTTTGGTTGTTCTGGTTTTCTTCAATAAACGTGGATTCCTAATGACCTCTGGCCCACTGATTGGGATGCTATTGTCCACATATGGAAACCCCAGATATTGGCTGTGGCGTGTTGACTGTGAAGTCTCTGCTAACTCACTCCATAGCAGTTGGTATCGAGCTCTGCCATACCTGTTGGCTGCAGGACCACCCACTCGGGATGAATGCGTGGATTCACCACTGGCCACACTAATGAAAGGGGTGTGTCATCTTTGGATTTCTGCTGTCTGTTTCAAGACAGATACTGACACCATCATTAGAGTCTTTGGTACAGATGTGCAGGGGAGGTGCGCATTTCAGGAAATACTCGAGTTCATTTCAGCGGAACTGGTTTCATTGCCCTTCTGAGAACTCTTTGGTTAAGGCTTAGCTGCTCTCACTCTTTCCAAGCAGTGCCGATTTTAGGTTACTTAATAATTGATTAGGCTAAAAGAGAAGGATAAGTTGTTGATAGCCATTCCTAGTCCTTAGAGTCTCACCTGCTGCTGCTGTGTATGGGGAAGGAGAGCATCCATGACTTTCCAGGGTCTCCCTAGTCTTTACTCTCTACCCCAGCAGCTAGTCAAAGTAGATCTTATAGAAGCACATCTGCTGGAGAGAACCCAGCTTAGGCAGAACCTTGTGTCTAAATGGGTTTGAGAGTGATAATGTGCCCTGGTCTGTCCAAGAAGCACGAACAGTTTCTGATGGGCGCATCTGCCATACCTATAGCCACAATACTGCTGTCCTCACACAGCTGACAAGACCTACCACCATGAGATGAATGTATTACTACTTATAATATAATTTTGCAAAGTTCTGGAAGCCAGGCTGGTATTCTAGATCTCTGTTGACCAGTAGGAGATTTGTTACACAGTTGCACTTTTACACTATTGAAATTCAGGCCCTTGTGGCATAGGAGTGGTCCCCACTCACTTCACTGAGTTTCTCATGTGTTGTGTCTACACTTAAAGCTCATTTTCCTAGCTAAAGTGTGGCTTTACAGAACTGGGTCTTAGTTATCACTAGGCCTTCCTTCCATGCCGAGGTTGATTCTGGGGCTATGGTAGAAGTAGGAAGAGTGGAAATGGGGGGAGAAAGTCAGGTACATGTGAGAAAGGTCACCTGATATGGCCTCATCCATGGCCTTGCAGAAGCAAGGCTCGATGACCTTTCTAGGTAAGCCCCTTCCCCTGACCATCAGGAGGCCATGTGAGAACTACTGGTCATTGGTGATTAACCATCTTCCAGAATGTACTATGTCTGCCATCACAGCTACAATACCCAAAGTCAGGAAGATTCAGACTGGGCCAGAGGTCCAAGAGATCCAGAGGCTAGGGTCCATGGAAAAATAGAGATGCCCTCGAGGGATGCACAGGCTGAAGGATTTACAAAGGCAGTGTCAGGAGAGGTGGAGCAGATCAGAGGAGCAACAATAAGGAGGGCTGGGTCCTTGTGGCTCAGCTACAAAGGGGCATCCTTGCAGCCAATTGTCTTCCGGATGTATTTTTGTCTACTGCATCAAACAATGCTTGGGCCACCTACATCCAAAGAGTCACGGCCAAGGCAAGGCACTGAATACTGGAGCCAGAGTTCCCATTGCTCCAGCTCACTCCATAACATGCCCTACTGTCTTTTGCCAAGACTGGCAAAGGGGGTACATTTTGAGCACCAGATAGAGTCTGCAGCTTCCCTCTTGGGAGTCAGTGCTGACTAATGGCACAGGGCAAGGAACAGTTAGATGGTTAAGCAGGTAGACCGCCCTCTACTAAGTGCCCGCCCCACTTAATGTCTTATGGCCTGCCTACCTCACTGGGTATGCATAAAGCTGTCTATTGCTGATCGTTTATTGTATTTTGGTAAGAATATTGGGTGAAAATAGATGGAGCATTGCTGTTATGAGGTTAAGTATGTTTCACTAGGCTGATTAATAACCTACTAGGGAAGTGTTTTCCATTTTTAGCCTGCAACAAGTCAAAATAATAGTATTTAGATGGCTACTCT
Source organism: Dicrostonyx torquatus (assembly GCA_028555095.1). Lineage (NCBI taxonomy): Eukaryota > Metazoa > Chordata > Mammalia > Rodentia > Cricetidae > Dicrostonyx > Dicrostonyx torquatus. The sequence goes on from JAQHUG010000114.1 coordinate 1,917,307, forward strand.
CACCCCAGTAGTAACAATAAGACATAGGAGGGCATATATTTTAATGAGTGTGCATGGGTACTTGGTGTCAGGGGGCATGTGGGCGTGTGAGATGTTGAGTAGATATATATTCTTACGGTTGATTGATCCACAGGGTCCTGTGCATCTCAGGGGAATCCCCATTAATATACCATTCCCAAGAGGAAAGCAGAACCAGAAATAACATTTCTGTGCTGGGCCAGCTCAGCAGAACTCATTCGAGAGGTGGTGAGGACAGGGTGTCACCCCTTTGCCAGGTTCATCCCACTGAGAAGACACACCAGCCCTTTGTCCCTCTCCATGCTTGAAGAACACAGTTATTAATGAATGCTAGAGACAGGCAGGAACTAATCTAACTTAGTGTGGATTGTGTGCTAACTTACCTTATTGTCCCAGGGGTAAGTTTATGAAACGTGTGATAACCTCAGGAGAAAGGGAGAGTTGGGATAATGTTCCCAATGGAGTAAGTAGGGTCTCAAGTTAAGGTGTGAGCCACACCACATCTCCCTCAAGTATTATTGTGTCATGTGATATTACTTTGTACAGTAGTGGACGCTGTGTGTGGCACAACTATAAAGACTTCTACTCATGAAGACTCTTAATCTGTTCAAGGCTTATAAACTGCTCAGCTGTGTGAAGTAAGATAAATGATAGGGAGCCGGGAAAGACAACCTTGTAAGCAATAGCATGAAGCCATGTGCATAGCAGGTTATGGAACATTACTGAGACTGTATTTTGTATTGGTTCCTTTGTGTCATTCAAGCACAAAATACTTGCCCCAGAGTGATTTAAGGGAGGAAGGATTTATTTTGGTGCATAGATGGAGGGTGCATTTCACCAAGGCAAAGCAGATGGCATAGCAAGAGCACAAGGTCAGATGGCATCTGTGGTCAGGAAGCAGACGAAGATGAATATTGGTGTCCAGTCACTTCATATTCAATGACTCTGCAGTTCCATCCCACCAACATTCATAGTGGTCCTCCCTCTTCATTCACTAGAAATATCCTCACGAGCACACAGAGGCATTGTCATAGATTATTCTAAATCTCTGGAAGGTCACATCAATATTAATCATCACAAAATTTGAGTACAGCTTTCAGGTTTGCTGTTTTATGCATCTGAGGTCTTCTTATAGAGAAGGGACTTTGTCATGGTTAATCCCGATTGCAAACTTGATCTGGTTGAGAGACATGCAGGGAGGCAAAGCACTCCTCTGGACCTATGAAGCTGTTTCTAGAGACTGTTAGATGGGGAGGGGCTTGACCTACTCAATGAATTGAGTTATGGATGGACTCAACATGTACAGAGATGTCTGGAAAATGATAGAACTAGAGAAGATGTGGATCCATAAGGAAAGGGGTCACTGGAGGTGTGGCTTTGAAGGATGTATCTGGGCTCTGACTCCCCTCCCTGTTTTCTAGTTGCCAAGAGGTTACTAACTATACTCTGAATACTTCTACCATGATGCTATACCTCACCATGGTACAGGCATGATGGAGTTAGCTGACCACAGACTAGAACCTCCAAAATCATGACCTTACCACACAGATTCGGCCATGTTCACGAACGGTACTCCACACAGTGCACACCCATTCCTCCATCTCTAGCTTTTCCCTATTTCCTCTCCTAGCTTCATCGTGCAGGCTCTGACTCTCACCAGGGACTGTTCAGATGTAATGCCTCTAATTTGCTTTGTCCCATCAGTCTCTGGCCATGCTCTGGGTCTGGTGGCAAGGGTACATTTCTTCTGTCTTCCTGAGACTCACTCTGGGAGGCCACCCTGAGTTTCAGCTTCATTACTCCTGCTGCGGCAAAGGCAGCTGGCGGTGGTCTCGCCCCATTACGTGGCTGAGCAAGGACAAAGAGAGGTTAAGCATGGGCAGCGATGGTGCCGCCTCTGCTGAAACCTTTTCTGCACCAACTCGTTAGGGACACTCTGAAGAGCCTTAGCTCAGCATCTGCTGCTTCTCCAGACTTGACCATCACCACTGTAGGGAGATGAATATGAATCTGACATAGAGACAAGGGCCATTGAAGGGAGGCTGTAACCCAAGTCAATCAGCCTAAGATGTGACTGTAGAAATGGCAAACAAGGACATTCGGGTGCCTGGAAACCCATCAATAATTGTGTATAATCTCCAGCTAGAACTGGGCCAAAATTCAGAAATGTTACACAAAATAACTGATAATTATCAAGTAATTATCAATAACTTCAACTTCAAAACTATCAAGGTCACGGAGTTCAGGGAAAGCATGGGGAGAGCTCACATATGGGAAAAACTTAAAGAGGCAAGGTGGCTGTGTGCAGAGTAGGATTCTAGACTGGATACTGGTTCACAAAAGGGGCATAGAGAAGCTGATAAACTTCTGATGAGAAACTGGGCATGGTGGTTCACACATGGAAACCTAGTGATTGGAAGACTGAAGTAGGTGGGTCATGAGTTCTTGGGCCACAAAACAAGCTCTGTTCCTTAAGCAACTAGAATCAATAAAGCACTTGAATAATGTCTAGAATATAGTTAATAATATGGCAGTGTTAATGTCCTGATTTTGATAATGATACTGTGGCTATGCAGATTGCTCACATTAGGAGAAAATGGATAAAAACACCTGTGAAATTTCCAAAGTCTGTAGTTTCATTATAAACCTAAAATCATTTTTTTAAGGAAGGAAGAAATATGGACAGAGCTCCTCACATGGGGGTGAAATGAGATGAGATTTGTCTCATTTGGAATATCTCTTATCTTTCAGAGGCCTATATGGTGACAGAGGAAACCCATCTCCACCTCATTGACCCAGGGGATTCTGACTCCTCCAGTCGGAGAAAAACTGGTTCCCATGACTACAGCTGTCCCAACACCCTGGAGTCACTATCTATCTTCAGTTCTCCATCCCTGGTGTAAATATATTTCCAACCACATGTCCACATTCTCAAACTCTTTGGTCAGGCCATAGAGGGTCTTTGCACAGAGAGGTCCTTGGTGACTCTACCTCCCAAGCTAGCCCCAACCAAATGAACTATCTGCTCTGGAGACCTTCAGCAGGCAGTTAAAAGATAATAGCTGTGGAGCTAGACTTGGACACATTTGAGCAAAAGCAATGTTGTTGGAAGTTGTGTGTAGACTTCCAAGGAGATGAGCTGTGTGGACAGGCAACACCACCATTGTTGATGTGAGAGGTTGCAGATACAGCAAACATAGTTCTCAATATTTCATATTCATATTCTACATGTGTGCTGTGAGCAGCTTCAAGTTTTATTTCAGCTCAGGTCATTATGAACAAATCAGAGCTGAGTAAAAACACTCTTTCTTCCATTCCAAAGCATTTGCTAAAGACCACAATGGGGCAGAAGCTCTGCTATGTCATGGTAACACAGAGAAGCTAGGTGCCTTTGTCCTTGAGTAGTACAGAGCATGGTAGATGAGATGTCACAATATGAAGTTAATGTGAAATGGGGAAGGAAGGAGAGAGAGGCAAAACCATTTTTATCTTCTATACCCAAACCCGGCAGTTGCTTGGGACTCTCTGAAATAGCAATGAAGCCGGGAGGAATGGTCTATCACCTTGACATGTGAGGCTAGGAGCAGCAACTTGATTTTTCTCTGGAGGCCTTTCTTTTCAGTGCCTTTCTGTTGAACTCAGAACAGCAAGTTGGCAATATGCCTCTTTATCATGATCTAACCAATGTGCTTGCTTATTCACTTCATCTGGAGGGCCACAGTGCAACTCCCCGATGCTAAAGCCTATCCAGCCAAGGATTCTAAGGCCATGTGACCATGGGATCAGCTCAGCATCCTACTTACGACAAAGATGTCTTTCAATTGTCCTCGATGAGAGTGTGCATTGCTCCAAACTCCTACAGAAAGCAGGTTAAGGGGAACAATGGGTGAGGCCAGTGAGCCATATTGTACAACCACAGGGCACTGAGCACACAGTATACAATGGAAGCATTGTCTTCTAAGATTAAACCAGGTGGGTCTTGGGAGACATTGGGGGTAGTAATTATGAGTCATCTGTAATCAGGTCACCAATGCTACATGGAGAACCTGGCGAGATACAGATTTGTGAGATGTCCAGGGTGAGAGTGACTCTACCATAGAGAGGCTGGAACAACTTCTAAAGCCAGATTTCACAAAGCCCCAGGGATCCCTTGACAGCAGCCAGGCTATTGGGCTAATGCACCCTGAAGAAGCTCTGAGTCCTAGCAGGCCGAGTGTGCAGACCCTGTCTGGCCTCCACTGTCAGCATTTCTTGTCCACTGCACAGCTGAAGAGTGAGCATGAATATTCATCCCCTGGCTGTTCCAGAGTCACTTGACTCCCTGCATATGCAAAATCAGGAGTTGCTTGGGCTGTCAGGGAGGGAAGGGGAGCCAAAGTAAACATCTGATGTGGTGGGTTGAACCAGTGGGGAAATAGATCTGGTGATGGGAAGGGGTGGAACATTACATTTCTGCACCGGCTTGCAAGATGTCATCCTGAGAGGAGGCATGTACAGGCTCAAAAGAAAACATACAGCCTTGGCCTGAAGAGAGGCTAAAGGGATCTCCTGCTCACTCAGCCATTCACCCTCTGTCAGGCTAGAAGGCAGAATGGAGAGGAGTACAAGGAAGCTGCATCTTTGCCTGGAGGCAATCACAGGCTGCCTGAAAAACAATGCAGAATGACGATTTATATTGACGAATGGTCCTTATTGTGCACCCACTCCATGCTAAGTGCTTGCTTCGTTTTTTGTTGTTGTTTATCCAGTTTAATCCTTATAATCACCCCACCAGGCAACTGCTATTGTCCCCATTTTCAGATGAGGGAACTGACTGGGAGAAGTTAAGCGTCTTCCACCTCATTAGAGGTAGACTCGGGGTTGACATTGTAGTTGTATGGAGTCTGTAATTGTTTTGTCTCCTACGGTTGATTAAAAAGGAATCTTGGAGGATGAGAAGATGGCTCAGCAGTTAAGAACACTTGCTGCTCTTACAGAAGCCCCAACTTCAGATCCAAGCACCCAGGTCAGGCAACTCACAACCGTTCCAGCTCCAAGAGGCCTGATGGCTTCTTCTGGCTTCTGCAGACGCTATACCACATGCACATACCCACACACAGACACACAGATAGATAGACACATCATTAAAAATAAAACCTTTAAAAGGAATCATGCTCTCTCAGAACTTATGTCTCAGGACAAGGATTTATGGCACAGTGGGGAGAATTCCTGCCATTATCAAGTCAGCCTAGACTACCAGTGCCACATCAACCATGGGACAGGTGTTGCTCCATTTATTATTAAAATAAACCCAACCTGGTATGAAGAGGAGAGGAATCTCTATCCTAAGCTACACACCTAGAATGGCAGGTCACAGTGCTCTACTGCTCACCCTAGCCAGGCAAGGTGGTAAATACATGGCATAGACTAAGAGTCAGTGTTGGCCACCACCCAGTGCCATTCACTCAGATACGGAAGCAGAGGAGAGGTGAGCTCCACCGACTTGCTCCCAGTTACTTGTTTGATGCAAAGCTTAGATACTAAAGACAGCAGTCCAGCCTAAGAGTATGAGCTGTCCTGATGTGGGTCAGGAGTGAATGGAAGGCCTTGGTAAGCCCTTATCCAAACCTTCATCTCCCAGCATCCGGGATGCCAGGCATGCTTAATATTTGCTACAGGGGTTTCAGTGGGGTTCATCATTTATATCATATACCAAAGCCAAGTGGCCCTGGGAGATCCATTACCTTCCATGGGGACTCCTGGGGAGACTAAGGCCAAGAAAGGGTCAGTGCTGTTCTTTGTCATGTAATGACTTATGACTGAGATGAAAACCAGTCACTTCTTAGAGCCCCGGTATGCAGCCTTTACCTGCAGTGAACCTGTTGTTTGTTGCCCATCTCCATGGCTTACCCACTGTGATATGCAGCTAGGAACACTAAGGAGCAGCACAGTGAAGGACTAGCTCAAGTTCACAGAGCTATTGAATGTTGAAGCTGGAGTCAAAGTCAGGTTTGAGTAACTAAACGGTGAGCTCTTAGCCATACAGTGACTTTGATGTGACTCTCATCCTGGAGGCACCAACCTTCCCCACCCCCGTGCTAACAAAAGCTCACAGGGTGAGGGCAGTCCAGGAATGGATGGCTCATTCTAGGGGTATCTGCTCACATCATAGGACCGAGCACACATGCACACATATGTGCCCATGTGTGTGCATGAACACACAGCCTCCTGCGGGTTCTTCTTCCTCCCCTTCTTTTTCCTCTCCCCAAGTCCCAATAGGCTTCCCCCCCACTGCCCAAGTATGCTCTGGGTTTCCTCCCAGAGGCTTACTTCACATCTGGTAAGAAGTAATTGTACAGAGTTGCTGAATCCTTTTCTCCACCCCCTTAGGGGATTCATCACAGAAATGTCAAAATGTTTTCCATTCCCCAGCAAAAATAAAACTGGCATAAAGTTCGGAAGTGCTCAACAATAAAACCTCCAACCAATCAACTTTAATCACAAAATTCTCCTTTACCTGCAGAGCCCAAGGAAGGCAGAGGGGAAAACCTATGTACCTGACAGAAGGTCCTCAACCCTCACACCACGGGGGAGCCACGGTCAGTGTGTGCCAACTAGGGTCAGATGTAAACACTGAAGGATGGGAGTCATAGCTGCGGGCTGGGTTACACTACACATGCCACACCATGGGATGTGTCTTAAATGTAAGTGTCCTAGAATCTGAATCCAGGATCTGGTGATTTAGTTCTGGACCCTGCTAAGAAATGACAGCACCACATTAATCCACAGAAATCGAGAGTGAGTCCCCAGGTCACGTGGAACAGGGAATAACCAAGTTGTGGCCTACCCCCTTCTTAACTAGTACCCCACTGATCATGCATGCTGGCTATGGGATGGTGGTGCATGCATTCGTGTTTTCATTCCAGTGTCTTCCTCAGTAACTCTCCACCTAACTTCTTTAAGACGGGGTCTTTCATCAAACCTGAAATTCGCTGATTTGGTTAGGCTGGGAAGCCGGTAAAATTCAGAAGTCTTCTCTCTCCAGTTCACCAGTGATAGGACCGCAGAGGCAAGCCCCTTCGGCCTGGTTGTTGTTGTTTGTTTGTGTGTTTGTTTCTCTTATGTAAATCTTGGAGATCAAACTCAGGTCCGTATTTGCCTAACAAGCGGTTTACTGACTGAGCCTTCTCTCCAGCTCCCCTAGGCTTATAATAGAAAAAAAATAAAAAAAAAATAGAGGTTCTGTGAGGCAGGGAGTAATTGGCAAGGGATCAGCTCCTTGTAGAGGAAGCACTCTGCGAACCTGGGGCCCTGTTACCCTTTGCCATCGCTTTCACACATACGGATTTAAATCCTGGAAGCAGCTCCTCCAGCTCTTCCCCCCAAATGACTCCTTCTCAGCACCAGACAAGCGCCAACATGCAGGCAGCCTCTTTGGTGCCCAGCCAGCTAATGTGTGCCTGGCATTAGCACTAAACTAACATTTTATTTCCTTACCATAGTATGTAATTTCTTTGGAAGCTGAAGTGTAATGAAATTGGTGTTTATTATAATTAATAAAAGCCCCATAACTTTAAATTGGGTCATAAATCTTGCAGGGAAATCCAATAGTGCTATAAGAGTCATTCCTTTCCCAGAAGGAGCTCTTCAGGGGAAGGCAGTGGCAGCTCCCTCCTCCTCCCCACAGAGGCAGTCATGCTCCCTGGTAGCTCATTCTCCACTGCTAATCTATTCAGGTCACATGTGGAGCACAGACAACTTGGGCTCTGTAAATGGGAAAAGTGTCACTGAGCCTCACACCTGGAGCTGTTGCTCCAGTGAGCGTGGCCTGCATGGCCAGCTGAGAAAAGGCTTATCTGGGGAGAGAAATCTATGTACTTGCCTTGTGCCTGCAAGAGCACTACAGAGGTGAGCCCATGCTTTTCTGACCCCGCACCCACAAGTGTCCTCCATCTGGGGAGGGAGAGACTGTGTTTCTTACCTTCCTAGTCCCTGAGGCGGGGGTGGGGCATGTCTGAACAAAGTAGTTTAAGGGTGGGAAAAGGAAAACATTTATTTTGTCACAAGTTTTGCAAGGGTGCTGTCCATGGTGGTACTGAACGTGTGGCGGTTGAGTGTGGAGTGGCTGGCCACATTGTGAGCATGGTCAGGGAGCAGAGAGCTATGGACGATGAGTGGTGCACCATTTAATGCTCTGGGTTTGTTTTTGTTTGCTTGTTTGTTTTGTTTTGTTTTGTTTTTTAAACTCAGTTTAGGGCTTCATCTATGAAGACATTACCTCCTATGTTCATGATGGGTCTCCACAGTATACCTTCCTGGAAATGCCCTCATGAACATGCTTAGAGATGTGTCTCCTGGGTGATTCTAAATTCAATCGTGTTAACAATGAAGATTAGACAGCACATAGGTCCACTTGACTGCCACATACAACTCAGCAGGAGTTATACAGGTGTAGAAGTGCAGGCAGGAAACAGCTGACCTTTACCTGCACGGTGCACAGAGAAGGGATCTGCAAGGAATCCGTTGGTAAGGGAGGAAAATTCTTGAGCTTTCTAGGTGAGCATGAAAGTGTGCTCATCACAGCCTTCTGCCACTGTTCAGGGTTTTGTACTTGCTCTTTGTCCGGGTGGAATATTCATCCCCAAATCTCCTTCTCCTCCTCATTCAGACCTCTGTTCACATAGCACCGCCCAGAGAGGCCTTTGAGGCATCTTCAGGTAGATCTCTTTCCCCTGATCCTCTCTTCTGAAGCGGCTGTTCCCATCTCCCTTGCATCTCTCCTCTCTGAAATTACATTTCTTATTTATTTGAATCCTTGTTCTCCCTCTGTTTCCCAAATGCCCTGCACAAACATAAAGTGTGTTGCAGCAAGAGCCTTGCCTGGTTTATTCACTGTGGTTGTCCTGCCACCCTGAACAACTCCAGGCACCCAGTGGACAATTAATAACTAGTGGAGACAAAGAGCCATGAAATTCCATGGCTCATTAAAAGAAACTTGTCTCAAAGTGGATTACAGACTCCTATGTAGAGTCAGAAGGGAAAATGGTAGATGGAGATGGCAGAGCAAAAGGAAAATAAGGGCAGAGAAATACAACCAGGGCATGAGGCACACTAGAGAGGGTTGTGGGTGGGGATAAATGCCCCATAAAGGACTTGCCGTTTGTTTGCTGTGGGATATGGACTGACAGCCCCCCTTTCCTTCCTCTTCCTTGAATTTCTTAGTTAAGCCTTCAAAGATCACTAGAATAAAAACAAACAAATAAAGTTAACACCAATGCAGCAGTGGGATTAGCGTGTGCAGCTCACGTGCTTTTCCTTAGCATCTTGCTGGAGGTGGGCAGCGGGGTTGGCGCTGAGCTTCACAATGGCCAAACAAATGCCTGCAAGTGTAACTGGAGGCTGCTGTTCAAGAGAAGCTTGGATTTTCCTGGACCCGAGACCCAAAGGGACCGGTGTTATGATGGAGTGTCCTCAGCAGCATCTCTTAGCCTTGCCCTGTGGCAGGCTGATGTCCCAGTGCTAAAGTGTAATTTAGTATGAGCATTTCTGTAAAGCTGCTGGGCCCATGGTATGGAAGCGTGCCTCTCCGCTACCCATAAGATCAATCAAGGTGTGAGGAGTGCTCAACGAAATGATTTATTTTTTCCAGTGAGTTCACAGTCAGATCTGAATGGTAAGGCTAGCAAGTTGCATTTTCTTCCCAGAGGCCAGGCAAGAAATTATGCTGCCCACTGATGGGATTCCCTTTGCTGGGCTGTGTAAGCCAGGGGAGAGATATTTACAAAAAGAACCAGATGCTTCCCCTTCTGTGGAGTGGGCAGGGGCTCTCCCTAGCAATAAGTTTCTGTTTGGTTCAGCCCGGCTATGTGTGGCAGACTAGCCAGCTGTACTAAGAGGTATATAAGCGCAATACTAAGCATGCCTGCATTAGACTATGGCACTTGTCATACATAAGGGTTCCTGGTCATGGACTTAATCTGAACCACTTAGGAGCCACTCTGGGTGGGCAGAGTACCTTCATGCTAGACAAACTCTCTAGGCGCTTTTGCAGCCCACTTCACTCTAACCTGAAGAACAGAATTAGAGTTCCCGTGTTTTCATTATGATCCCTGACGTTGGGGCAGGGCTTTAATGTCCACAAAGCATTTTACCCCATTAAATCCCTTCCTTCATCACATCCTCATTTAGAAAGGGTGAAATGGGTTCTTCCACTGGAGGGGAAGGCTAAGAATTGAAATACTGTTATATGTTGTAGCCTATATCCTGCAGGACACATTCAGTAGCATGGCTGGGAGTAATAGCAGAGTCTAGAGCAGCTGCTTGGGTTCAGTTCCTGACACCTCACTCATTGGTGGGGATGGGAATAGGTTTGTTCTTACTGGTTCTCTTTATATATCTATACTCGGCAAACATGGGAATACTTAGCATAATATAAGCATTGGATTCATGTTGGTTGTCACCATCCAAGAGTCTCATGGGCTTCGGGGACATGGAGATGACCTACACAGAGTGCTTACTCCAGCCTCAATTGGAAGAAGAGTTCAAAAAGGGCCACGAGAGCCAGGATACATGGCAGAACTTGAGGAAGCTCTTGGGGTCTTGTCTACCTAACTGCCTCTTCCTAACCCTTTTTGAGTAGAAGACACCCAGACATCCAGAGTTGTGACTTCTTGCCTTTTGTCTCCCACCATATAGGAGAGGATGGTTGTTCACTGGAGAGAAGAGCCACACTCAAGCAAAGCCAGCACCGACTGCGCAGACTTTTTTTTTTTTATAAGGATGGCAACGACTCTTAACTGGTTCATATGGTGGCCACTAGCCACAGTGATCATTGCTCACTGGAAATTAACTACTGTGAACCTCATTAATTCAACTTATTTAGATTGAAGTAGCCACATGCGACTCCTGGCTACTGGGTAGTATGTTCTCAGAGGGAGATGGGGAGCTATCCTGGAATCACAGGACAAGGTCTCACCCCGGGCCGAGTCCATGCCAGCAAACACTGGAAGGATGACATGCTCATTGAAAGATGGTTCCCAACTCCATTTGTCTTTTCTGATCCTTACACAATCAACCAGTCCTGAGGCCTGAGCTCCAGCGGGGGGTGGGGGCAGGCGAGGCCAATGCCTTAGTCCTGACAACAGCATTCTGAGGGCCTCAGGCAGTGCCCAGAACTTGGTGTTTGGTAACTCAGGTTCACTGTGGCTGATGCTTCTTAGAGACTCAACTCTCTGCCATGTACCGAGGAGTAATGATCTGTCCTGGGGTGCCCAGCCTAACAACAGGCACTAATGAAGATGTTAAAGACCTGTGTGGATCCCTGGTTGAGAAAGCAGACGTAGACTGAGAGACATCTCTTTCATTAGCTCTGTCTTCACTAGAAGCCAGGCTGCCTTCTCATTATGGAAAGGAGAAGACTCTTATTATAGTTTTCTAATGGAGAGAATTTTTTCTTTTTTGCTGTGGGTTAAATTAATCCATGTTCTGTTATAAAATGCAACATCATTCAAGTCAATGTTAATAATGATGGAAAAACATTAAGAATTATCTTTCACAGTAAATTACCTCTGAGCTTGCAAGTAGACCTTATCAAATGTAAATCCAATATGAAGAACACTGGATACACCGGAGTGATAAATTACTGGGAGAATTCTACCCCCATCATGGAGTATGTTAGTTTAGAGCTTCAAGTACCAGCTGTGACATTAGGGAAGTCATCGCCTATCTCTAGGCTACAGGTTCCTTGTCGGAAAAATGAAGGGGGCTGAACCAGATGTTCTCCAAGGAGCCTTCCAGCTTGGAAAATTTATCAGTCTCAAATTCCGTGAAACGAATCTGTTTGGCATTTTCATCTCCAGTGCCCTCACCACAAGAGAAAAACCTGCTAAGTTAATAATCTGAGTGGGTTATGGTGGGGGCTGTCAGGCGTACCTCCTCTCTCATGCCCTCCCTTCTTGTCCCTTCCCCTCTTGCCCCCTCTTCTCCTGTCTCCTCCACTCCAGGAAACATTCATGCGGGCAATAAGATTGAAGTTACAGCATTTATGCTGTAAGGCCAGGCCTGCAGAGGGAGGCCCCAGGACTGGGAATCCTTCTGCCTTTCCTTCCCTGATGCAATGAACTCAAACCTCGTTGTACTAAACATGGACTGGCAGAGAACCCCCAAAGTAGCTGTGTACTTCCCCGAAAAGTTCATCTGCCACTGTCCTTTCCCTCAAAGTTCTTTCACTCACCTACCCATATTTAATGATCCTCAACTCTCTGTTTCTGTCTCTCTGTCTCTTTCTCTCTTCATCTCCCTCTTCTTCCCCCACTTCCAATGTATACTCAGACTTGCAGGCTGTAGAAATGAACTGTCCTTTAATTGACTTTTCAGCCAGGGATGTTTACATTAAAGCTGGTGAGAAGAGGCTCCAGGACACACAACCAAGGCCTCTGACTCTTAGATGCTGCTGCACTCCCTGGAACTCCATTTTATAGCTTTCTCCCTTTCTAACATTCTCTTCAACACCTTCCTGGAAACTTCTGTGACCCAAGGGCTCTCTTTCTCTTTGTTGCTGATGTCCCCTGGTCCTGGAGCCCACACTACAAGATTCAGGGATGAGTAAAGGGCCAAGGTCATTGTGTAAACTGAGGAAATCCTGTGATCTTGGGCTGTCAAGGATCCTCTTTTGCCTCTGACTTCTTGTCCATATAAGTTTTCATATCACTGTCCCCAACCTTCACATACACACATGCACGCGCGCGCGCGCGCACACACACACACACACACACACACACACACTTCCTTTGACTTCCATACACACTGTTTCCATGGCCCTCTTCCTCTTTATTTTAGTCAATCTTACTCTTTCAAAATGCAGTTATCTTGAGATTCTTTCCTGAATTCACAATGGCTAGATGGTTAGTAATCCTTTTTCTCTTACATACTACTGTTGTGGAATATTTGTGTAACTCTGTAGAGATATGTTGCATTTGTTTAATTATGTAGAGATGTGTTGCTCTTTTACCCTGCCTGCCTCAGGCACCTAATTGATCTAATAAAAAGCTGAAAGGCCAATAGCCAGGGAAGAGACATAGGCGGGACTTGTGTGTAGGGAAAGTAAGCAGGAGGAGGAATTTAGGCTCGGGGAAGAAAGAAAGGGAGATGTCAGGGGACCCCAGGGGTCAGCCAACCAGACATGAAGGAAGTAAAAAAAAGTAGGACATACAGAATAAAAGAAAGGTAAAAATTCGGAGGCAATATATAGATGAATAGAAACAGGTTAAATTAAGTTAAAAGTGCTAGTGGGACAAACCTAAGCCAAAGCTGAGCATTCTTAATTAATAGGTCTCCATGTATTTGGAAAACTGGTTGGTGGCCCAAAGAAAATGCCAACCATCTACCACCCATCTTACTATTCCTATGTGCATGTGTGTGTGCATATGTGCATGTGTGTTTATGTGTATGTATATCACAATTACAATAATCTACTTCTTTGTCACCTACAAGTCTTTAAGGGCTACTAATCCTTCCAGATCAGCTCATTGTGCCTTTCCTGTCTCTTCCTCAGCTTTGCCCTCATTCTAGAGTGTGTGAGTGCCAAGGGATCAGAAGGGACTCCGTTCTTTCTTCTGAGAAGACACTTTTCTCCTGTTTATCCTCCCACCTCGAGTCCCATCGGGACTTCTGGATGTTGATGTTTGAATACAGATAGAGAACTTATAGGGCTTCCCTCCAACCCCTAACATTTAGTGGCCTCCTACCTGTTAGGTAGTGCTGGAAAGCTTTAGCTCTTCCTGGCTCTATACAGTGAGCTGTTCAGACAGAAAAGCTCCCTCCACCCTACGTGTCCTCCATGAAGACATGTCACCCTGAGACAGCCAGAGGTGTCCTCTCCTGGGACTCCAGAGAATATGGCTTTTCCTTTGATGAACTCCAGTTACACTTCACAGTTAGTACTTGCAGGGTCACCATTGACTAAACTGTAAGTCTCCTTGGGGTAAGGCCCCTTGTCGTAATCCAAAGGGGCCTGGTTCCTGGCATGTACCACCAGGTTTTCTCTATTAGCAGCAGAGTAAATGGTGAGAGTTGGGAAATGAGGGTGTTGTTAGAAGAGGTAACTATAGCCAAGGCTGTTCTCACATTGAGTGTGAAGGTGCAGGGCTCATGCCATTTTCTCTTGTTTCAACAAAATTAGCTGATGAGGACTTCGAGGAGTGGGGAGCCCCACTCTCCTCTGCTTCTCTGTTTTAGCGGAGATGGAAAGTGTGTTTTCTGTTCCTCTGGTACTTCTGTGGTCCTCTAACTTGTAATTTTCAGATCACTTGGGGATCTAGACAGCACTTGGATTCTCATCCAGCAGGTCTGGGGTGGAGCCTGGGAGTGTGCTACTTGTAGATGACAAGTAGGAGCACACCCCATTTCTTATAGAAGGGGTGACGTGTTTTAATGAGAAGGCTCAAAACCCAAAGATAACATGGTTTTTTGAAGGTTGTGGAGTAACTTAGGCTGGAGGCAGATGTGGGTCAATGCTGTGGAATGATCTTTCTCTATGTTGTGAATATCTATTTCTCTTACTGGTTAATAATAAAAACTGTTTGACCAATAGTCAAGCAGGAGAAAGTTAGGCATAGCAATTAAACTAGAACTCAGAGAAGGAGGGGCAGAGTCAGAAGAGATGCCAGCCGGCCACCAGAGCAGCAAGATGTACTAGACCACAGGTAAAGTCAAAAACAATGTGGCAATATATAGATCAATAGAAATGGGTTAATTTAATACAGGAGCTAGTTAGCAATAAGCTTGAGCAATAGGCCAAACAGTTCATAATTAATAAAAACCTCTGAGTGATTATTTGAAAGTAGCTACGGGAGAGGGTGGGACAGAGAAACCTCTGTTTATAGGTCAGGCTACTTATCAGTCTACATGGGCTTCAGGGGTGGCTACTGACTTCATAAAGCCTTTGTGTCTTTGTAAAACTGAGACAATAGCCTGTGTTTTAGTGTGTATGTGTGTGTGTAGTTTGTCTTTGTATGTGATTGTATGTGTATACCTGAGAATTGCATGTAAAATGCTTCATGACTCATAGGAGGCCTTCTGTATCTAGCTGTTGATTTTTTTATAAATGGAGCCAAATCAGACAAGCTCCCAGGTTACTATCTCAGATAGGCCACAGAGCTGTGCTAATTCACTCAGAGTCCTTCTCTGGAAAAAAACCACACATTCCCTGCCCCATGACATCATGATGTGGAATGTCTCCTTGGCCATACATATAGATAGAAGTTTCAAGGGCCAGCATGTCATCTACCCTCTTCCTTTAGTCCTTTGGCAAGAAGATGTCAATATATAGACTGGGGTTGCTCCTCCAGCCAGGATTCTCAAGGTGAAGCAGAACTCCAGTGAATTTGCATGAAGACTAGAGAATAAGTGAGAATTCTGATTTTTGGAAAGGCACTGAGAATCCGGTATGGTTTATTAGTGCTATTCAACCAGTTGATCCCGACTGATAAATCCTGTCATTTATTGCCTTATTGTCTGCTTGGTATAAAGTTCTAAGATGGTCACCAAGACTGCACATATAAGTGTGATGGCAGTTATGTCCTTGAAGCAGTCAAGTTAAGTGATGGTGCCAGGAACATAAATTCCCAGGGATAATACACTGCTCAGTGCAGTTCATCTGAATAGATCTATAATTGGGAAACTTCCAGAATGCAGAAGACAGACTGATGAATCCTTCTGAAGGAATTAGAGAAGATGTCATGGAGGAATGAGTGTTTGAGTTAGGCCTTGAAAAAGGAGTTGATATTTAATTGGACATGATAACACAGAGAACAGGAGAGTGGATTTTGAGTCAGAAATCCTGCATTCTTGCCTCTGGCATTTTTGAGAGAGTGACCTCAAGCTAGATAAATGTCTCCCTGCCTGTCATATTTTTCTTCTACAAAGAGAGCTAATAGCACAGCTGTGTATTGGGGTAAGTTGAACTAAGTCTGTTTACAAGCCCACATGAGTACTTGTGACTTATACAGTAAACAGAGGAATGGTAATGTGATAAGGCTGTTCAACCATGGGGAAATCACCACTCCTGCCCACGTCTATGAGGGATGGCTTTGTTCTTGAGAGTGTGTACTTGGTATATCATGAATTAATACACAATTGTCACTTAAATGCCTTAAAACACTTCCATAATAGGAGCTATTGCTATTCTGTTTTTCAGAGAAGAAAACAGCATTTTGAGAGGTCCAGAAACTTACTCAAGCACACATGAAGAACAAGGAGATTCTAACTGAGGGCCGGGTCAACCATCTCAATCCTTTCCTCTTTGTTTAGAAGGAGATAGATTTGAAACTCTACTGCATACACCAGAAATGGAGATGTGATGGCAAAAGATACAAAATAATCTCACACTAGCTCGGAATTACATATAATAAAGGGTTATTTAGTTAGGGGAGACTGTTCTAGATCACAGTCATCTGAACAAACAGGGAACAGAAACAGAGTCTAGCAGCTGGAAATGAGAGCCAGAAACAAGAAAGCAAGCACAGGCTTTACAACTGCATTTATAGTATAAGAGACCATGCCCAAGTGGGCTGGTATCTTAAAAGCTATTGGCTGAAGGAGAGGAATGAGCTCCCACAGCACCTCCCCCTTTTGTTTAAATAAGAGAATTTCAAACCTAATACAAAACTATATAGACTAAGAATAAATATCAAGTATAAGATTAGAATTACAACCAACATAAACAATATTAAGCAAGGAACATATGCTAAATGTTTTAATAAACATTCTATCCTAACGTATCTAAGTCTTGTATTGGAAATGGCTTGGCTAGATCATAAGAGGACAGTAACTATGACTATCTAATTTTCAATCCCATCAAAGGCCTGAGAAGGGAGATAATAGTACTTGAGTAGGCAGGAAGTACAATCAAGCAGCTTCCAAAATGTGCAGTAGATCACAGAGACAATTGGCTGCCTGAGAAATCACCC